>JAAALK010000082.1:59564725-59927263 GCA_019279435.1 Zizania palustris
TTGTTTGGGAAGCTTCTAACAGAAACAACTACTTCTAGAATTTGAAACTAAAATAAACGGTTCAAATTTTGGCTGAGATTACGAGAACCAGTAGGTACAATTCTGAAAATGAACTAGAATCAGAAGTTATAAAACACCAACTTCTCTAAATTTTCAACGACCAAATAAACCTAGATGAGCATCTCCCTTAGGCTATTCACGGTGGGGGTTTTATGGAGGTTTCATGGTATTAATTAACATGACACATTAGATTTTTTGCTGGCATAACAATAAATTAATGAGGAAAGAGAAGGAAGCAGTGTCATATCCATGACATGATGCTAAAACGCTTCCAAGACGGATGAAACAAAATAAAACGCTCACTGTGAGCTAAATCATTTCATCGGAGGGAAGATATTTAATTCAGTTGCAAAGTATTTAATTACACTGATAGCCTAAAAATAGTGAAATGAAAACACTTCACTGAGAGATGATATTTCATTTAGTTGCAAAGCTGATGTGGTCTTTTAAGCTATTCACAGTGGTAGTTTTCATAACACTGTTTTCTAGAATGCCACATCAGCTTTACAACTAAATGAAATACCCTCTTTCAGTGGAGAGTTTCATTTAACTATTTCCTAGACTAACCAGTGTAATTAAATTCAACTAGGTCTCATGAAATACTCTCTCTCTCTGATAAACGATTTGGCTCAATTAGTGTTTCATTTCGTTTCATCCGTCTTGGAAGCGGGTTAGCACCATGTCATAGTGATGACACTACTTTCTACTCTTTCCTCATTAACTAAATTTATGTCAACAAAAAATCTGATGTGAAATGATAATTAATAACTACCAAATAACTTATCTCGTATTTATTAGGTACTCCTATTACTACTGCTGCTGTACTACACCTCTTCTGTCTTGGGCTGGCGTAAAAGCCAAATGCTCTGACACCATCTGCTTCGCTACCCCTACGCTTTCTCGTGAGCAGGAAACTATGAATCGGCAGAAATAAATGGATGAATTTACTACGAAATCCAATCTAGGTAGCATTACTTGTTACATTTGACTTTGAATTTAAATTTAAATCCAATGCATATCCATCCCTAATCTATTGTAAACAAAAGAGCCCAACCATATGGAAGCTTAGTATATGTATATTCTACATTTGCCAAGTCACTTGTTTAAAGATTTGGTACGAGATGCAATTCTATCGATTACTAGATATGTAAGTTATCTCAATATTTTTAGAGATATCTTATCCGATTCGATTAATACAACCTAACTCTCGCGCACACAAGATAAAGCCAGAAAACCATAAGAGCACATCACCACGTACATCAAATTTCAAATCAAACTAAGAAATCGAGCTAGTAATCTGATATTTTATCTCGGCTCAGACTCAAGCCGATATACCAGGTAATAGTAGGGATGACGACGAGTCTGAAACTTACGGGTTTAAAAAACCGCTCGCCCGCAAAGCAAACTCATAAAACCCATACAACCCCGAACTTATGAAATCCATGAGTTTAAAACTAAACCCGAACTCAAACCTGCCAGGTACCTAAATCCCGACAAGTAACACGTGGGTTCAATTTATACTCTATATAATTACATTACAACATAAATATAATTAAAAATCCACAACAAATAGGAGATTATCACATTACCAATACATAGTTTAAAATGATGAAATCACTCAACATAACATTAACACGAAAAATAAATAGAGAATAAGATGGACTATATGTAATTTTAAGTAATTGGGTAAACCCACAGAAACCTGCGGATTTAAATCTAAACCCGAACCCGACCCAAAAATAAACGAACACACGAACCCGTAGGTACAAAATTGAACCCAAACTCGTACCTATTGGGTCAGGTATCCGCGAGTACCCGCACCTGCATGTAAAACTACCATCCTTAGGTAAGAGCATCTCCAGCCGCAGCCGCAGTTTCCCTAAAACCCATCCCATGTATCTTTATATAGAAAATGATCCTAAAAGATTTCATCTCTATATAACTTTAGTCTCTAACAACTTCCCTAAAATTCATTCCCTATATTTTTAAATCTTTTTTTATTTAAAACAACGTCTAAATTACAAATCTAATCACAATACACATATATATAAGTTTGTTTAAGAGCATAAGTGAATGAGGATAAAACATAAACATGTTTGGTATAGATTGCAGTTAAACCCTCGAATGTTCCAAAAAAAACTAAATTAAATGGTTTGTTTGGGCTTTTTTGCAAAAAGTACAGATACACAACATTGAACATTGTATTTCCTTTAGAAAAATTACAAATAACATAAGATATACAAAACTGAACGATAGTTTAGAAAATATATTTGTTGTTATTTATTTTAGCTTGTTTTTACTAGTCACCATACAACCTTCTTATCTTGTGTTTACATGAATTTCGGTTGCAAAAGACAAAATTATACTAAATTTTAGATATAAAGAATGAATTTCGTTCTCTACATTTGAGGACGAAGAGAGAAGTAAGAAATGAGATTGGATAAAGGATAAAATATAAAATCCCTCAGGTGTTGTTTCGTTCTTAGTCTAAAAATTTAGTTCTGTCGTATTATATCTTCGGATGTTATTTTGAAGTATAAAATGTAAACTATTTATAAAACAAATTTATAATCAGTGAACCGTCATCGTGATTTAATAATGTGATGCTATGATAAATATTTGTTAACAGTGGATTAATTAGATTTAATAAATTCCTATAGCAAATAATCTTCTGATTTGATTATCTTTATATTTAATTCAAGTTTAACTCGTTGCCGTGGCCTGTGGGTGCGGGGTGTTCGAAAACGTGGCCTGCGACACTGTACACTTGTACCTCATCCCTCGCCTTGACTTGTCACGTCTCACCCTTCTCTCTCCTCTCCTCTCCTCTCCTCTTTTCCTCCGGTTTCCCATGGATAAAACCGGCAAGGCCTAACCCAGCGACCTCGCTCGCTCGCGCGCGCGCAGATCTCTCTCGTCGCTGCGGTGGGGGTGCGTGAGGGGATGGAGGCCGTCGTCGACGTCAAGTATAGGACGGTGGTGTTCCCCAACTGCGGCACCGGCGCGGCGGTGGCCAAGTGTAGGGCGAGGGCGGGGGGCGGCGGCGAGCAGGAGCAGGTGGGGGTGTACCGGGAGTGTCTGAAGAACCACGCGGCGAGTTTGGGTGGACACGCGGTGGATGGGTGCGGGGAGTTCATGCCGTCGGCGGCGGCTGACGCGGCCGACCCGGCCTCGCTCAAGTGCGCTGCGTGTGGCTGCCACCGCAACTTCCACCGGCGGCTGCCCGAGGCGCCGCCTTCCCCGCCCCTACTCGCGCTGCCGCCGCCGCCGCCACGGACGCAGACGCTGGCTCCCGTGGCGGCGCCGCACCTGCGGCATGGTAGCCTGCAGCGAGGCGAGGAGGCGGCGGAAGCCGACCGCATGCACGGAGGCGGGCACGACGGCGACGAGGACGACTCGGAGGACTCCGATGAGGCGTCGGACTACGACGACGACCATCCCAACTCCCCGGTGCCTGCTCCCGCGGCGTTGCCCCCGGGGTACCTACCCTCGGCGACGCACATGCTGCTGTCGCTGGGCACAGGTGCGCCGGGATCCGCCCCGACCATGGCGTCGAGGCCCCCTTCCCTGACGCCTGCGCCCATGTCAGCGCCAGGGGTCGAGCCGGCCGTCGCGGCGGCGGGGCGGAAGCGGTTCCGTACAAAGTTCAGCCCGGAGCAGAAGCAGCGGATGCAGGCGCTGTCGGAGCGTCTGGGGTGGCGGCTGCAGAAGCGCGACGAGGCCGTCGTCGAGGAGTGCTGTCGCGAGATCGGAGTCGGCAAAGGCGTCTTCAAGGTCTGGATGCACAACAACAAGCACAACTTCCTCGGTGGCCACAGCGCCCGCCGCTCCGCCGCCGCCGCCGCCGCCGCCAATCTCCCCCACGCTTCTACCCACCCCAACCGCTCGCCACCCGCTCCGCCGCCAGTCCTCGACGCCGACTTCAACATCAACGGCCCCTCCACGCACGCCGCCGCCTCCGCCGCCACCGCTCACCCCGCGACAGCTACCGGCGTCTCGCCGCAGTCATCTTAATCAAGACTAGCTAGTCCAAATCAAGGTTCTTTCTTTCTTGTAGCCTTTCAGTCTAATTAACCAACCCTAATGAGCAAATGAGCAATGGACTCCTCACCAGTCAACCTAGCAAGTTAGCCGTGCTACTAATCAATCAAGGAGGAAGCTTTCACTCCAATGGAGGTCCAAAGGAAGATTAGATTCGTAAAAATGTGTGCTTTTTTGATCTGATGGCGAGATGTCATTCCATGATTCAGGATTAGTAGCACCAAGTACAGTGATTACTAGCATTGTTCTTGAGCTAGATGTGTCATGTGTGTGCATGGATGGATGTGCTAGTAGCAGGTGGGGTAGTGTTCTAGGATCTTATGCCGTCCTTGAATGAATATAATAAAAAAACGACGGTTTCTTGCTGCCTAATCACTGCTTGATGATGCCGGATAAATCCCCTTTTGGTGATGCATTTCAGGTCAAATCCTATTGTCGTTTTAGATCTTGTAGTGCTGTCATTGTCAACGAGACTTTCATTTGACCGCAAGCTATACAGCTGAAAGCTATGAAAAATCTCAAAAACATTGCAGAATTTTGTCTTCCTCATCATCCTCCGGTGAAGTTGGAGGACGCTCCATTTTATAAGTCATTGGTTTTGTTAAAAAATTTGATTTTTTAACTATAAACAAATTTAAAAAATATATATTAACAAAAAATAAATGCTATATTTATACATTTATGTAATGGAGAAAGCTAGGAGTGTTTGACTTTTAAAAAAGATAAATAACGAAAAAACAAATTTGTTGATGAATAAAATACTATGATGCTCCAAGTGGCTAGTATGGGGTTAAAAGTAGTTGGATAGAGTAATGAATCTTAAGATATAAGAGTAGTATGGTTGCTTTAAATGTAAGTTATATTTTACTAGTACTAATTTGTTATATTTAGAAAAATGTGCTTTATTTTAGGAACGAGGGAATATTTAGATGCTAAATTTTATATGAATTTCAAACTCTATCAAGTACCGCTTTATCTAAAAATATAATGTTTTTAAATTGAAAATTTATCTTAAGGGGGTGTTTGGATCCAAGTGCTAAATTTTAGCCCGTGTCACATTAGATGTTTGGACATTAATTTGAAGGACTAAATATTAACTAATTATAAAAATAATTGTAGAATCAGAGGATAATTCGCGAGACGAATTTATTAACCCCAATTAATCCATGATCAGCAAATGTTTACTATAGCATCACATTGTCAAATCATGACGTAATTAGACTCATTAAATTCGTATCACGAATAATCTATCGATCATAAATAGGTTTTATAAATAATCTATATTTAATACTTCAAAATAGTATTTAAACATTTGATAAGATAGAGTCTAAAATTTTAGCGCGGGATCCAAACACCTCCTAAATCCTAAATGTAGCAGCTTAGTACTAATAAAGGATTACTTTTAGCTCTATACCACCCTTAAACTTTCTTACAAATTATACTACTCAACTACTCTTAGCTCACACTTACTTAAAAAATATAATCTTTTTAACATTTTTGGGAAACTGGAGGGAGTGATCTTTTTACATTTTGCAACGGGCAAGTATTTTATTTTATTTTTATTTTTGGTGAATAAGTACATAGGTAATCTGGCGTTTATTTGCTATGTATTTAAGAAGTAAAAATACTAACCTTGACGAGCCATTGAATCCATGTCTAGAAACTACTCACTTTCATATCATAATATATCACGCAGATAGTTGATAGGGTAATAAGTAATCGATTCAAGTATTCGGTTGCTAAACCTTAGATTTTAATTTCTAATAAGAACTGAGCCTTTTTACGTTTACAAATCACTCCACCCCTTCAATAATATTATAACTTTGAATTGAATTCAATATTTTATAATAGTGTCATTAAATTTGATTCTAAGTCATATTATTATAAGAGAAACTACTTTTTTATTTTTTAAGTTTGGACCGATCACGATGAATAAGACTTAGGGTGTGTTTGGTTGAGCTGTAGATTCTGAAAAGCTGGTATGAGTTGTGAGTTGTGGAAAAAGCTATTGTAAGCTATGAGCTGTAGAAAAGCTCAGAAACTGTTTGGTTGAAATAATTGTGGATTTATATTTTGGTAGTTTGTGATGTTTAGTTATATTATTAATGTGTAATTTTACACGTAAATCATTTAATCATAATTTTTTGTAATATTTATGTTAAAATTATATATTTTTAAATTACACTAAAATTATATATTTTACTAAAATTTTACTTTTTTCAAATTTTACATGAACTGATGTGTTTTAATAGCATGATATGTAATATTCGTTCAAAGTTGAACCGAGAATATGTGAAATCTAGGTTATACTAGTTTTCAAATTTGTACTACGAGAATATACAAATTCTAGAAAAATTAAGTGACTAAAAGAGTTGTTTGGTTCAGATTTCATCTTCCGAGCCAGGAAACTGGTTAAAAAAACTGAACCAAACAGACCAAGTACTGATTTTTACCGTCTGAACCCATAATCTGAACCGGTTATTTTAACTTCAGCTTTTAACCCTTAGAGTTTAGGGTTAGAAAATTTAACTTCACGTTTTAGAAATTTTAGCACAGGAGCAGCAGCTCAGCAGGTGCAGGAGCGAGGCAGCAGCTGGTAGTGGAGTGGTACAGTGGCGCGTGATGGGACGGGGTAATGAGGGCTTTTTGTGAGTTTTGTCGCGCTGCGTTGGCGGAAGAAAAGGTTGCCGATGCTGCACACACTGCACTGCACTCTGCGCTCTGCACACTCTGGCTTGTCCCGGAATTCAGATCATCCAACTGCTCCCTTGGTAGCTTTGGCTTATCTTGGTTGCACTGTTCACATGTTCGAAAATTTATACTTACGAAATGTTAAAAATTTTTAGGTTTAACACCCCTATTAGCGCCTGTTAGGAGGAGATTGAGAGGGATTGAAGGGAATTGGAGGGGATTGTAGTATAAGAGGATTATTAATAACAGCATACTATCCCTAACTGGACTCGTAGGAATTGTATTAAATCCTTCAAAATTCCTTTGAAAAAACTTTATTCCAAAAAAACCTTGATTTTGATAGAAACCGCCGCTTACGTTCTTTATTAACCGTTAAATTGGTTATTTATTAAGTTTGTTAGTCACCACTGCTTGCGTTTTTAACTGCCAAATTTCACTACAACGATATACAATAACAACAAACGCTTTTAATCCTAAATAAGTTCTAGTACCATAGAATTAAAACCTAACATTACCTATTTATTATTAAGGTTAGGATACATGCATAGCTTCCCACTTTCCCATGCAGTGCCGTGCGTGAGCCGTGCGCTCGATCTGGGTCCTCACTTTCCAAGGAGCCCCACTCGGCCATCACATACACAGGAGCGCGTACAGGTAACACAGCCCGTGGGTCGTGGCCATGAGGTAGACAAAACCGCAAGCAAATCCAACCTCTCACGCCCATAGAAATTAAAAATTCACCAAAAAAACTTAAAACTCGTTTAGAATTCCCAGAAATTTTTTAATTTTAGTTAGTTGATATATAATAGTAAAAATAGTTCTTTGGTATTAGAGCCCCTATTTATAATCTTGTCGTGGCCCTCACAAAACTCGGAAACGGCCCTCTGTGCAGAGGTGAACAACCGTTGATAAGTGTGGGCATACACTCACTAAAAAATTACTATTACTCATATATTTTGAACACACACATATATACACACATTACTTAGTTCAATATATTACATACTTCATAGACTTTCAATTAAGAAAGTCTGCTCACATTGGTGAAATTCTGTACCATTTAATATTTCATCGTTTCAACTAGCATTACACCGTCAACATACATAATATCCCCTTGTACGTTCCATTGTGACCTCATATATCACTAAGATAATCCTTTATTTAGTCCTATTTTATCTCTTTATTTTATAATGGCACACAAAAATTAACCCAAACTAAGGCCATGTTTGGGGGAGCTGCAGATTCTCAGAATCAGCTAGTCCGAGTATTTAGCTGGCTAGTTGGAGTAGCTAGCTGTTGGGTGGGTAGGTTTTATTCAGTGACATAGTGGGTAAATAAAAATCTGCAGAATCTGAAGAAGTTGAAATTAGCCAGCTTATCAGCTACTAAGCTTAAAGAGACTAACTGCTTCTACAGATTTTAAAAATCTAGGCTACCCGAGATGCTGTTTGGGAAGCTTCTAGATACTAGAAGTATCTAGCTAGCCAGAAGCTCCCCCAAACAGAGCCTAGGGCTCTTGATTTTATCTCTTTGCATGCTTGCAATTCCCCACAAATCTGGTTGCTGAGATGGTAGGGTTCATGTGATCCTAAACCCCTTCACCGTAAACATAACCACGGTACTCTGTTTTTTTACGTCGATGACTTTTATCACAACATTGTCAACATTTAATTATTTGTTTTATTTAAAAATATTTTTTAAAAATCATTTATTTCATTATAATTTATTTTATCATTGAAAGTATTTCAATCATAACTTTTTTCATATTTTCTCAAAATTTTTGAATAATACAATAGTCAAATGTTGTCATTTAAAAAGCTGTAGTATTATTTAACTCCAATGATTAGCATGGTGCTAGCATTCCTCCTTTCCTGATTTGAGCACTTTTAATATTAGGCAGCAAAGCATGTATCACTAAGTTATCACAAAGGTTTCCATAACAAGCAGTATATCATTTATTATGTGTTATTTAAGTTCCAAGTGGTGAAAGCATGCATCACCTGATGCAATAAAAACTCTTCCTTCTGTCCCTAAACTCAAAATTCTATTAGGTTTTATTTTAAACTTAAAATAAAATTTAAACCAATTTGTTTCATTATATAAACTCAAGATCTCATGTAGATATTTGAGCTCGAGAAACAACTCCTTCCGGTAGTTATGTAGACTTTATTATCAGCGCTATTGTCTAAATTTATTGTAAAATATTAAATCCGATTCTAAATTATAATATTACAGTATGGTTATAATATATATAAATAAAACAATATATTTTTCGACGGGGAATAACTGAAGATATAAAATTATTTTAGGCTTTTTAGCTGAATTACTTGTCACCGAATATGGCTTGAAGGTTGCTTTTGGTAATTTAGAACATCTATAATGGGAAATACTTTTGAACTAATACTAAATGAATATATATATATAACTTATTTCTTACAAAAAATGGTACAATTTATAATGTTAGAGTTAAGCCCCTTACCAACATTAAAATAATATAAAAATGACATGCTCTATTCAATATAAACAACCAACGAACTAAAAAATAATATTATTTAATTTATAAACTAGTATAATTAAATAGAACTTAGCACTACCCCTTAATACATAGAACTATTCAGGCCTAAAAATCCTGTTAGTACTAACTGGTAATTACGGGGTGGTCGGATATATGGGTTAAATTTTAGACTCTAACACATCAAATGTTTAGATATTAAATGCAGACTATTTATAAAACTTATTCATAATCGATGAATTATTTACGAGACGAATCTAATAAACCTAACTACGTCATGATTTGACAATATGACGTTACAATAAATATTTGGTAATGATGGATTAATTAGTTTTAATAAATTCGTCTCGTAAATTATTCTCGACTCTACAGTTATTTTTACAATTAATTCAAATTTAATTATTCCAATTAATGTATAAATATCCGGGCTAAAATTTATCCCAATAATCTAAACACCGATATAACGTGGCAGCAGTTGGAGCCAAAATATTTTGGCGACCTGCAGAAGCAACGCGTCTTCTCTTCTCTGACGCAGCCTCAACCTGACAGACTCGTATCTACTCCTGTTTGATACATGTGAGTTAAAAATAACAATTTAGTAGTAAAAAGTTGATAAGAGTGCCGAACCGGTAATTTAGTACGAGAAATTCGATGAATAATTTTAAAGTATATTTTTGATGATTTTAATGTTTGAAGTTTTTTTTTTAAAAAAATAGTTTTGGAGTTTTCCATTGCTTGTCTTAACTTGTTGGCTTCTGGGATTCTGTTTGGAGATGTAGCTGTCAGCTGCTGACCTCCAGTAACAGAGATTCTTTTGGGCACAACATGGACAGAAATATTTTTTTTAAAAGAGCTGTTTGGATTTTAGCTGTATCGTATGGGACGTTTGAACATAAATTTATAATAAAAATAATTATAGAATCGGAGGATAATTCACAAGACAAATTTCTAAAGCCTAATTAATTCATGATTAGCAAATATTTACTATAACATCATATTGTCAAATCATGGCGTAATTAGGCTAATTAGATTCGTCTTGCGAATAATCCATCGATTATGAATAGGTTTTGTATATAATCTACATTTAATACTTCAAATTAGTATTTAAGCATTGAATGCGACATGGGCTAAAATTTTAGCCCTTGATCCAAACACCCCCTAAGTTTAAAATAAAAATTAAAGCGTTCAATAAAATATTCTTAATTCATCTACAACTTTATATTTAAGATTTTTAAAGATAGATTCAACCAGCTCTAGAAAATCCTAGATCTAAATCAGGACTGTTGTTGCATGTTGCCTTCAAAATTTCCCCTCCTCAAATCTTCCTCTCATATTTGTTTACAACAACAAATTCTCAAGTGTACATAACTTTGAGCCTTTTGAAGCATCTAGTGATAGTGATGTATATCAAATTAACTTGTTGGCAGCATCACCATTCTAGGCTGCATCTGCTTTTGCACTAAGCTTGAAAAGAAAAGATTATCCATGCCAATTTATGTATGGGCCTAAAGATCATCATGAAATTGCTTTCTCATGAAGTATTACTTTGGTGTCGCTTAGAGCATCTCTATTATAATTATCATTTTGGAATTGTTATTTAGGACAATAGCAAGCCTATCTCTATTTAAGTTGAATTTCTATTTTACTATTCACTCCAATATATTTCTTAGATATGGCTTACTATCTATTTTATTAATATATTTTAACTCTCAACAACTGTATTTTTGGATCATACTTTCTACAAAATAGAATAGCAAGGCGATAAAAAGTCTCGGTGACTTGCTAGAAGCAGAAGTCTTCAGAGGAGTAGTCAAATAGCTAGAAAAATGAAGTTGTTTTTTGGACAATAATTGTTGTTATTTTAGGGAATTGTAAGTAAGATAACAATAACAATGGAGATGTAAGAAATTCTATGAACTTCAATTAAGCTCTATTTAATAATCAACCTTTTTGAAAAACGGCAACTCCCAACTTTGGCCCATCACTAGTTGATTGTCACCGTAAACATCTACATCATTAATATTCTATAATATTGTAATATAATATTATATTTAATATTTAATAATTTAACTAATCTATATGGTGATATTATTCATATCTAGTCTTAGATTACGAGATATATATAATAAGTTTTAGAGTTTTTTATTTTAAATATAACAACCTACTTCATTCGTCCCAAAATACAACTATTTCTACCATTTAAATATTATCATATTTTACCTCTGGAGTATTAGTTACACGTATTGTTAATTGTTTGGAGATTTAGTTGAGAGGTAGTTCAGTTTTTTTCCTTGCATCTTAATAAAAATAATAAAGTCTAGAAATAATTATAATTTAGGACAAAAGAACTATTTATAAAAAGTACTCATGCTACCCTCACTTAGATTATTAATTACTCGACCCCACCAATTTCGAGCTTATAAACTCACTCATTTCAAGAAGAGTAGTACGATCTTATTACTCATAAGTCATATCATCGTAATATGGGCATGTTTAGTTGCTAGTCATCATTTATTAATAAAAGTTGTCACACTTACTTAAGGTGAGGTTATTAAAATTTTGTCACACTTTTACAAGCCTAAAAAAATCACGCCACACTTTTTAAGTCATTGACACGTAGAACCAAAAAGAATTTTGCCATAGTTTGTGCCAGCAACCAAACAAGAAACAACTACCAATGTAGTCAAACTTGCCTAATCTTAGGTGTGGCAAAACGTGGTTGAGAACCAAACAACCTTTATATCTGTCTACACCTAAAGCTTATCATTTTTAGGAGGAAGAAATTACTATAATTATAATTATAGACCTTCCATCTTTGCTTGATATTACCATGCATGACACTGCCCATAACCAAAGTCCCAACTTAATTTAGACATAGAAGCAAAGAAGAGATGCAGACCAGTCAATAATCAGATGCATGAGCTTGAAAAGTACTCCCTCCGGTTTTAAAGAGTTTGTTTTGGATACGATTTCAATATCAAGGAGTGATTAATCGGTGTATATTTTCTTATTTAACTATATTAGATACAATGCATGAGTAAAAGACAATGCGAGAGATGAAGATGAATTAGTACGCCATCAAAAATATAAACGTTCAAAATACACAACAAAATACAAAATGATTTATTTTTGACAACTCTATATACAAGTCCAAGGCCATGTCTGTGAACATATTTTTTTGTAGTTTTGGAAGCAATACTATAGTATTATATACTGAAAGGTGTTTGACAACTCCATCTGAAATCTCTGTAAAATAAACTGCAGTATTAGAAATATTGTACTCAATCTGTGGTATTGTCATGGATGTAGTATAGTGTAGTTTTTGAAATACTGTAGTTTCCAAAAACCGTGTTTCCAAACAGGGCCTAATGCTCTGTTTGAGAGTGCTGCAGATTCTCAAAATCAGCTAGTCTGAGTATCTAGCTGGTTGGTTGGAATAGTTGACTGTTGGGTGAGTGGATTTTATTCAGTGGCATGGTGAATAAATAAAAAACCGCAGAATCTAGAGAAGCTAGGGTTGACCAGCTTCTCAGCTACTAGGCTTGAAGAAATTAGTTGTTTCTACAGATTCTGAAAATATAAGTTACCCGAAGTACCATCTGAGGAGCTTCCGAATGCGTATCTAGCCAGCCAAAAACTCCCGCAAACAAAACCTAATACGAACTAGTAGTGAAATGTAGCTGTTATGCTCGTGTTGGATTCAGCATAATCTTGATAGACCCAGTGTAGGTAGGGCGGAGTAAAGATGACACACATCTCGTAATCAAGAAATTAAAGGTAATGTTTGAGCGGAACATTGGGTGATGGCCAAGGGAGACGAAGATCTTATCTCTGAAAAAACCGAATCAAGGTGCAACTTTTCCATCATTTTCTCTCTTTATTCCAGGATAGATTTTTAACAAGTTGCTAACAGATTGGTCAGGAACAGTGGTGGTGGTATAGTAGGCAAAAGAGATGACACATTTAGTTGGCACACGTTACTCTCCACTGAAATTTCAGAATTAGTCACAGTTTTTGTGGCCAAGGATTAGTGACATGTATGGATTAATTTGCTGAGCTTATCAACATAGCCAACCAACCATGCATATATATATATATATATATATATATATATATATATATATATACAAATGCTATCCTACACTACGTGTGTAGAACAACTATTCTACCGAGAAATCTACTACTAAGAAAAATAGTACTTAATTGTTATTCTACTGAGAAAATCTACTACTAAAAATAATCGGTGTAGAATAGTTATTCTACACATGTGGTGTAAAATACCGCTCACGTGTATATATGTGGATGGCATTATGGATAGGGGATCACAAAGATTAGACAGATTAATATGGTTCATCTACTTCCACCTTTGTTTCAGCAAACTGTACCGTTTGAGCTTGGCTTGAACTATTTCACAGCTTCTAGCAGCTGCTGATACTAGAATCTTAAGCAAACGGTGTAAATTCTGGATTCAGATTGTGAGAATCAGTAGCTGCAGAATCTGAAAATTAACTAGAATATAAAAACTAAAAAACACCGGTTACTCTATCAAGAATCTCTAACGACTAGAAACTGAAACAAACTCGTCTGTGAGCCGAGGGCTCAAGGCGCAAACATGTGGGCCTGTATCCACCGTTGGGTCGCGTTGGGCTTAATCTGGGCCGTACGCTTCGCCCGCACGGACATGGAAGTACAGCCCATCCTGTGGTCGTGGGTTCTTCCGATTTTTTTCTTATAAATAGTATTTTTGACGAATTTTATTTTTGATAGCCGGCTTAAAAAATTATAAAAACTCTATCTCGATTGTTTAAGTATCGATTTTTTTCACTTGTCGCTTTTTTTTTCGCAATATGCTGACTATTTGCTCCTGTGGACACTTCGAATGTGGATAGAAAAAATCGTCCATTGAAGTGTCAACAAAAAAAACATCTTTTTTTCCGTTGACATTTCAATCGTTGGACATGAGGATTTTCTGCTCCCGTTGACCGCTAAAGCGTGGACATGATCTTTGTTGACACTTGATCGATAGAGGTTTAGTTTTATGATTTTTAATCGACTATATAGAAATAAAATTCCATCGAAAATATTGTTTATATAAAAAAGTCATATGTCCTCGATTTTTTTTAAAATAATGTTTTTTAAAAGGAAATTTCAAATGTATATGACCATTTTGAAAAATTGCAGAAATATATATCGGTCGGTACTTGAAGTGCCGACTGGATGTCGCGTCAGCTCCAGTCGGCACTTCAAGTACCGACTGGTGCCACGTCAGCTCCAGTCGGCACTTTAAGTGCCGGCTGAAGTTGACGTGACAGAATTTGATAGGGGGCAGCATCCCGTCGGCACTTAAAGTGCCGATTAGAGCTGACGTGGCACCAGTCGACACTTCAAGTACCGACCGGTACCCATTTTTATAATTCTTCAACATCGCCATACAGATTTAAAATGTTTTTTTAAAAAATATTATTTATGGAAAAATTTTATTCACTCCTCGCGCCCATGCCGCCGCCCGCCGGCGGCGGCGGATAACCTCGCCGTCGTAAGAAAGTACAACATCGATCATCTCCCCTGTATACCTCCTCCTCCTCCTCATCGCATCTCTCCATTTTTTTTTAAAAAAAAACATCATCACTCAACAGTGCACCCACATGCAGGAAGAAGGTCGAGACGACCATTAATTGTAAGTTGTAACGCCGTTGATGATTAATTCTCCGCGAATTAATGTTATTATTGTTCTTGCCGTGCCATTCTTTTATGGCACTGTCCAACGATCCCGATCGGCCGTGAAACACACACGCCTTATCTAACTTTTCCTTCCACATAAATGTCAAAAGAAAAAATAGAAGAGAGTGTGGGTTGTGGGTGTGGTATTTGATGAATCTTTTATTGAGCGCAATTTGAACTTCGTCAAGTGTTACGAATTTAAGATTTTCCGTAATAAATTACACATCCATCTTATTTAGGATCTATTTGAAAACCTCAAATCCCGGCTCATCCACGTGGATTGGGCCGGGATTTTAGGTCCCAAACAAGGCCTTATTAGCTTATCAGTTATGAGCGCGCTGAACAAAAAGCTCTAGACAGTACTGTTGTGATCTCCCTACAGCTAAGTATCTGTGCGTACCAATAGAAAAAATTACAACATTAAAAGAATACCATGTAAATTGAGTTGAGCAAAAAAACTGAAAAGTTTTGATTTTCTGTGAGAAAGAATTATGATGGTGACAGACTAACCACCACTAGTTTCTTTTAAAATAGTATAGATATAGAAAATATATCTTATAAGCGTTTAGTTTTTAGTTTATTTTCTTTCATTAATGTATGTGCGATTGATGGGCTTGGCATAACATCACTGACATAAAAAATTAAAACTAATATGATTAATGAGGGTATTAAGTGAGTTCTTAGGAATGGTTAGTCGGAGTAAACCTCGAGTAATCAAATTTAGGAGCAGCATGTAAATTTTGGAGATAACATTTATTTTTTACCGTTGCTACTATAATTAGAACAAAATTTGAAGCATTAAACTTCCGAGAATTGCCACAAAACTGAAATCTCATGGGCGAAACGTACGTGATCACATTCTTGCAATTGCCGCCCTAGCAAGCAAGGTAGCTAGCTGGCTGTGGTGCTGGACGCCGAGGAGGACGACTCCGGCGAGCAGTCCCACTCCGCGGGCCACCGACCGCCACCGGCGCAGCAGCAGCAGTGCTGCGCTACCACGACCCGGCGGTGGAAGCTGCGGTGGCATCCGCACGCGGCGCAGAGAAGCGCGGCGCTGGTTCCATCCTCGCCCTCGGCGAGGAACTCTCGGCACCCGTCCACCGCGTGCCCGCCCATGCTCGCCGCGTGGTTCCGCCTGCACTCCCCGTACCGCACCCCTCCGAACTCCGCCGCCGCCGCCGCCGGCGGCGGCGGCGGCAGCTGGCACCTCCTCCTCAAGATCACCGACCTCTTCATCGTCGTCGATCTCCCTCTACTTGCTTCAACGGCGATATATTGCCTCCAAAGATCGAGCTTGAAGATCGAAGAGATCGACCAAGAAGCTAATAAGCAATAGTAGATGAGATCACAGAGCACATACAGTGAGAGATTTATAGCCGGCTACAAGATCGAGCTCGCGAGCTCGCTCGCGAAGCTCTCGTCGTCGTTGGCGCGGCGAGATGAGAGCCCCACAAGTGGATCGATGCAACATGCAACACACACAACTACACAAGTATATACGTACCTAATGGCAATGGCAATATTGGCTGGTTTTGATGGCAATTGCATGTAGGCTAGCTAGCAGCTGGGCTGGGGGTGCATGTAAAGCTCTCACATGCATGAGAGCTTTCATTCATTCACGCCTGTGGACTGTGAGATCGAGATCGAAGACCTGGCCTTATAGCTAGCTAGCTAATGTTCTGGCTGGCTGAATTGATGGTCCAACCAATTCCACCTGATCAACCGTGCAACACAGCCATGCAAACATGCATCACCAGTTCACCACTAGCGTACACTCTCGATCGATATCCCCCTCGATCTCTTGCCCTATGCACATGTTCTTCCATTCTTTAATTCCTGGCACATATATGCAAGCAACAAGCATTACTACTTAATTATTAGTTACTGGAGTATACGTACTCTACTCCAGTGGGCGGCGGCGGAGGCAAGATGAAAATCCCAAAGCTTGGACAAGCAAGACTAACTAATTAACCACCGTAAATTCTTAGTTTTGTCTAGCTAGGGTTATGATGAAACTATTTGTTATTGTTTCTAGAAAGAATAATAGCATTAGCCGGAGGTGATTGAGGAGGAGGAGCTAGCGCACTAGTACTGCAAATTAAAGCCAGGTTGTGTTCAAGCTGAGCTAGCTTAGCTTGCTCAGTAGATCGAGCTAGGCTCCTCCATTGATTCATATATAGATTTCACATCACTGTTGCAGCATGCATGCTTTGTGCAGGTTGGAGATGATCGTGCTATTAGCTAGAGGGGGGAACGCACCTGGCACAGCAAAATTAAAGTTGGTATATATGTACAGTCGTAACACGTACGCATTATATATATTGATAATGGAGCCTGCGGGCAGATTATATTCTTGGACTAACGTTTGTGTTTCTTCGATCTCTCTCTCGATTTCCTCCGTGCTGTAGTCATGCTGTCATGCATGGAACAGCAGGGGTCGCAAGCATGACAGAACGGAGCCAGCAAAATCTAATATAAGAAGATATATATTTCTTAAGACATAAATATATATATATATATATGTATATATACGTATATATTCAGTGATAATATTAAATGATACATATGGCGTGATTATTTATTTTAAGTTCAGGTTGATATATACATGCATCCCCAAATACGACATTATATTTTGTGGTTTCTTAAAACATAAATATAGCATTTACTTGTTAGAAATTAGCTAACCTTGCATTGTGAGACATATATGAGAGAAATTTAGTATTATAGCACTCTACAGAATAAACTTTTCTAAAATAGCACTTACGATTATGAGCTTATCTAAAATAGCATTTTTGAGGATGACCAATTGTTACAATAACACTATGAGAATTTTTTCTATCTTCAAGACATTTTTACTCCTCGAGACTGACCTAGGACCGCCACCGCTACGTCTTGAACTCGTCCCCGCTCCTGCCTGCCCCCCCTCCGCTCCCCACCCCGGCCTAGTTCCCCTCCGTCCCGGCCTCGCGCGGCTCTGCCGTCGGCCCGATCCCCTCCATCGCCGCTCATGTGTCCCTCCTCCTTGGCCTCGCGCAGCTCCACTAGCCCTTCGTCGCCGGTCCCAAGGCCTTCTGCCCCGACCACGCTCCGCCACCAGCCACGAGCACCTGCGCCCCTCCGCTCAACGGGCTTCACACGGCGGTGACGGCGACAGATGTCGTGCGGAGGTCTAATGCGAGGGAGGGGTAAAATGGTCAGTTATTTGTCTTGAAGATAGAAAAAATTCCGAAAGTAGTATTGTAGCAATTGGTCATTAAAATATTATTTTAGAGAAGTACACGACGGACGTGAGTGCTATTTTAGAAAAACCTATTCTATAGCGTGCTATAATAGTAAATTTCTATATATGTAGTGCATGCAGATGGCACATTGAAGGCTGCTTATCTCTCTACATAACCATGCATAAATGTACATGTGTGAATCTAAGATTTGTTTGATTTGTTAAGTTCGTTGTCATTTATAACCTTACTTAAATTTGATAACACCACACGATAATTTGTAGGCCTCAACAAATAATGTTGGTAGAGTTGGTCGATAAGAGTTTAGAAGATCTCGATCAGAGCTAGCGGCCGAATTTTAATTATTACTAGGGTCGTACGTACTGTTCGCAATATTTGTTTCCATGCATAAATGTTAGAAAAACAGTAAGAACCCGAACATGCCCAGGAATTAATTAAGCATCTTTAATTATTTGCGAGCATTATTTCAGCGAAATATTTGCTCAAAAATCCCTGCCACAATGTTTAATGCCAATTTTCAATTGTAACCTAACATATATAATCATGGCAATATATATGACACGTTAGAAACAGCCATCCAGTTCAGTGGCCAAAATATATTAGGGAGATTTACATTCATGCCACACATAAATTAATGTAATTTGCTCTTTTGCCCCATATGAGTGTATGACATGTGGTCCTTGGATCCATTTATCAAACACACAGGACGTGACAACAAAGTAAACACCACTCAACTTTGTGGCACAAGAGCAAAAATTCCAATATATTATTGTCTTTCATTAATATTTGGGGAAAATTACTCACATACCATTATAATTTTTAAGAATTACATACATACCACTGTTAGTGACTGTAACGACTTCCATTTGTTAGTGACACATCGATGACATATTGACAATGAGAATAGGTAGGGTATGAAGCCCACTGTGGTTGGAATAAGTAATATTGTTATAGGGGCACTAAAGAAAGTTTTTTTGGGAAAATCACTTTTAGGGTTAAAATGTAATATTTGGAACAAATTTGAATAGTAAAGTCGTTGTATATATATTGGGACGGGGGAGTATCTAATTACGGTCTAGTTGGGAGAGTTTCTAATTTAAAAAACAGCTATATATATATATATTGAGTATTTAGCTCTGATAAGAACGAACCTAATTTTTTTAGTTTTTGGGTACGGATTTATTTTTAGATTTTGGAATTTCACGACATGATTTTTTAAGTGTTTGGAGATCGAGTTACCATTTATAAAACAGTTACAGCTGCGACATCTCTCATAAATCAAACAAATTAAAACCTAGGATAACGACTATATATGTACACTAGCTAGTGGCTGTATGTAAAAAGAATTTACTACCTGCACCATAAGTGATCAGAGATAGCTAGCTAGCTGGTCCAGCCTTAGTGACTGTTGGTTCCTTTAAGGACTAAACTAAACTTTAGCTCTTTTTTTATAGAACTAAATTTTAGTCTCTTCCCGTTTGATTATAAGGACTAAAAAACTAAAGGAGAGTGATGGATGTGAGGTAAATAGTACTTTTAGTCCCTTTTAGCAACGTTTTGGGGACTAAAGGACTAAAGTTTAGGATTAAACTTTAGTCCCTTTTAGTCCCCATGTTTGGCAATTTATGGACTAAAAGGGACTAAAGTTTAGTCCCTAAACTTTAGCAACCTCAAACCAAACACCCCTTTAATTCGATCGATCATGCCTGCAGCCATTGCATTAGTTACTGACCACCGTATACTGCCTGACCGTCGATACCAGTACGTATATATACGTACCTGTATCCCTGCCTGCATTCACAAATGTTATCCCTATATTACATACATAATATATATGCGTAAATTACATTAACTATTACCGTCAAATCTTCACGTTACAGGATTCTTAGGCTTAGTGAGGTTTGTTTAGGGACTAAACTAAACTTTAATCTCCTCTATTCACTTGACTAAATTTTAGTCCCTTCTTGTTTAGCTCTTGTTTGTTTCCTTTAATTAGTCCAATGACTAGATTTTAGTTTATGGACTAACCTTTAGTTCAAACCTTGTTTGATTTTATGGACTAAAGTGCATAAATACGAGAGTTAGAGTGTCTCTTGTGTTGTTTAGTCCATTTTAATTCACTTCTTTGGACTAAACGACTAAGGTTTAGCCCACCTGTTTAGCACTTTAGGAAAAGTATCACAAAACAGAGAAAAAGTTTAGTCCTAAGAAACCAAACAGACCCTTAGTTTAGTGACTAAAACTTAATAAAACAATTAAACAAGTACCAAAATATCTCTGATCAATGATTGTTGTTGTCATTTTTCTTACCTTAAGAGGCATTAATGAGGGATAAACCATGCCAATAATCTCTTTTAATTCCTTTTAGTAACCTCATTCTAAAGTCTATTCCCTTTTAGTCATGTTTGGTAATTTAGGGACTAAATGAGACTAAACTAAAGTGCCTTAATTCGGTCGATTGTGGAGGTGAATCTCGTTGGCTCATTAATCGTCTCCTTAATTACATGCTCCTTGTCACTTGGGCATATATGCGGCCGGGCAGAGAGGAATGCTTGGATATGATCTGGATCTTTAACAACGTCCCGTTGTGTTGACCTGTAGAGAGGAGAGAGGAAATGTGAATATTGGTTGTGTATGGATTACATTACTTTGAGGGTGTATACTATACTACTATATAATTGATGATGTGTTGTTTATTTATTTATGACCTGCTGTTGAGCAAATTCTATTCATTCATAAACTAATCTAGATTGTCAGTCGTTGGATAGCTCTCCGCACATCGTCCTTCCCCACATCTATTTTATATGATAATTATTAATACATAGAAAATCATTAATATATAGAAACCGATTTATTTTATATGGAAATTATTAATATACGAAAGGTTCATCGTATATATGGAAATCTAATTAGTTTTATATAGAAATAATAAATAAATAAATAGAAGACATCAATTATAGCCCTAGCCTCGTGAACTCGAGTCAGTGTTGTACGTTTTTACTCCATCGCTGCCCCGTCGAGCTCCAGCCCCCCCTCATCATCGGCAGTCGTATCCATTCTCATTGTCGTCTCCATCGGGTCCATCATCCCCTCCTCATCCCCAACCGCTGCTCCGATCGGATCCCCGACTACCGGATCATCATCGTCGCCTTCACGCTAGAGCCGGAATTCCAAGGCGAGTTCCCAGAAGAAGAAGATGATACCTGTGAAGTGTTACTAATATAATTATTTTTTGATTTTCAACGTTATGTAGCATGGGTACGATATTAGTAGAAGTATATATATGAAGAAATAAGATATGTGATTTTATAGATAGTAAATGATTAAGTATAAATGTCTAAATATCATTAATATTAGAATACTCTAATATATAATATACACATGTACCCTAACATCTCTGCAGTCCAAGCATGAGCAAAGTGGACGTTTAGATTGGAGAATTGAAGATATCGATAAGAGTGCTCAATAATGATAACCCTTATGATGTAGTCAAGGTTTCCAAAAGTGATGGACCCAAAGAAGTTGTTGTTCGAGATAGTTGTGTAACTTAGTTATAATATAATATATAACAAATATATTAATACAAGTATCTCAAATATATCCCAAAGAATTTATATCAATATATTTTAAATACGTTATATTTAAATATTTAAGTATCTCAAATACAATGTATAACTTAGTTATAATATAATATATAACAAATATATTAATATAAGTAATATGTAACTTATATTTCTAAATATTTCTAAAAAATTAAAATACAATTGTGATCGAATGATATTATTCAGAATAGCCAATATATGTAGGTATTGGTTGGTATGGTATTGGTTAGTATGAACCAGTATTAATCAGATATTAACTAATATTAAAACAAAAACATAAACCTCTTAATAACTTAATAAGTATAGTTCGAGTGGCTGGCGAAACCGGTATGCGGCTCTCGGCCCAACAGAAGCAGTTGCGATGGCCCAAGCCCATCCGACCGCCGGATGAAGCCGATCGGAGCCGTCCATTCCGCGTCGAGCCCCTGACCAACCATTTATACCCCTATCGCCGCCGCCCACCCAACCTCTTTTCTAGGGTTTATCGGCGAGACGGCGGCGGACACGGCGGCGGCGACGGCGGCGGCGACGGCGAGATGGTGCAGCGCCTTACCTACCGGAAGCGTCACAGCTACGCGACCAAGTCCAACCAGACCCGGGTAGTCAAGACCCCAGGTACGCTTGATCCGCTCTTGTATTCGAGAATTTCTCGTCTGGTTTGTTTCTCGATCTTCTTCCGCCGGGCTGTTTGGTGGATTCCGACGTGTTTGCGCCGTCGCTTCTTGTAGGTGGGAGGCTTGTGTACCAATACACCAAGAAGAGAGCAAGCGGGCCTAAGTGCCCCGTCACTGGGAAGAAGATCCAGGGGGTGAGCGATGCGCCCTTTGCTATTTTTTTGCCTTAATTTTTTGGGTGTAATTGCAGTGTCGGATGCAGTTAGCCTTTGCGCTGGTAGTGTCGTCGGATGCCTGAATCGGTCCCGGCTAGTGCTGTGTGGTATTAGTTGTTCTGATTGCTGCTGTTGGTGTGGATCTGATGCTTGAACTAGGATCTTGTTTTTGGGTTGGTTGTTAGATGGTAATGATGTACTCAGGCAATTTGTTTGGTAACTCTGTTGTAGTTGTAGGATTGGATTTTGGATCCTACTTTAGTCTAAATCAAAATCTGTTGATGAACAAATGGTACTATTATTGTCTTGTAGGCCAAATGTACCTGCAAATATGTTAATACATGTCTTTAAGCTGTCAGGTTGTAGTTAAGAGAAAAATGCTTTGGGATTTTGAATTGCGAATGATTAATTAATTAGTATGAACAACACACCTGCCACCCTAAATTAGCTACTCTTTAGTCTGCCTTTGTGGAATGCTGTTCATTTACATCTGATCTTGTATAGTTGTTGTATGTCATGTAAGATTTCTTATTTGATGTAACAACATTTCACAAAATAAAATAAAATTGAAGTGTATATTTCTGTTTAAAATTGTTTGGTCAACACTGTTGAGTTTGTTTTGCTTTGCTTTGTGATGCTTGGGTAATGCTTTCAATTACCAGTTCTGTGGTCATGTTCTGCCTGCTATTGGGCTGAAGTTGCAATTTTAGTTTGTTAAAGCAGGTATTTTTGTTTCATACATGTGGAAACCCTTCATTTATTTGTATGAGTAGAGAAATGTAGTGCATTATTGTGAAACTTTGGCTGGCTTAAATGAATGGATACAATTTGGTTCTCCAAATTACTGATACCGCCTTTTTCTCTGCTATTTGATGTGAATTTTTACACTTGATGATTCATACTGTGTCCTATTGTTTCTAGATTCCCCACTTGAGGCCTACTGAGTACAAGAGGTCCAGGTTGTCTAGGAACCGCAGGACCGTGAACCGTCCTTATGGTGGTGTGCTCTCTGGAACTGCAGTTAGGGAAAGGTCAGGAGCACATAATACTAGATCTTCTGATGTTAAAAGTTGTCGAAGATATGTTGATAAATATTCTGATGAGTTGTGACCTTTGTGCTTACAGGATCATCCGTGCTTTCTTGGTCGAGGAGCAGAAGATTGTCAAGAAGGTGCTGAAAATACAGAAAACCAAAGACAAGACAGCCTCAAAGTAGAACCTCAAAGTAGAGCTCCTTTGGAAGGGCTGCACAATGCTGTTTTGTACACAGTGAAGAGTATTTTTGATGGTGACGATGAACGGGTCTAGCCGCCTCGTTGGTTGTTTAGCATGTGAGAAACATACCTTTTGAGTTTAGGGTGTTTCAAATCCTTTACATTTTGATTGTCGGAGTATTGCGGCATCTTATCTCCTCGTGAATTCACCTACATGAGTCCTTTCATTTGACCTTTTTCATGTGCGTAATTACCAGTGTCTTGATGGTTGAGATCATCCTATTTTTGTTTGGTTATTTGAACGTCCTGTGCTTGTCTTGGATCTATACCGAATATTTGTGCTGGATCTACACTGAATATTCTTTTTCAGACGTTCCTATCTCATTTTGCAAATTTGGATGGTCATAATCAGAAGGTCATGTTTGCTCCTGGCTATTACCTGGCTTAAGACAATAATTCACTGACACAAATAAAAATAATCCTTAGTTTGGTAAAAAAACTATGAAACTTGAAAAACAAACAAGACCATAAGTTTGATGTGCGGAAAGTGTACAACTGCATTCTCTATGCGCTATTTTTGGACAACTTATTAATAGCTTGTACTTAAAGTAAAAATACAAATTCTCCAGTAGCGTCGCCAACGGTTGAAGTGCAGGTCAGTTTCTTCCTTCTTATCTTCTTTAGACTGGTGTTCATGTATGATGTAAATTATCATATTATATTAGCATGAATTGATTGAGTTGTGTATAAATATTTCTAGATATGTACCTCTTGAAGCAGATCGAGTACCTCTTCCGCTCCAAGTGGGTTCCGACGCGGCGACGCCACACAGGTGCTCAAGGAGCTGGAGCCTGGAGGCCAAGAAGGCGTCTTCGTCCGCATCATCGGCCTCGACAACGCCAGGTTCAGGTGCAGTGCATCCATCAGCTTCATCGCCTACAAGCCACCGGGCTAGCTGCGAGGAGTCCGGCAGCGTGCGCCTAAGCAAGTGAGTTCGCCATCCGCCATCAGTTCACTCATCACATTGATAAATCGCGATCGATCACCATTCGGTTTTGGCAGCATCATATCGAATTGTGCCACCCTTTGTTTATGTTGTTCCAGCTTGTTTGTGTCAGTACTACTAGTATTGTGTATGTAACTATATGTATGTATCAAGCAAGCATACGTGAATGCATGCTAGCATATTAAACATATACATATACACATAGTCGTTAATTACAACATATATCTGTAATACTATCAAGTGTAACTCCTACCAATTCGATGCTTCTGTCTCCAATTGTATTACACATAGTGCATAGGTATTGTCTTGCTTGCATTGGTAGGAAATTCGATAGTTCTAATGGTTTAACCAAACAAAGATACATGCGAAGCAACATATAAGTCGTTTTGTTTGCCTAAGAGGTGAAGCTAAGGGAAGGAAGGAACGAGACATTGTTTGCTTTCTATGATGGATTATGGTGGAGCACAAAGGAAGAGCGTCGTATACTCATGAATATACCATTTACCCATGAACCAAATACACAGATTGGGAGAGATGGGGTGAGTAGAAGGGGTGGCGCATGAGAAGATTTGACTGCGGCTGGAGAGTGGGGAGAGAGGTTTGGGTGGAGGAGGAAAAAATTGACTCACTCCCAACATGATCCATTGAGTATGATACCATTGAGTATGATATATAGGCTGGGATGATAAAATACGAAGTTACTTTTTAGCGGTGATAAAATATCAAATATCTCGAAGGAGGAGATAAGATAAATTAAAATTTCTGTTTATATATAAACATATAAATGAGTATATGGGTATAGGTAGTTAAACTACACATATGCATACTCGTTTACCTATTGGGTATAAAATTGGTAAAACCTGACTCTATTAAGGTTTTTACCGATGGATAAACATGTAACCGGACACAATTGTCATCTCTAGTAGGCATGGATCAACCAGAGGCGAAGAGAAGGGATGTTGTTGCTTACATTGTCATTTGCTTCTTATAGTGTACATGTTTTCATTTTTTCCAAGCTTATATTTTTGTTTCCACGTTACTGCCTTTTATATATTTATTTATATGATTTTAATAACTACATGCATATTCAATGCAAATTAACATTAATATTTTAGTTTACTTTAATGTATCAATACTAAATTAAAAGTCGAAATTTTATCCATCGCGTCTTATGAAAATCGTTAGCAACTAAGACATAAAATTACAACCATGCTCTGGATTTTAGACAACTGTACATGCCCATGTCTCTCTAAAGGCTGCAACATTTATAGAGGAATAACTAGTCACATCTATCTAATTGTAGCAGGTCATCCAATTTTGCCTATGTTCTCATGCATTTGTCGCCATTCATGACACCTCTGTCACTCATATCGTGAATGTGTGAAATATCAAATATACATAGGATTGTTGGTGACACATTTAAAAAAAACAATCAATTTTTCCACCGTAAAATTATATGTTTGTACTATAGATTCCATTTTTTCTAAAAAAATGATGATACTTTGAAGCTAATATCTGCCACTTATGCACAACCAATCTAGCAGGCAGTTCATTCTAGAGGCAGCTGAAGCAAATGGTTTATGTTGTCAGTTTTGTTAGCCCGGAAATTATGTCAAGTACACATTGCCCTATCAATTTTATTTGGCGGTTTTAGTGGTACAATACATTCATAAAATGTTCTTCATCACACATAAATTCTTAAAGAGTTAGCTTCAAATACTGGTTGTAATGTAAATAGAAAATATCACAACATAGAAGCAAAGACAAACAAATCGCATGAAGAGGAAAGATAAGTATGATCAATTGTGGGCAATATAAGTATGAGTCTAAGACAAAACCATATGAATCGTGGGTGCATATATATATAATAATGGTGTGGCAGATAGTTCTCAAAGAGAGATTGGAGAAATAGTTATTCAATGAGAGATTGGAGTGAGCAAAAAATATTTTTTGTATTAATGTTTTGTTAGTGATTGCACAATTGAACATTTACCATGTAGTTGTCTGATACCTTTGGGTTTCTTATATAAGTTATATATTCAAGACATTACATTAAAAACGATAGAGATTTAAATGACACTAAGCATGATGGCTTTGGTAAGTCACATTTCCTTAGTCT
Organism: Zizania palustris; assembly: GCA_019279435.1. NCBI lineage: Eukaryota > Viridiplantae > Streptophyta > Magnoliopsida > Poales > Poaceae > Zizania > Zizania palustris. The sequence goes on from JAAALK010000082.1 coordinate 59,591,760, forward strand.
ACTTTGCTCCAAAAGAGAATAATTTAGTAATGATTTTAAGGGATATACCATTTTTCTTTGGCACCTTCGTAAAGATAAATATAAGAGATAGTATGCAAACAACTGCATAAATTTCAAAAATTCCGACAACTCTGATGACATCAAGAATCACAAGGAGTGTGTATGTCACAAATATATCTTCAATCCAGAATGTTAGGATATAGATGGTTATACATATACCACGAATAATGTTTGGAAAAATCTCCACAAAAAATATTTGGAATATGCTCAAACCCCATGTAACACACAACCCTGTGATTTTAGCAATTAAAAAAGTACATGTAATCACAAAGTTTTGCATGATTCACCGGAGAAGGCAGTTTTGTGTAATAAAGCAAAGAGTTCTTGAGTTCAAGCCCTCGTGATGTTATATTTTTCTTGGGTTTTGAATGTTTAAAAATATTATATTTCCTTGTGTTTTAAATGTTTTAAAACATTTTTTACTTTCATTTTTTGTTTGGACGGATCCCAGCAGACCGACAAATAATTTAGTGTTTTTTGGCCTTCCTATTTGAACAAAACTTTTTACCTACATGAATGCTACTTTATTTTTTTACTGTATATCATATATACCATATTAAAAGTATCACTCTATTAATATAATATTAATATAATGTTTAAAATATTTATATTTACGTAACTTTCTAATTTAATCTTTTAATTTAATATTTACCGTGTTATTGTTTAGTACATGTATACTCAGGTATGGTCTAAATTTAATAATTACTAACTAAATTACAAAAATATTTTTTCTGAATTGTACATAGAGATTTCGACGTGGCATACCCATTGATAAAATCCTAAGTCCGCCACTGTCCAAAAGTAACAATGAGAGATTGTATAAATAGTTATTCAATGAGAGATTGGAGTGAACCAAAAATATTTTTGTTATTAATGTTTTGTTAATGACTACACAATTGAACATTTATCAAGTATAGTTGTTTGATACTTTAGGGTTTTTTATATGAAATCTACGGTAGGGCATAGGTTCAAAATATACTTTTATATCAATTCAAATAAGTCAGTACGTATGTAAAAAGAACTATATTAAAAATTATATATGTTTAAATAATGACACCATGAGTTGGAATACAAATTGTCCGCATCATTTTCAGAAACTACTATTTGTTTCATTCGACTTGCCATCAACTAAGTGATATATAGAAAATGCATCATATGATTTCAACTGTGTTTAAATTAGAAAAATATAAATTAAAGCTCATAGATCATTGTTTACAGGGATGAATTAAGTTTTATACTATCTATGATGAAAAATATGACATTTGATATTTTTTCTTCATGATTTCATATGAAATGTGTAAGTTTGAGTGTATTCTAGTTAAAATATCATATGTTTTTAGATCGAGTGAGTATATTATAAAACTAACATATAATTTAGAACAAATAGATGAAATAATATGATGGCAATTTTTTAAAAGGAATTGAACTTGTTGAAGTGTGGCATGAATAATCCGTAGTAATAAATTATAAAATTGCATATGCAATAAAAACTCGGTGACCTAAATGGGCTTACTAATCTTTGTTTTTCCTTTAATGAGTTGTGTAAATTGCCATCCTTTTATAAAAGTTGAGCTCTTTCAATTAAACATGGTATTTCCTCTCTGAAAGAATTTTTTTTATAAAGAATGATCCTGATGTGCTCTACAACTACGATAGAAAAGGGCTAAAGAAAGAGAAAACGACTAAAAACAAGATAAAATGAAGCATTGCTACACATATTTACATGTTGGTATATATTCTCAATTTTGTACCTAGCTATCAAAATGGTCATCTTTTTTTTGAGAAAGAGAGGCCTAGAAAAGCACCTGCCATTTCCATTAGATAAATGAGAACACAAACTACAAAGGTTCATGACAAGTATCAACTAGGCAGTACCCAAAAGCTAACACAGAAGGGTTCTAACCTTGCAAACACAGTTATCCGACCCGGAAGGAAAAATTACTCGCATGCCATTATAATTTTCAGAAATTGCCTATATGCCATTATTACAAACCATACAACCAGAAGTTTTGAACAGAATAACACTCACACAGGAGGAAATCAACACTATCTATCCCCAACCACCAAAAGAACTTCAGTCCCAGAATCAAACACAACAACTTTGTTTTTGTCACCAAGCAATCCTGGACTTGCACCACCCAATTTTTTTTGCAAAGACATCATTTGCCAGCAGCTCGAGCAGGCGCACCCCCAGTGCCAGGTTTCTTTCCTTTGCCTCTGATTTCTATAGAATAGACCAGGATAATATCCAATAACAAATCAAATTAATCACATACAAAGGATCATCAGGAATTTTTTTTGTAAAACATGCATCGTTACGAGACTTACGGATACTCCGGAATAAAGCAACTAAACCTACTCTAGCTATATACCGACAATCTTTTGCCAGATTACTAAACTAGACCAGCCACAACTGTTCTAAATCAGCAAAAGGACCTATGTTAAAACAAATTTTGACCATCCTCCAAACAAATTTGGTAATCACACAGTCAAAGAAAAGATGTTGGATAGATTCATCTTTTCCACAGAACATACAATTCACATTTCCTCCTTTCCACCCTCTTCTAAGCAAATTGTCCTTTGTCAAAATTTTATTCTTCCTGGTCATCCATAAAAAGATCTTAACCTTTAGAGGAACTTTCAGATCCCAAATCATATATTTAACCTTGACCAGATTCTGAACTTTCGGCGCCAAATAAAAGACTTCACACTAAAGCACCTTTTTTTTGAAAGGGACCAAAGAACCATATCTTTTTATCAGACAAAACAGTTTTCCCACATAAAGATCTCAAATTTAGCCAAGATTTATTTTTATTACCCACCAAATATCTTCTAAAGTTTAAAACCTTCCAGTTACTATTGAAAACCTTAGCAACAGTAACAAATTTGGAGAATGTAATATTGTAAAGATCAGCAAATTGCACAGTAAGAGGACTATCCTCAATCCAGATATCTTCCCATAATAAAGTATTGTTTCCATCCCCAATTTTTCTAGTACAAAATTGTGAGAACAGGGGTTTAATCTTCATCAAAGCTTTCCAAAACTGAGAATCATTGGTTTCATATCCAGTTGAGACAAAGTTTTATGCTTTAAATATTTAACCTTTAGTAAATCTTGCCACAAACCCTCCTCATGTACTAATTTCCACAACCATTTACCCAGCAAATCTATATTCATAGTGCCCAAATCTAGAATGCCTAAACCTCCAAAGTCTTTTGGTAAACAGAGAGTAGACCACTTTTCAAGATGAAATTTTCTATTTCCTTGGTCCTCTTGCCAAAACAATCTTGCTCTAAAATGATCAAGTCTTTTTTCCACACCTTTGGGAAGGGGATAAAAGGAAAGAAAATAAAGAGGAATACTGCTCAAGCATGAGTTCAGAAGGATAAGTCTTCCCAGTTTCCCTTTCCAGTAACTAAGTCTACTTTCTACCTTATTTTCACACAAATTCCAATCCTTACTGGCTATCCTGGTTTTATTAATTGGCAAGCCCAGATATTTAATGGGCAAATCACCCATTTTACAGGTTAAAATTCTACAAAATTCTCTCTTCCTAGTCTCATTCATACCAATACAGAAAACCTCATTTTTATGAAAATTAATTTTCAGCCTAGACATTTGTTCAAACATACAAAGGATAAATTTCAAGTTTTTCACATTGTCCACATTATCTTCCAACATGAAAATTGTATCATCAGCATATTGTAGCATAGAGATGCCATCAGGAAGCAAATCACTTCCCAAACCAGAGATCACCTTATTATCCACAGCTTTTTTTAAGAGAAATGATAAAGCATCGGCTGCCAAATCAACATGGCCATCTATCTAGTAGTAGTGTGTGTGCCCGTTCCAATTCTTCTCATGATGAGTAGAAGCACCGCCTTCATGCCCTCGTCGTCGTCGCCACCATGGTTGCCATCTTGAGCTTGCACAAACTAAGTTCCTACATGGTTGATCTCATTTTATAGGTAGGTATCGGACATACACATAGTAGTTGCACGGTTGAATGTGCACAATAACTATAGCTCTAGCCGCACAGAGTTGGTCTCTATTTCTGAGTGTTTTGACCTTAAGACTGCTAAATTAGTCAGCACTTGTTTGCCAAAACTCTGACCGACTAGCTACCTAGTTTTGTGGTCAAATCTTTCACATACATGTACAATGAAAGCAGAGGAGATGTTCATTGACAAGTACATGAATGGTCGACCGTTTTAATTCTGCTACACAATTCAGCTATATAAATATGGACGATTGGGCAGCACCAGATTTACCAAACCACCAACCAATTATTGCTCATTGTCAGATGATCCGATTAGTTTAGACATTGTGGTTATCGAGCTGGTAACAACCGTTTTTGTTAACCTCAAACCTTCCCTTCATGACCGAAGACCAACATCCCATTTCACATCCCTACCCATGTAGGGTGGAGGACCGGAGATCACAGGATAAATTAGAAGTCGAACTCTAAGAACTGAAACAACACCCAACAAACAACAATTTTCAAATACAAGTGATAAATTTGAACTATGGTTATCAGTTCACCACTACGGTGATTTGAATATCATTGGGTTTATACGTGGGCACTACTATGTTGTCCAAGGAAAAGATTCATGAATACAGTGTAATGTGACCCTCAACGTAGAAACTGTGAATAAATTAGTGTTCCGGTGTACTATAATACATTACAATTTGTTGGTGAAAATGATAGTCTAGTTGAGGGATGGCAAATACTTTATGATTTAATGGTGTTGGAATGTGCCGTATAAGTTTCGGGATGGTGTGATAGTTGACTGAGTGAGTGATAACTCAGTTCCCTCAAAAACTTTTTTCTTATCAAATTGCACGTGTAGAGAGTACTAGTAATGTAAACACTATTAATAGCCAGCTTAAATAAAAATTATAACCAACAATATAACTAATAATTAGAATCAATCATCATGATATAATTCTGATTATCTTAAGCTGTCTCAAAAGGGGTCTATACCTTATATAGCAGATTATCAATTAGATTATTCATGGTATAGTTTTAAAAGTTGATTCTCCAAAGAAAGTATTGATCAATGTTACTTAGATTTTTTTATTATCTATTTTAAACGTTATATTATATACTAGTTGATTAATTCATAAATTATTCAACCAATGATTTGAATAATCTGATATCATAATCAATGGTATAGTTTTAAGTTTACTTGCCTTCCTTTTGAAAGTAAACTTGATGCTTTCGCAAAGGCAATGTAACTACGATTTTTGTAGAATTTTTCACATGAACTAATTAGTTTAATTTTTGTTGGGGTCCTCCAAAATTCTCGTCCACTAAAAGCCCAATAAAACAAAACAATACTCACGCTCACTTGTGAAAGAGACGCGAGCAAGTTAGTACCGGATCTTATTAAAACAATAAAACTCTGATGTTGAGCGTATGACACAAGCATTCAACCAAGGTATCCTTGTCTCTGTTAGCTTCAACAAGTGTATCACATAGTATGTACATCTATTCAAAACTGAACAAACAAACAAACAAACCAACAAACAAACAAACAATAGCTGGTTTTTGCTGCTAACATAAATGCTAACAGATGAAGGTGACTCACTGTATTTGTGCATCTAACTATGAATAAGCAGATGGCCAAGCAGCTACTCAGCTAGTGTGGAATCTTGGCATGGACAGTTGGGGTAAGGAAGGATTCCCATGGTATGTTGCTTCTCCAGTCATCTCCTAAATCGAGTGGGAGATTGATTCTTGGCTGACCTTCCCAGCCATTGTTCATGCTGATCTGGTCAGCCTGCAGCCCAAACTGCGAGCTGAACACGAGTGGCGCAGCGCCTGCAGTTTTCCTGGACGTTTTTGTCTCGAACGGCAGCATGATCTGGCTGCTCTGGACCTGGACTTCTGCAGATTTGCCGCCGCTGAAGCTTATGACCTTGCATGATGAGCCGTCTTGTGGGCTGCTGGGCTTCTGCTGCTGCTGCTGCTGCTGCTGCTTGGCTTGCAATCCATATTTGCTGGCGAGCTGACTTGCAGTTGCAGGTGGTGCCACTTGCAATGGGCAGGAGGAGCTCTCCAATGCACACTGTGAATCTTGCACCGGCTGCAACGATGAGAACATGTCTGCATCAATTGCCTCAGGCAACTGATGCCCCCAGGTTTGACATTGAGCCCGTTGCGCCATGGAGCTGGTCTTCCTGAAGATCCTACAGATCGTCAAGGAGTCCTTTTTCCCCCCGTGGCAACAACAGAAATTTGCACCTTGAGAATGGAATGCTTCGTTCTACTACAATACAAGAAAGAAGAAAACACGAATGGAATGCTTACATTGAGCGGGACGATGTTCTTGTCGACGGATTTTTTCGGAGGCGAACACGGTGGGTCGATCATGAGCGTAGGAAGCCTGAACTCGTGCATCATCCAGTCAGTCTTGACCCCTCTTGCCGCCCTGCCTCTGTAGAAGACGAGGGACTTCTTGAGCCCTATGCACTTGGTGCCTTCAGTGGAGTAGATTGGCCTGTCTGTCCCTGTGGCTTTCCAGAATCCAGCTGCTGTCACTCTGTTTGGCCTCGCGCTGTTGCGATATTTCCTGTCCCTCGGACAGTAGAAGTACCACTCTTTTTCACCACTGCTCGCAAGCTCTGTCAATTGATCAAGATTTTTAGTAGCCGGTTGCTCTGAGTATCTAGCTCACGAGAACATAGAGAAGACGACGTTTTATAGCACGTAGATTCTACGGCTACTGATTTTCATGATCAAATCTGAACTATTTGTTTCAGTTTTAGGCGTGCCCTAAGTCTATCAGGACAAGAAGCATATCGATCACTGTGGACATTAAAGTGCCCCTGGTTTTTTTGATATCTTGTGACATTTTAAGTTGATTGTGCTTGAAAGCAAGCAGGCATTGAGAAAAGGTAGAGAAATGAGGATAAGTAGGTGGTGGCTGGCTTACTTGGGAGGTCCCATGGATCAAACTTATAGATGTCCAGCTGCCTGATGAGCTCAATGGAGATAGGCATTTGTAGGATCTTCCTCTTGAGATAGAAACTAACCAGTTCTTCATCTGTTGGATGAAACCTGAAACCGGGCAGGAGCACCTCATCTGACTTGTCCATGCTGGTATCATTTCTCTCCTCCATTTTACACAAAAAAAATGGATCAACAAGCTTGAAGCCTGCAGCTGGCACAAGCTTGTGCAGTAGCTGAAGTGAATGGCTTTCAGGGATTTAGCTGGTGAGCTTGCTCACTACTGCAAATCCATTACACACCATGTGTACTTATATATGAAGCTTGAGCTGCTTAGAAAGACTAGATGATGATGCCCACAAGTTTGAAGTCTAATTCTGCATTAAACAACTGTTTAATTCATTTGCTTCTCTATTTGAAGCTGTCATGGTTTCTTTAATCCCGGACCAGTGTCTGAAAAAAAAGACAACTGAGTACGACAGTCAAAACAATCTTTAAACTATGCAACAGTAGCCCTCTAAATTTTTCAAAAAAAAAGAGTTGTTTTGGCCTCTCAAGATAAACAATAGAATCTAAAACATATTCCAATGCACTCAGTTTATTTAGAATATTCCTTTCTTCTTAATTAGTGTTTCTGGCTACATGAACTTCAAGGGATATATATTCCTGCAATTAACACTGAATCCAAAAACTGCTCATTGATGTTTATTTGCATTCTTTGTCAGTTTAGGTTTTGGGATTCTAAAATAATTCATAACCACCTTTTTTTTGAATTGTCACAAGCTTGCTGTGAGTGTGTGTGATGAGAGAGAGAGAGAGAGAGAGCTAGAGAGAGAGAGAGACTTAAGTTTGTTTCAAATCAGCTAGCGTGTGTGACACTGCTAAGTGTTGGGAGAAATCTTAATTATTATTCCAAGTACAGTTTTGTTACACTAAATTTAATTGCACTGGAGTTACCAAGCTAGCTGTAAACCGGTCCAATTTGCTCAACGGTCAACGTGGTTTATGGCAAGCTAAATAGCTCAATATAATGCTCAATTTTACTTAACATGAAGCGTTTGTTCTCCGGTCTTCTTCTTAAGACTCTGTTTGGATTGGGGTTGCTTATTTTTAGGGACTAAAATTTAGTCTCATTTAGTCCCTAAAATCTCAAACATGATTGTTTATTGGGACTAAATTTTAGTTCCTAAAGTCTAGTCCCTTGGATATTGCTTATTAGGACTAAAAGTAGCATGCACACTCTATCCTCATTTATGAACCCCTCATTAAATGATGTTTAAACTCTACATCCAAACAAGAGTACTAAACTTTAGTTCATACTAAAATAAACAAGTTTTAGTCCCTAAAAATAAGCAAAGTCATCCAAACAAGACCTAAATATTTCACAAGAAGTTTGAACATACTAGCTATCTTAGATTGAGTATTACAAACTTTTTGGCTTTTTTACGGTACATTCATTATCTTTTAAGGAGGCAAGGGATATAATTAATCTCGATCATTGTTTAAAAAAATATGATCAGGAGGTAAGACATTACTTCTTTTAATCGGAGCCGTTAGATAGGGTGATCTAAAATGTGGATGTATTTTAACTATATTTGTTACATATATAAAAATATACAATCTTTATTAATTTGATGTTTCCGCAGAATATACTCCAGCAAATCAAAAATCTCATCTCAAGACTGATCCATAAAAAAAGAATGAAGAAGATCACCAAAGACTAGCGGGATCTCCTCTCTTAGGTAGTGTTTGATTTCGTTATAGGAGCGCGGAACGGAATGGTTACTGAATATGGGGTAATACTGATGTTTGGTTTGAGGAATAGGGTGAAATCAAGTGGAACCGAACTGTTTCTAGAAACAGAATATTTCATATAGATGCTGAATCATATGGTATTGATTTTTTTGGCGAATGAAATGATTCCGAACCATCTCGTTTCATTCCTCATCGTACACCAAACCAAACACTACCTTAATTAGTTTTGTGTGCATGATTTCACCTAAAAGAAAAGCTACCTTTGCGATCGTCGCAAGAAACACGCAAACAGAACCATCCAAGAAATGATCAATGGATCATGGACAGTGACGCTGGAATTCAGCACGAGTGAAAGAGGTTTTCTGCTCCTTCCAATCGCTCGAAGACGAAAGGCCGGGTTAAGTTCTTGAGTTCTTCGGCCGTACGTGCGTGCGGTGCGTGCGCGGTTGGTTTGGTCAAATGCTCACCAGATGGAAGCTTTGCATTTGTGTGTATCGATCGTTCCCTCCCATGTCTCTGCCAAATTCCCGGCAATGGAGCTGCAGCCCAATTAATCCCCAGCTTTGGGAGCTGAAATCCCCGTCCAGATTTGAATTGATTGATTCGCGTCAACGTCAAACGCTTCAAGCTCAAGCGATCGATCGATCGATCGAGAGAGCCATCTGCATCTCTAGCTGCTCCGATTCATGGCGTTCTTGGAACACATGTCCATACATATGCAACATGCGATATGCGTGCGTGCGTGCATGCTGCTCCTGCGCGTCGTTGACAGCAGCAGGAGCAGCCGCAAAATCAATAATGCTCGTTTGCTTGCTTTGATTAATGCGCAAATGCAGTCTTAACGACGCTGTCAACATACAGTCTACTGATATTCCGTCCATCTACTGTTTCCGCTAGCTAGAGCTATTTCTAGAATCCAAAACTAAAATAAATAGTCAAAATTCTAGACATAGTTTACGAAAATTAGTATTTAAAAAATTAGAAATGAATTAAAATCCAGAATCTCATGGTTTGTTTGTTTTAACTTGAGATTATAACAATTCAGTTTATAAAAAAACTAGATTGGACTAGATTAGTTGATTGTTAGGTTATTCATAATGGAGGTTTCATGGGGTGTTTCATGATATTAATTATAATGTCACATCAGATTTTTGCTTACATGGCATTCAATTAATGAAAAAAAGAGAAGGAAGTAGTATCATCACCATGACATGGTGCTAATCCGTTTCCAAGACGGATGAAATGAAATGAAACAACCATTGAGAGCTAAATTGTTTCATCAGAGAGAGGGTATTTCATAAGAGCTAGTTGCATTTAATTACACTGGTTAGCCTAGGAAATAGTGAAATGAAATTCTCCACTGAGAGAGTGTATTTCATTCAGTTGTAAAGCTGACGTGACATTCTAGGAAACAGTGTTATGAAACCCACCACTGTGAATAGTCTTATAATCTGTACTTCAGATTATAATAAACTAGCAGAATAAGCTGACATATTTGTTTCAGTTTATGAAAATAAGCTGTATGAATCAAACAAGCCATAAGAAACACCATGTGTTTTTCGATATTCTCACCGATTAGATATTCAGACTAGTCAACTACGTACTTAGACCAGCTAGCTAGATATTAGAAATCTCGACCGAAATAAAATAAATAAGGCTCTAAGGGAAGGAAAACATCGAAATGTTATTGGGGAAAAAGTCCAAAGGGACACAGGTTTCGTGTTCCGTGTAAACAACATCTAGTTAACCTCGTTTCTTCCAAATCAAGCGAGATTTGGCGCAAGAGAGGAGAGCTTGCTTGTGCTAGCTGACATTTATGACCTTCGTACGGCAACAAGTCGTAGCGAATTTAAGTTTTGGGTCAATCGAGCTTCATCGATCAAGAATTTGAGCGGAGTGCGTAGGAATCTTGCAATTTAAGCATCGCCTAGCTTGGAGCATCTCGTCAACCTATCAAGTTTTTCCTTGCTAAAGTTCTTCACAAAATCTTACAGAATTCCATCGCTTCAGTTCTTACAGCAACTCCAAAACCTAAGAAACGTCAACATTGAGGATTATTTGATAAGCAGAGATAGGATCGATTCTGATTATTACTTATATTATCGATTATGATTAATACTTAAATTGTTTATATATTTTTCGTTTGTTACATTATGGGTCTGTTTAGTAGAGTTTCGGATCCTGAAATTCACGCTAAAACTGGAGTAGAGCACTTGAAGCTGGTTAGATCCTGCTCCACCACTCCTGCTCTACCACTCCAGTTCATTTTTCTAGAGCGCTCTCAGCGGGATCCACTCCTCAGGAAAATGTTTGGCTTGACTCCAGCTTCACAAGACAAAAAAGTTAAAGCTGGAGCCCTGTCAAAGGCACTCTATAATTCACTTCTACTTTAATCCTAAGATACCAATAAACTATTTGAAAGAGAGCCTATAAAAAATATTTATTCACATACAAGAAATTATGCATCAAAGTTTCTAACAATGGCCTATATTCTCCCTACAAGATCCCTTTCATGCAAAACAAAATTGATTTCATATCTTGCAGGACACTCTTACTTATCATGTTCTTTATTAACATGCAATGCAATATTTGGTCCTAACTGGACCTATACACATCTTATATAGATCATCTAGCTTGCTATACTCTCTCTAGCTATCATAATAAATTGGTAGATGACCCTAAAGCATCCAAATGTGAGTCCACATTGGTTAGATACATGAAAGAAAGTGCCACCCCCTTTTTTAGTGAGAAAGCAAGTAAATGTTATTGGTCTTTTGATTGAACAAGCAAAGAAAACTATGAGCAACTTGTCAGATTTCAAAGCTACATGTGGCATACATAGGATTGATTTTGAGTCCTGCTAGGTCAAATTGGAGAACATTGAAAGCTCTGAATAAGTGAGACAGAATTATTTTGATGGAACGTTTCCCAACAGATAGCTAGCTGCTATTGATCAGGAAAACAACACGTGGAGAACAAAAATCTTTGTAACAAGAGTTGAAATCACTTTAAATATATGTCTCCAATATAATCCCTAAATTAGAGAATGTGAGTACGTTTCCTATAAGTAGAGAACAAAATGATTAATTTTTTAGGGATTCTTTATGTTTTGGAGTCGTTTAGAATATCTGTTGGAGTTAAATTTTTAATTGTAATCCTAAAAATTTAGAGAAAGAAGTTGTTTAGAGTTTTTTTGGAGATGCCTAAAGAGTATCTATTCTTAGGTGCCTTTATAATACATAAGGCAGCACAAGGAAAAAAAACTAATCTAACCATCTGAAACCCTCAACATGCCAGTAATAGCTCCTTGATATTGTATCCCTGCAACAAAGCATATACATCAATTTTAAATACTTTTGAGTAATACATTTAATGTTTTTTAGATAGAGAAATACATGTAATGTATTTTAGATAGAGAAATACATGTAATATAGTATGACTTGATGCCTACTTTTTTTGGAGAAAAAAAGGAACCTCCCAACTTGTACTGAAAACTTATAACAGAGTAGGTTAAGCTTCCAATAAATTTGTTAAAGATTGCCAGAAATACATGGAATTGAGCATACTTGCAAAACGATCTCTTTTGGGATAAAGAAACTGATGTTGATGATTTGTTCTCTGAATATACATTTTGCAGATTACAACACGTGAGAACATTGGGCATTTTCTGGAGACAAAAAAATGCAATTACATCAGCAAGAGACTAGTACAGCATTTAGCATGTGTGCCGCAGCAACCCACATCGTTGTGTATACATACAAAAGGGATGCTGCTTACAGTCAAGATCAAATCTGCAGACTGCATGGCAGCATCAGAACCATATGGCTGCGAGATGGGGGAAAAGCATATACTCCGTATGTATAATGTATATTAGGAAAATTTACAAACACGATCACTGGCACCCCATCGCAGGAACTCCACCAAATCCCAGCGATGACGTCCAAGACTCATCGCCTCACTCTGATGTACCGGCCTTTCTCCATGTCGTATATTGTCTTCAGGCAAGATCTTATCTCCTTCAGGATGGACAGCACTGTAAATACAATGACAGCAGTGATGAACAGAGGTGGAACCAACCGAGAATAGTCATAGTTGTTTAGATATGGAACTGATGAATCTGAGTACTCTGTCTGGTTTGACGCCTTCTGCACAATGAAAGCGCCCAATGCCCAGTCCACAGGCACACCACCGATTTGATTTGTAACATCAATCCTGCAACAGAATAAATAATTTATATCCTCAAGTTAAAATTGTGAAATGGAAAGATTAGAACGCAGAAAAGGGAGCACCTCTTACTATCCATTGGCACTTTTAGAGTATCGTGCAGCAAAGCAACAATATATGCGGAGGAGAAGCAAAAAAGAAGCAGTTCCCCCTCATTGAAAGAAGGGTATTCCTTTTTAATCTTTGACCAGTCTCCATGGCAAAATTGCTCCCCAGCAAGCATCAGGTCAGAAAGAAAGGACTTTGAGTGCAGCCCAAAGAACTGCCAAGTAATCAAAGATTCAAAGTTAAGCTTGAAACATAGAACACTTAAAACAAGAACAGTAGAAAACTAAAAGTCACAGTTGTGTGCCCCCTCTCCTGTTACAATATATGTCCAAGCCCACCATCCTCAGACCATGGGAACAGTGAATCTACTATAAAATAATAATAATAATAATAATAATAATAATAATAATAATAAACGTTAAAGAGGAAGTAGAGAGTACAACATTGCAATAATTACACTATCACTGTCCTTGACAGGAAACATTATAAAGACACATCTCAAGAGACTAACCAAACCTCATACTCCCTCCGGTGTACTAATAGTTGTCGTTTTGGACAGGATCTCGCATACCAAGGAAATATTAAGTATGACTCATTGTCCTACTTGTATAGCAAACTTTACCATCTCAATTGGTTACTAGCCCGATTCTCAAGTGAAGCGGTGCGGGATTCGATTCCTGCCAGCCACTCATGTGAGTTTTTTTGCCTCGGGTTTCGTTCTCATGGTATAAATGCTTCATTGGAAGTGTAAAACGACTACTAATTCTCCACTCTAACAATAAGGCCAGAACGACAAATATTAGTACACCGGAGGGAGTAAGACAGAAGGAGCATGCCATTTCAGTTCATTGGCCACCCCATATAATATAAGTTTTTTTCTTGCCCAGATACAACCCTATATGTTTTCGCTCATTTATTTTTTTCCCCTTGTTTTTAAGGAATTCAACATATCAGCCAATGTAAAGACAAGATCCACTAGTGAGGAGCCATGCTGAATAGCGTAGGCCTCATGGCTAAGATGTGATGAGTCATTGTCAACAATAGTTAAAGAGGACAGAAGAAGAGAGGAAATCTGCTGCGTCATGGGCCTCGTGTTACTCAGGTACACGGGCAGCGAGTGACTGTCGGGCTGAGAGAGCTGCGAAGTCGGACTGGCCCAATCCGGGTACATGGGCTAGGAGCAGCAGAAGACCCACTGGGCTGTTAACCAGGATTGACTCAGGTACACGGGCGGTGAGTGATTGCCGAGCTGAGAGAGCTGCGGAATCGGGCCGGCCCAATCCGGGTACCTGGTGCAAAGTCGGTGGAGGCTTTGTCAGTTTCGGCGCAAAACTGACGACCACTGATCTTGTATCGGACTGTCCAGAAGAGAAGCCGTAGTCGCTACGGAAGCTTAGCTTCCGGATAGGTCATCTGTAAATAGGAGTTTACTATTTTGTCCCTAGGCCCACAGTCAGTCAGTCGAGTCTGTAAAAAATATCCTAACGGCAGTTTAGTCTTTTCCTTTATTTCAGCGTCTGTAAAAAACCCTAAGGGGCTGGTGGAATATTCCTAGCTATTGGGCAGCCTATAAATAGGGCCCCAATCCCTATGGGTTAGTTCACCCTTCCAGAATTCACTTTTTAATCAATTGGGTCACTTTTATTCCCGGTTCCCTGCTCATTCCCCTGTGCGCACGCCGCCACTGCATTCTTCCTGTTCTTCACGCTTCTGTGAGATTTTGTTCTCTTCTCTTGCCATTTGGGTTGCAGTGATTTTGTAGCTGTTTACAGCTTCGTCTTGCGTGTGGCTGATTTTATTCCAGAACGTTTTTCCTCTCTCTGTTTGCTTCGGGTTCTACGAACTGAGAAGGACTAGTACTACTTGCTGGTTCCTGTAGCAACAAGTAGTACCTACTCTATGTGGAAACAGTGTGCTAGTTCTTCTAGACTTGCTTTTCCTGCGTAGCTTTTTTGATCGAGTAGACAGGACCTTGTCACTTTCTGGCTGTTTTTTGGCGAAGCCCCCTCGTTCGTGCGAAGTCCTTCTGTTCTGTGGAGTAGGCTTCGACCTGACTTCTTCGAAGGCTTTGCTAGGACTCCGAACTTGAACTGTGAATCTAGCTTCGAAGTGGGCTCTGTTCTAAGTTTTTGTTCTAGCATTCTTCAGCACCTTTTTGTGAAGCATACTTCGACAGGCTTCGAAGTTAGCTTCGAAGCGTGTCTCTCTGATAGACCTCGCTCGAAGTGTGTTGCAGTCTTGTTCGAATCAGCTTGTGTGTTCGAAGGTTGTTTTTCGAAGTATGTTTCAAGGCTTCGATCTCTTGTGAGAGCATTAGCATACTTCGATTTGAAGCTGGTCTATGGTTCGGAGGTAACCACTTCGGTATTCATACCTCGATCAAGCTAGTTTTTGAAGATAGAGGGTAGGCTTCGATTTGGTCTTTCTGTCGTGTGTCGGGCTTCGCTTCTCTTTTGGAGGTTGCTTTTCTGCGAGCATGGTTCGAAGCTTTTTGATCGAAGTATAGGCTTCGAAGTACACTGTTCGAAGCAAGCTTCGATAATTTCATACTTCGCTTCGAAGCATACTTCGCTCTCTGCCACACTCGAACTAGGCTACACCTAACAAACCTTCGGTACTCGACTTCGACAAGGGACTCCGAAGCAGACTTCGTCACAGCGAAGCAGGCTTCGACACTGCGAAGCAGGCTTCGCCAAGTTTCGAACAGGAGACAGATTTTAAACAGTAACTTCTCATCCCAGTTCATGTGTACTTAGATTATTTTACTGAGAAGTTTAATCTGCCATGTCTTGAATATTTTGTTTATCTGCCTATTAGCACTGTATTGGTGTTTCTCTGTTTTAGCACCGATTGTTTTTAGGCTAGATACTTTTAGACTTAGGCTTTCTGTTCACTCTCTGGTTCTTAGTCTTTTGAGGTGCGTTGGGTATTGGGAGCAGGCCATAGGTTCGAAAGAATTTTTTAGGCGCCCATTCACCCCCCCCCCTCTCTGGTCGCTATTTTCGGTCCTACAACTAGGCAGTCTATCCTCTCTCTTCTCTCCTTGCTCACCATTATCCTCTTTTTTCACTATGATAGTATGGTGTTGCCATCAGTGGTAGCAACAACGTCCAAAGTGAGTACCATATGTTGTGCGGTGTGGTTCTGATCTAAAGGAATTTTGGATTTATCCTCCCCCACCCCCAAAAAAGTGAAAATCCAAAAGGTATAACTCTGGAATTTTCTGTCTTCCTTACACATACCAAACTCAACTTTCCAAGACACCCAAATGTCCAACCAGAGGGAGAGAGGGTGGGGAAGTAAACCTTGGAAGTATGGTAGAAGTTCTCTGTTGCTAAAAAATTCCCATTGAGATCTGGTACAAATGCTGCTCCCATACGGCACTCATGGTATCTACATTCCTCTGCAACAGGAGAAAATTCTTAGCCCTTTTTATGAAACGAATGGAGAATGAGAAACATCCACAAAAGGTATATGTCATTTGGCCATTGAATGTTTCACATTTGCAGATTATGAATCTAGAAGAAGTGGTCTTAGCTAATGTGTTTAGAGATCACAGGAGAATTGTTGTGTTCCAAACAAAGTTATCAGCTAGTCTACACTTTTTCTTTTTGTCATCTTGTCAAGGATAAGATGAAGTATAGAAAACTTTTGATTATTACTCAACAAAGTACACTATCTCGATAAGTTAACTAACTTTTTTACATTAAAAAAATCCTCTGAAGGTGAAACATATGTTTGTAACTAAAGGAAAGGGGAAAGAGAATTCAATGCAGTAAGAGCTGACAGATACCTCTTCCTTTCTGCAATAGTGTTAGTGCTGCAGCTCTACACTCAGAGAAGTTACCAACAGCATGTGCATAATGTCTGAACTCAACCTTTAAATCAAGAACACTAGTAGGAAGTCTAGTTGTTCCCTCCATGGGCAAAAATCCCATTGGAGTGCAAGGATCTCTGTACTTAGCTGGAGCAATTAAATGTGTTGCCACTGCACAACAAAATCAAGTTTTAAGTACAAAGACTAAGCAATTGCAGGATAGCAGTTTTGCAGGGTAGCCCATGAACAGAGACATGAACAATACAAAAGCAAAAGAGACAATGTCAAACCAAATGAACAACCCTGTAAAATCTTAGCAAAACAAAGTTTAAATCAGTAAACCATGCAGATATTTTCTTGCAGTCACATTAGCAACGGCAGATAATTTAGCAAAGCAACTTACTTGATTTAAGGCCAGCTTTGCTCAGCAAGTCATGGAGTGATTCATATGCTACATTCTGCACAGAGAACAAGCAGGATCTTGTAATATACTCATCCAGAATTTATTTATGCCGCAGAAAACTAAGATATTGATCATAATCTATCAGAGATGCAGTTAACGGAAAAAAAATATTTGCACAAATCACCTGGCCAAGATGTAGAAAGCTGTGACTGTACAGATTGTATGTAGCGTCACCAAACTTCAGAGTCTGAGAGAACTCTGGCGGCAAAGGTTTATCTGTAACAAAAGTTACCTATTGAACACAAATAGCACAACAGTAAGACTAAGACATTCCGAGAAACTTCATAGCAAGAAGTTCAATTCCTTCATGTGAAAACAATACATAAACCTGAACGGAAGCCCCACCAAGCTCAATTATTCCAGTAGTATCTTGTGAGTTGTCACCTAGTGTACCGAGTGCATAATTTGCCGCAATCCATGCATACATCCCTTCGACAGCTCCTATACAACAGTTTTAAGTGATTGTATGATCAATTTAACGAAATTGTCTAATTATATTGAACTATTGTGCACACATGCACACACGCGAACATCAGGCAGATCAACACAACCACACCCTATACGCTAATGCAAATAAACAAATTCAAAAGAGCTCCATCCGATATTGTATTGATCAATCGCATTGAAAAACTGCAAGTCCACTCATTTCCGCAATATGCACAATTCCGCACTTCCATTATGTACAGCCCCGTCTCACCAATTTTATGGGCCCTCGTGCCAGTAACACACTAAAGATCCGACAATCTAATATTTTAATATAATAATTACAATATATAATAATATTGTTAACAGATAACTTGTAGCATATATATATAATTCTTCTTGGAAAAGTAACAATGCATCAAAGAAGAATAAAAACGACAAAATAACTATGATGGTTACCTCAAATAAAAGTACAATGCTTTAGTGCTTTTTAAAAAGGCGTCTTTGGGCATTTCTTGATGCAAAATCTTCAATAACACTGTCAAGATCAATTGTATCTAAAATATCCTTCTCAATGTTGTATATAGCCAAGCCATTTAATCTTTCTTGTAGCATAGTTGATCTCAAACAATTTCTTAATAGCTTCAATTTGAGAAGCTTCTTTCAGCTGATGCTACTGTCATTGGAATAGTTAATATAATCCGATATGCAATAGAAGCATTTGGATAGCAATCTGCAACTTTAATAAAGTGAAGAATCTTTAACAAAGTGAAGAATCTCAGATGCTGACATCAACTGATCTAGCAAAGTTACTTGCAACACTTTTAACTCAGAGAACAAATCATCTAACTCAACATCAGACTTATTATCATGAGAAAATTTATTCGCAAAAATGTATACATACATGATAGATTCATGGGCCACCCAGCCTACGGGGCCCCCGGCCATCGCACGGGGTGCACCCCCCTCTAAGACGGGCCTGATTATGTACATGCCTGTGATCACGGTGGCCCATTCGTCTCGGAACTGGAACCCTGATTCCCGCAGCAACACCCTGCATGATTCCAAGACAGCCTCAGCCACCACTGCGTCCAGCAGCCGGAGCCCTGCCGTGGCCATGAGCCGCACCTCGGTCACCGCCCACCTTTCCGGTGGCACGCGGCGCCGGGCAAACTCCAGAAGAGGCGCCACCGACAGACCCGCGCTGCGGGGATCGGCCGCGAAGGACGACAGCCCCGGGGTCGCCTTCAGCGACGCCGTTCGCGCCCAGTCGATCCGCGGGAGCGCCCCCGGGACCGCCCCGGCGCGGTAGGCGATGACGTGGACCCGGCTGCCCGTGCTACCGGCGTCGATGACGACGCCGTAGCTAGGTGGCGGTGAGCGGGCCAGCAGGAGGAGGAGCGCGAGCACGGACGCGACGAGGAGGGCGATCGCGCCGACGAGGTGGCGGAAGCTGCGTCGGTATCCAGGGCAGCGGGCGCTCATCTTGGAGGGAACGGTGGGAGCTTCCTAGGGTTATTCGTTCCTGAGTTTGGCCACGAAGGTCCACGCTGGCATCTGGGCGGCGTCGCGTGCGAGGGGGAAAGCCGGCCGGGGCAGTGACGGGATCGATCGGCGGCGCGGCGTGCGGCGGCGGCGGCGGCGAGGGTGGGTGCCGGGCCGGCACGCCGCCGCGAGGTGAGGGGGTGGGATGATGGGATCCGGCGCAGCCTACAGGTGGGTTGCACGGGACGAGCGGACAGAGCTGTCGCTGCCCGGCTGGTGGAGTTTCCCAGATTTGAGCTGACCTCACATTTTCTGGCTCTCATTCTACGGTTTTTTTTTTTGAGTTTTTGGCTGCAAAACAAAAAAAAATCAGCAATGGCAATATCTTGTATTTTTGTGAGGGAGAGTAAAAATATTAGCTAATAATCGTCTTTCAAAAGTAGCCGTTCCTTCGTCTCATAATATTCTAATTTGATCAATTTTGATATTTCATAATAATCAATTTAAATAGTGCAACCGTTTAGATTCGTTTTAATATAAATGTTAAATTTGGTCTTAAATTATAACGTTATAGGACAAAAAAAAGTATTGTATTGAAGGCGGAAGAGGGGTCATTGATATAAATAGAGAGATTGGGTGTATTGAAGGTGGAAGAGTGGTCATTGATATAAATTGAGAGATTGGGGGATTCTTCACAACGTATAAAGGGGTAAGACAGGAGGATCCTCTTTCTCCTCTTCTAATCTTGTTGGGGATGTTTTATCTAAAATGTTCACATTAAAGGACCGGTGCCTCATTTGATCAGGGGTAACACATCTTCAATATGCAAATGATATTGTCATTTCATGAATTTCAGTGAGCAAAATTTAAGTACAATGAAATTCTTGTTGTATTGTTACGAAATGGTGTCAGGATGAAAATAAATTACCAAAAAAATGAGGTCTTTGGTATTGGGATTTCTCAAGAGGAGAGCTCTAGGGTTATAGATATATTCAACTATAATTGTGGAGAATGACCTTTGAAGTATTTAAGAATGCCTATTAACATTACAAAACCTAAAAAAAGCAGACTTCAAAGAGGTGGTTACCAAAATAGAAAACAAATTAGCCTCGTGGAAGAATGGTCAGCTCTCTTACGGTGGTAGATTGACTCTAATAAATGCTTGCCTTAGTAGTATTTCTATGTATGCAATGGGGACCTTCTTGCTGCCTGAGAAAATTTATAAAGAAATTGATAGGATTCGAGCTAATTTCTTTTGGGAGGTATTGATTAATAAAAAGAAATATCACATGATAAAGTGGCAAGCTCTTTGTGCTCCAAAAGATATGGGAGGGTTGGGGTTCATAGATATTAGAATGATGAATATAGCCCTTTTTTGCAAATGGATTTATAATCTGGAAAGTGGTCAAACTGGTTATTGTTATGAATTGATGGGGAAAAATATAATTTGGAAAGGAGAATGTTACAATCTAATTCGTTTGGTGGGTCTTATTTTTGGAAAAGCTTAAACAAGGTCAAGGGCTGGGTTCGTTTGGGAGTGAGTTTGATGTCAAGTCAGGGATTAGAGTGTCATTTTAGCATGATGTGTGGTTTGGGATGTTCCATTGAGATCACATACTATAAATTCTATGAGATGTGTTGTGTCAGAAATGCTACAGTAGCTGAAACCTGAAACTCTTTCATGAAACTGATATGTTTAGGAGAGCTTTGAGGGGGAGTGATTTTGATGATTGGCATAATTTTTGTTTAGTGTTTGACACCCTGTAATTTTTGTTTAGTGTTTGACACCCTGAACTTGTTTGAGGGGATGATGAAATAAGATGGCTAATTGATAACGGAGGGTTTTCCACAAAATCAATGTATAGGATGATCATTAATAGAGGGGTGGTTGATTTTGAAAGCATAAGGATTTGGAGGTGTCTTACCTCTCAAAATTAAAATTTTTACATGACTGGTGATAAGAGGGAGAATTCAGGTAGGTGAAATATTTCGCAACATGAATTGGAAAGGAAATCCTACATGCAAGATTTGTGGACAGATGGTTTGCAACTAAATTAAATACTCTCTCCGATGAAACGATTTGACTCATAGTGGGCGTTTTATTTAGTTTCATCCGTCTTGAAAACGAGTTAGTACTATGTCATGAAGATTACGCTATTTTCTTCCATTCTCTTATTAATTTAATGTCTTGTTAGCGATTAATACACTAACCCGGCCTTAGTCCCCTCGCTCCGGCGAGAAAATTGTAAATATGCCACTCCGTTGCATTTGTAAAAATGTCACTCTTTATATTGTACTTGTAAAAATGCCATCTATTTCAAGAGTAATTGGTAATTTTACCCTTACAAGGGGTTTTCACCTGATTTAATTTTTTTAACCACAAAAATCATGTAAAATGACGTTGATGCCCTTATTTACATTTGTCGTTCCCACCGGCGGCGGCCTCTGCGTTGCCGCCATTGTCAGCTGACATGACCTGCTTGAAGTAATGGGTGAAGAACAGGCGCCCCAGATAGATATTACTGTTCCTCTTCACGCACTTGCGAACAGCGCTAGAACTGGAGCCATTCAGGCGGCAAACACCTCCAGCTCGCCGCCGCAAACCTGGTAGGGTATGCACCCCACCACGAATGTGGTCGTCGGAGCTCGTGTACTGCTGCAGCTCACACTCCTACCTTGCGATGGTACAACATGATCGAAGCTGGGGGAGCTGGTGCTTTGTGGCCATGGAGGTGGAGCTCGATTGCCCTTCACATAAGCACAAAAATCAAATCCTTCTCTGAAATGCAAATGTAAATAAGAGCATCAATGTCATTTTACATGATTTTTGTGGTTAAAAAAATTAAGGTGAAAAACCCTTATAAGTGTAAAATTACCAATTACTGATGAAATAGATGGCATTTTTACAAGTACAATGTAAAGAGTGGTATTTTTACAAATGTAACGAATCAGAGTGTCATATTTAGAGCATCTCCATTGTAATTGCTATTTTTGACTTGCTATTCATAGCAATAGCAAGTCTCTCTATTTCAATTGGCTTGCTATATTGCTACTCACTCCATTGTACTTGCTATTTGACTTGCTATTTTAGAAAACTTGCTATTTCTCTCATCATGTAGCAAGTTTGGTGAGAGAAATAGCAAGCCCCCTAAAATAGCAAGTCAAATAGCAAGTACAATGGAGACAACTTTTTGACAATTCTTGCTATTTTTAAGGATAGCAAGTTGAATAGCAATTACAAACAATTTTCTCCGCTCCGGCACACCCCGCGCGCCATGGCATCGCAGCTCGCGTGCGCCCTCGGCCCCTTCCCGGCGTCCTCCGCGGCCGCCGCTTCCGCTTCCACCGTCGCCGCCGCGATCCTATCCTCGGCGTCGCCCATCCCCGTCGCGCGCTTCGTCCAGCTCCACGCGCACCTCCTCCGCACGGGGCGCTTCCTCCCCCGCCTCGCCCCGACCGCCGCCTCCGCATTCCTCTCCCTCGCCGCCGCCTCCCTCCCTTCGCCCTGCGCACTGTCCGTCCTGCTCCACCACCTCTCCCCGGACTCAATACCCTCCACTTTCTGCTGCAACAACGTCCTCCGCTCCCTCCGCGAGCCCGACGCGCTCCTCTTCCTCAGCCGCTTGCGCGCGCTCGGCCGACGCGGTAACGCCTTCTCCCTGGCCATCGTGCTCAAGCACTGCCGCACCCTCGTCCACGCACGCCAGCTGCACGCCAATGTAGTGACGGAGGGGTACGTCCGGGACGTGCTCCTGGCCACCTCGCTGGTGAGTTCGTATGCAGCCAGCGGCGACGCATATGACGCACGCAAGATGTTTGATGAAATGCCGGTCAAGGATGCGGTTGCGTGGAACGTTCTGATTACTTGTTATATGAGGAACCGGCGGACGAAGGATGCACTGAAGCTTTTCGATGAGATGAGGGATGGGGAGAATGGGGTAGAACCAGATGATGTCACCTGCATTTTACTCTTTCAAGCATGCACAAGCCAGGGCGCACTCGATTTCGGGGAGCGGGTGTGGGAGTATGCCAAGGACCATGGCTATGGGGGTGAGTTGAAGGTACGCAACTCATTGATCACGATGTACACAAGGTGTGGATGTGTGGAGGAGGCATACAGGGTGTTTTCTGAAACTCCTGAGAAGAGTGTGGTCACATGGAGTGCGATGATCTCAGGGTTGGCAGCAAATGGTTTCGGGAAGGATGCTATATCTGCATTTGAAGAGATGAGTAGATCAGGCGTTGCTCCTGATGAGCAGACATTTACTGGTGTGCTTTCAGCTTGTAGTCATAGCGGGTTGGTTGATGAGGGTTTCAGGTTTTTTGATATCATGCGCTATGAATATCAGTTGATGCCCAATGTCCATCACTATGGATGCATGGTTGACCTAATGGGCCGTGCTGGTTTGCTTGATCAGGCATACGAGCTTGTGGTAAAAGAGATGAGGGTTACACCAGATGCAACTATTTGGCGAACCCTTCTCGGTGCATGCAGAATCCATGGCCATGTTGATCTTGGAGAGCGTTTAATTAGCCATCTAATTGAACTGAAAGCACAACAAGCTGGGGATTATGTTCTTTTGCTGAATACTTATGCAGCCGTTGAGGATTGGGAAAAGGTAGCAGAGGTCAGGAAGTTGATGAAGGAGAAAGGGATCCAAACTACTCCTGGCTGCACGACTGTAGAGCTTAATGGTGAGATCCATGAGTTTATTGCAGATGATGATTCACATCCAAGAAAAGGTGATATTTATGAAAAGCTTGATGAGATAACTAAACATCTTAGAATAGCTGGTTATGTTCCAAATGTGTCATCAGAGTTGCATGATTTGGATTCAGAAGGGAAGGAATGTGCCCTCACCTATCACAGTGAAAAGCTAGCAATTGCTTTTGCTCTTCTTATGACACCACAGAATAGACCAATAAGGCTGGCAAAGAATCTTCGTGTTTGTGTAGATTGCCACAATTTCGCCAAGGTGTTTTCTGGTGTTTATAATCGAGTAGTGATTGTCAGAGACAGAACCCGATTCCATCATTTCAAGGGAGGCCAGTGTTCGTGCAATGATTATTGGTAGTCCATCCTTTCTTGTTTGTTGTATAAAGTGTTCATACACAGCGGGTGTCAGAGCGCCGTTGATGCTGGAATTGGCAATACTGACATGAGATGCAAGATTACATGAGTTGCCTGTCTGCTGTTAGACATGTAACATGATCTTTCAAGACATAAGAACCAGGCCACAACTGCACGGTTACCTCATTAAGTTGAAAGTTGCTGCATTTTTTTACACATGGTAATTGCATATCCATCCAGGTATAGAACAAATATGGAAACTATTTCAATCTAAAAACATAGTTTAGAAAAGAGAATCTAAGGTACATGTATCAATGTTTACAAATCGCCTAGTCGAACCTAGTCGCCATGGTACCGACCAGAAAACTAATCGCGATTAATCGCGATTAGTCGATCTTGGTCGGTCTATTAATTATTCCATATATTTTAGGAAATTTACATAATATATATATATATATGTGACAATAAATACCCAGGTATGGGCCAAATTTCCAGCCATCACTTATTAGCCCAAAAATAAAATTGAAAAGCCCAAGCCCATTAACTAAACCCTAGCTTCACTCCTCACATCTCCCCTCTCCCTCACAGCCGCCACAGATTCCTCACATCTCTCCTCTCCCTCAGAGCCGCCACAGAGACTCAGAACCCCTGTGCGCCACCTTCTCCTCACAGGGCGCCGCCTTCTCCTCACAGGGCGCCGCCTCCTCCTCACACTCATGTCGGCGCCCCCTTCTCCTCATGCTCCCGCCGGTGGCGCCTTCTCCTCATGCTCCCGCCGGCGCCGCCAGTGGCCCCTCCCACTCCAAGGCACGCCGCCGCCGGCCCACTCCTCCCGCCGTGGCCCGTGCGCCGTCGTCAGCCCTCTCCTTCGGCTGGCCCCTGCCTTCCCCGTCGGTTGCCCTTCTCTCCTAGTCGCCAAAATGCCACTAATCGGCCGACTAGTCGGACGACCAGATTTCTGGTCGCTCTAGTCGGGTCGGAGCACCTAGTCAGAGCCAAGAAAACGACCAGGCCGATTAATCGCGACTAATCGGACGATTTGTAAACACTGACATGTATTTGATGATACCGCTTCATAGAGTCGGCACACTGTAATTTCAGAATCTTCTGTGGAAAATGTTCTTTTAACACTTCTACTGTGAATGGCTTATAAGCTTATCAAAATTCTCAGAAGTGTTTCACAAGTCCATTCCCTGTAGCATATATTTCACACATGGGGTCATTATTCAGGAATTTTGTATTTAAAGGAAGTGTAATCCGTATATAATAGTTATGCTTTTGTCTCTATCTTTTTACTTTGTTGCTCTGCTATGTTTACTTTTTTTATTAGATTGTTCCCTTTCCATAGAATCTTATGCCTTGATGTTGAAATTTTTATTGCTTGTCGCGAAATGGATCCCAGCTCACTCTATGTATACATTCTGCATGACATGAATGCTTAGTTACTAGTGGTAATGTTAACCAGGAATTATTTGACGGCTATCTGTTTGCATTCTGCATGCCATGAATGCTAAGTGTCTTAGGAATGAAACCTGGGTATACATGACAAGTATTTTTCATGTATAGGTCTCTGTCTTGTATTCCTCCACGGTTTGTCCACAAGACAGTTGCTTGTAGATTTGGTAAGAAATAGAATCCTCTCGATTACTAAATCTCATACGGTAGATAAGTTGGGATACTTTAATCGATTCAGCTCATGCAACCTTTACTCTCATATATATAAGGTGAAGTTAGGGTGGTCCCAAAGGCATTAGATCCCATTGAGACACATCTAATTACACATCACATAACACATTGATTACAAACTCACAGTAAGGATTAAGCCACCAAGCTCTTGTAATATGATCTCCTAGTCTGCTTGAGACATATCATCAGCTACACATATTGACACAAGAACATGACTAAAGAGACAACCTGTATAATCTTTATGTACTGTTTCAACTGTGGTAGGCGAACAACCCCTTTTATTATCCGTCATATATTCTGTCGACACTAAGTTACCAATTTACCCTATGCATACATTCTGCATAACATGAATGCTCAGTTACTAGTGGTAATTGAATTCTTTTTTGAGCTTGCTTTGAAATGGATTACTGGTCCCAATTTGCTCTTCACAAGCATGCACTCAATAATTTGCCTACTTTTTTCAGAACTGTTTTTTTCTTAATCGTCGTAGGCGTATCCGTGTATGGCATACTCAGTTTTGTTATTTAACTTACTCTCATTTTGTGTTTCATCTAACAGGATGGCCTTTAATTATTTGCTACTGGCTAGGGATGTGTTCTTTTTTTAACAGCAGACTCTCCCTACAGTGATTTGTTTGGTGAATTCATGATTGTTGATGTAATGCCCAAGGGATCTCTAATATAATAGCAGGAGAAAAGGTAGAATAGAATAGTTTCATTTTCATTTGATGCCAACAAAAGAGTATATTGGCTAAGTTCATTGTAGGAATTATGGGATCATATCTGTCGAGTATAACTGTGTGTAGTGCAGTCCGGGCAGTCCGAACTGTGTGTGTGAATATTTTTCAATTCACTTTACTCAAGTTACAATATCTAGATATTCCAGTGGCTCTGCAAAGTTGATGATTGTTTAGTGCTCTTCTTTGATGTTGGAACACTGCTTTCTCCAAAGTCTGAACAGGCATAAACAGCTATTTTTGTGCATAATATATGATGATATGAAAGCCTACTTGTTTTTCTTGCATTAATATGTGATCTTATAACACGTATATTCTCTGTTTTGTCTTCTCCATGACAGATATCTACAATTTTCGGTGGAAAATCCTTCTGGCATGTTCGGATGGGCGCTACATCAATTCTTTTTTTTTTTTTTGATGAAAATCAGTAGGAGAGGCTCCTACTAAGATTTTGAATTAAACTAAAAATCAGAACTTACAGATAGCGCGAGGGAGAGAGATTACAAAGTAGCAGGAAGGGACTCCAGCCAGGAGCCAATAGAGGATCTCAGAGAGGGGGAGAATCTACTAGATTGATTAGAAAAAATTACATAGAAGAAATTCAGCCAGGAAGAGAACGAGGGGGGAATCCCATCAAAGATACATTTGTTTCTTACAAGCCAAAGAGCCCAAGCACCAATGTTGATCACCTCCATGGCAAAGTTTCTGGGAAGCGTCTTCCTGGCGGCAGCAATCTTGAGATGAATTGACGGGTCATCCAGCCAGTAGATTCGCAGAAAGTCCCAGCAGCGACGGCTGAAAGTGCACTCAAAGAAAAGGTGGCGGGTAGTTTCCTCTGATCCAGGAGGGCAGAGCGAGCAATCTCCCGACTCCTCAGCGGGGAGGATGTGACGCCGCTTCAGCAAATGTATCGAGGAGAGGCGGTCAACCAGCACAAGCCAGAAGAAGACTTTGAGCTTGTTGGAGCATTTGGACTTCCAAAGCCAAGTAAAGACCTTAGGGGGGTTGGGTTGCTGAAAGTGGTGGTTGTAGAACTTTTTAGGAGTGAAGGTGGAGGCGTTCCAAATGAGGCGCCAGGAGTCCGGGGCCGGCTGAAGGGGATGAAGACCATCAGTGAGAGTGCTGAGAAATTGGAATTCGGAGAGGGCTTCGGCTGAAAGGGGGATGGCAAAGTGGTCGGCCGGGTGAGGAAGGGAGAAGAAGTGATTGATGGAGCAAGCGGGGTTCAAGGCAAAGGAGAAGAGTCTTGGAAGAAGGAGCTTCAAAGGGAACTGAAGCCAGCAGTCGTGCCAGAAAGATACAGAGCGACCATTGCCGACCAAAGGGCGAGCTATGCCAAGGAAGATGGGGGAAAGCTTGATGATGTCTCGCCACCAGCCGGAACCTCTGGGAGGACCGATTGTCGGTGAGAACGAAGCGGAGTAGTAGTGCCTCCAAACGAGGTCGACCCAGGGAATGTTTTGATGAGTGACAAATTTGTGGAGGTGCTTGAGCAAGAGGGCAGTGTTCTGAGTGCGGAGGTTAATGACCCCGAGTCCTCCCATCCTTTTGGGCTGACAAACAAGTTGCCAGCTGGCTTTAGGAAGAGAGGAGGAGTAGGAGTTGAAGCCTCTCCAGAGGCAGTTTCGTCTCGCACGATCGATCTGTTTGATGAGCCGAATGGGGAGTTTGAAGGAGCACATAGCATAAGTGGGGAGAGCGGAGAGGACGGAGTTGACAATCTGCAGCTTGCCCGCCATAGAGAGGCAGAGAGAAGTGTGAGCGAGACGTCGCTCAACTCTGTCCAGGAGAAAGGTGAAGTCCGCAAATTTAGGTTTATGAAGGCCAAGGGGAAGCCCAAGATAGGTGAAAGGGAAGGAGCCAAGAGAGCATCCGAAAGTTGCCGCGAGAATGCGAGCCTGATCTTCCGGAACATTAATCGGGATGAGACTGGACTTGTCGAAGTTAACATGAAGCCCCGTGGAAGAGGAGAAGGTATTGATGAGGGCTTTGAAGAAAAGGATGTTCTTTTGGTCTGCCTTCAGGAAGATCATGGTATCGTCGGCATACTGGATGATAGGGAAGTCAGTGCCGACAGGATGGCAGGCCGGGGGGTGGATGAAGCCCAACGAGGCAGCGCGGTTAGTGATGTGCTGCAGGAGATCGGCCGCTATAATGAAGAGAAGCGGGGAAAGGGGATCCCCTTGTCTAACTCCCCTTTTGCAGTGGAAGAATTTACCCGGGGAACCGTTAAGTAAGACTGCTGAGTGGCCGGAAGAGAGAATAGCCTGGATCCAACGAAGCCAAATAGGGGGAAAACCCAGATGAGCGAGCATGAGGATGATGGCGGAGTGTTCTATGGTGTCAAAGGCCTTTTCGAAGTCTAGCTTCAGGATAACAGAGGCTTTCTTGGAGGAATTGCAGAGGTTGGAGTATTCAAGAGACCAGGCCAAGCAGTCCTGAATGGATCTGTTCTTGATGAAGCCATATTGGTTGGGGTGGATGATCGAAGTAATAATAGGTTGGAGACGGTTAGCAAGGATTTTGGTGAAGATTTTAATCGAGGTGTTGAGAAGGGAGATGGGCCTGAAGTCCTGAGCGACGGTAGGATCGGGTTTTTTGGCAATGAGCGTAATGTAAGAACCATTAATGGGCTGGAGATCAATGTGCTGCGAGGAGGAAAGGTAGCGACCGATAGCATAAAAGTCCTCTTTGATGATGGGCCAACAGGTTTTGAAGAAGTGCCCATTGAAACCGTCCGGCCCGGGGGCCTTTTCAGAGGGGAGATTGTTTACTACTGAGTCGACCTCAGCGGCCGAAAGATCCGCAGCTAAGTGGGCCAGGTTGTTGTGCCGGGTCACCAGGGAGGCCAGATCGAAGAGCATTGGAGGATGCGAAGAGAAGCCCATTTTAGAGAGGAAAAAATCCAGGAAGACCTCAGCTTTGTCTTCCTCGGAGCGGGCCCAGTCTCCAGCAGGAGTTTGAATGGAGGGAATGTTGTTTTGGCGCCTTCTGGAGCTAGCAGCGGCGTGGAAGAATTTGGTGGATTCATCGCCCAATCTTGTCCAACGAATGGTATAACGCTGCTTCCAATACGTGTTTTTAATTTGGAGAAGGGACGAAGTGTGGGATTTGAGCAATCTTCTGAAGTTCAATTCTCGATTAGCCGTTCTGTTGGACATCAATTATTTGAAGGGGTGTTTGGATCTATAATTAGCAAATGTTTATGGTAGCATCACCTTGTCAAATCAAATCATGGTATAATTAGGCTCATTAGATTCGTCTCATGAATAATCCTCTAATTATAAATGATTTTTATAAATAGTCTACATTTAATACTCTAAAATAGTATTTAAATATTAGATGTGATAGAGGTTAAAAATTTAGCACCCACTGATAATCAATCAATCAGGTTCAAGGACATTTATTCAGGGGAAGTTTTTTTTAGGATACTGATTCTCTGTTGGTATGCCATTGCATTGTGTAAGTGATTTGGAGCCTGTCCCCACAAAACCACACCATGTTTAATTTCGGAAAACTCCATATATTTAACAATATTTACCTTTTGATGTCACCAAGTAACGATAAATTTTTAAAGCTCTTATTGTTTTGAATAATAGTGTCTAGTTTAAGATACGCTAAAACTAGCGGAAATTTGGATAGCGTTAGGAACCAATGAAACCTCTAAACCATAAATCTGGGACCATATACCACAAGCCAACTTTTAATTATGTGCCTGTTTAGTCCGAGATTCAAATCTGGAATTTGTATAATATAATAAAATAATTTAAAATTTTATTTTTAATATAAAATATAAACTAAATTATTCAATTAAATATTCATAATCCATCGACTTCAGGATTTCAATTAAATATTCTTAATCCATCGGACTTCAGGATTTCAATTAAATATTCTTAATCCATCGGACTTCAGGATTTCCTGCTCCAAAAAATTGGTGCTAAAGCTGTCTCTAACAAGACCTATAAATCAAACCTACTAATTGTTTCGTTTGAATTAAATTGTCAAACTAAATTGTTCTTCGTGTTCTTTTTTCAATATTCCAAAATAATTTTATCTTTATACTTCTTATTTATAATGTTCTAGCAAATTAGTACCAGAGAGAAAAGTTTTGCAGTTGAAAAGTTTTGCATCGAACCCTATTTTGGAGCCAACAATGATAATTTGCAGAAGGAAAAAATTCAGCCTATTCGCAATAGCTACAGCAGTGCAACTGCAATCCACCGGTATATGGAGGAGACAACTCAACTCAGCATCGAGGTGAACGACAACTTAAATATTTCTTAATGAAAAACACTAGCTGGAGACAACACACGAGTCACGTCCAGGAGAAACAATCGGTCCGCATGGACCTGGTGCCAACTAGCAGCAAAAGCAAAGCAATTGAACTAATTCGACCGCTAGCCGCCTAGTAAAGCGGAGGAGATAGGATGGGAAGAAAAAACAGCTAGAACAGAAGAAGAATCCATCCATCACGGTGCAATGCAAATGATGCTTGGCCTTCCGACAGCAGAAGGCATATATAAATCAATGGGGTCCAATAACATGCGGACCCATCAATTGATCTTCCCCGGTTACTGGCCCTCGCCGGAGTCACCTTTGGCTTCTTTGACCTCATCAGCACCATCCTCCTGCCACAAAGCCATTTTGAGATGGTTACTGACAGATTAGGTTTTACAATTCGAGAGGCAGCTAGTGGTGAGTTATGCGGTACCGTGAGGTCAGAGGTCCATAGGGTCAAGTTGTCCCTCAGGAGCTGCATGATCAATGTGCTGTCCTTGTAAGACTCCTCTCCAAGGGTGTCTAACTCAGAGATAGCTTCGTCAAACGCCTGTTGTGAATGGTTCATCATCAGTCACAAGATCCCCCCCCCCCCCCAAAGGGAAAAGTTAGGGTCCACAAAGCACATGCACACAGGGAGACAGAGACATAACACCAGGGATTTTTAAGTTGGTTCAGATTTCCAAACACTGTATATTTATCCTGTTTTCTTTTTTTAAAGTTGATGGAAATACATCGGAAAGTTAGGATCCATAAAACCGATTATCACTACAAACACCTTACACCTACGAACAAGCTCTAATAAGGATTATTGTACAAAGGGAACTCATAGTGATTTAATTAACAAGCAGTAGAATGATATAAAAAGTTAAGGAAATTATAGAGTTCATAGACCAACAAATGCAGTCGTTTAGTATGGATTCAAATTCATAAAATAACCTAATCCTAAAGCACAGAAATCTCATAATAATGAACAGATAAGCTAATGATCACCAACCTGCTTAGCAAGATTGCAAGCTTTGTCTGGAGAGTTGAGGATCTCATAGTAGAACACAGAGAAGTTAAGAGCCAGTCCAAGCCTTATGGGATGGGTGGGAGCAAGTTCTGCCAGAGCAATATCCTACATAAAACATTGTAGGGCAGACAATTTTCAGAAAACAGTTTCCAGTCTAGTAGAAAACAATAAAAAAGCACTCATTATCAGATGTGATGTGTTAATATATTTGCTAATAAAATCAGAAGTGAAATTAATCGTACAGCATATAGTTAATCTCAGCAATAAAATAAATTAGCCTACCTGAGCAGCCTTGTAAGCCACCATTGTGCTCTCGGCAGCTTCCTTTCTCTCAGCACCAGTCTTAAATTCTGCAAGGTACCTGCAAATTATAAACTAACCAAATTAGAATAGACGGGTACAAACTAGGGATTCAGTGTTTATGATAAATGCCGCATCCTTCCAACCTGTGGTAATCGCCCTTCATCTTGAGGTAAAACACCTTCGACTCTGCAGCAGTTGATGAGGGCACAAGGTGTGAGTCAAGCAGCTTCAGGATACCATCACAAATCTTGCTCAACTCAGCCTCAATCTTGCCACGGTACTCCTTGATCAGAGTAACATGTTCCTCATTGCCACGACCCTCTTCCTTCTGTTCAATGGAAGAGACAATACGCCACGAGGCACGGCGTGCCCCAATCACATTCTTGTACGCAACAGACAACAGATTGCGCTCCTCAACAGTGAGCTCTTCCACATCTACGGTCTTAACCACTTTCTCCATGTACTCAACCATCTCCTCATACCTTTCCGCCTGTTCTGCCAGCTTGGCCATGTAGACATTCTCCTCCCGCGACATTTTGATCGATGAAGGAATTTACTGAATCCAGAAACAATACTGATAAGCATCACAAATTTATCAGCACGGCCATGTAACATATCAAGAAGGTATTATTTTCCAGATGAGATCAACACATTGCCATTCAGCTCATTTACATTTGCTAGTTTTAGAAGCAAATGATTAAACAATAATTTCTGAAGAATTGTACTGAATCCTACAAATTCCATAGAAACTGTACTGCAAAGTACAAAATACTTCAAAAGGCCTACAATTAATCTAATAACTTGTGTAACAAATTAGCAAGCCAATATCATTCCTTCACAATATGTTTTCAGAATCTCAGATACTGGAAGCGTGATTAGTAAAAAAATGTTCTATACAAAAAGAATAACACACACAATACATGCCTTTCCGTATGACTGATACAAGGAAACATTGCAGATCAATAAATCACCGGCACGGTTAAGCCAGAATTAAACATAGTATCAATCTACCACGACGTAATAACATTGATTTTCCATAAAGCAGGACCCGTCAAACCTCCAATCCAGATCGAAATATCACCACGAACAGAATAACAGCTTTCCATTTCAACGCCTAGACAGATCCCACACTATTAACAGATGAAACTAGATCTAATCGCAGGATCACACGTAGCTAGATCAACTATATCACGAACGTACATCCACAAAATTCGATGGATGTTTCTACCGACCAACACACGATTGCTCAACGCGAAGACGATGATCCAAAAGAATTCCCCCATTTCAAAACGAAAGGGGATCTCCAAATCAGCGGATCCACCCCCACGCGCGTGCCCAGGATAGCAGATCTCGCAAATCGAAGCCAAACCAAATCACCCAACATCACCAAGGCCACCAGATCTACCCTAGCCACAGCCGTCCATACCACAACAAGTCAACAACCCCCGAAAAAAAATTTCGCAAAACACCACCCAGACAGGAGGAGCGAACGCGTAGAAATGCATCAGAGGGAAAAAAAAATCCGGCAACCCTAACCTTCGCCGGTGAGGTGGTGCGGCGCGCGGCGGCGGCGGCGTACGTGTTCGGGCTCGGGCTGTCTCGTGGTCGCGGTGCTGGTGTTCGGCGGAGCGGGGGTGGGATGAATGGTGGGGGGTGCTATATACGCAATCGCGACTCGCGAGGGCTGGGGCTAGTCTGGCCGTGATTCATAATCATGACGTGGAGCCAGATCATATGAAAAAAAAATACTTCCTCCGATTAATTTTTAAATAACTTTACTTTTATCATAACGTCTAATCATCAGTATTATTAAAAAAAATGACATTTATTTTGTTATAATTTGTTTTGTTACTGAAAATACTTAAAGTATAACTTATATTTTTACATGTTTGTATAAATTTTTTGAATAAGACGAATAGTCAAACATTAAGATAAAAATCAATTGTGTCATTTAAAAGTTAACGGAGGGAGTATTTGATAATTTGATCGAATTTAACTTTGGATTTATATTTTACTCAATCAATTTATCAAAACATACGTGATGTTGTACACAACTCTTTAATGTATCATTATTTTTAAATCAATTTTATGCGAAAACAAACAAATCTAGAATCCAATTGGACACAGACCCAATCTTGTTTGAAGGTCGTGTGTTATACTATTTTTTTTAAAGAATGTCACATGAATCTGATCTTTTTAGATGATCACTCATTTTAGTATTGTTTTAGTTTCTCGGCTGAAATTTTAATGGGATACGATATGAGATGCTCACTTCCCGATATGTATGTTATTCATGTAGAGGGTACTTAAAATTTTATTTTTGTAATTATTTATCACTATAT
This sequence comes from Zizania palustris, assembly GCA_019279435.1. Taxonomy (NCBI): domain Eukaryota; kingdom Viridiplantae; phylum Streptophyta; class Magnoliopsida; order Poales; family Poaceae; genus Zizania; species Zizania palustris. The sequence goes on from JAAALK010000082.1 coordinate 59,626,419, forward strand.
TAATAATATATGGTAGCTAAAAATAACAAATAATCGAAACTAATTTTTAAATTTATATTGCGAAAAGAAAAAACTTGCCTTTTATTTTAGTAATTGATAACTGATAATGTCTATAAGCAGAAGGGACATCTATGATGAAAAAAAGGAGATTTGCTCTCATGTTACACATAAGTTGGTGAAATTTGTTTTTTTGTCTATGTGAGTGTATGACATGTGGTCCTTGGACCCAGTTATCAAACATACAGAACGTGACAAAAAAGTAAACATCACTCAACTTTGTGGCATAAAAGTAAAAATTCCAAAAAAAATGACATCTCCACTCAAACAAGAACAAATGTCTCTGAAAAATAAATAAATATGCAGCGCTAGGCGATTGTTACATAACCTTTTTTCGATAATGGTGATGATTATCATTATTGGATGGAACATGAAATAGTAAAGTTGTTGCTGACTTCAGACTTGTGGTGTTCAAATTCTGAAAAGGAAAAGGTCATAGAATAGCTGTATATGCCTGTATGGCAATCACTTTTTTTATTTCTGAAAAGTCAAAAGTGGCACTTCTGATGTTCTGGTGGTCTAAAGTCTTTCTGCATGGAAAATATGGGTGTTGAGAAAGTGCAGATTTCACAGCTCACTATTTTATTTATTTTGTAGTTTTGGGTCTGAAATGTATAATATTTAGCTCTGTGATCAGAACCCCTTGTACCAGCCACTTCAGCTAACAGACCAAATTGTTTTGTACACAATGTAAATAAATTTGTGAGCCTAAAAATCATAAATTTGGTTTGGTGAAATATGGAAATGTCTAACTGGCATTTGTTTAAAATAGACAGGACAGGTTTGGACAGTTTATTGTCTGATAGGTAAACAAAGGCCTCCCATTTTTTATGTTCCTTAAAAAGTAAGATAAATATATATTTTCTTAATTGATATATTTCTTTGAATTGGTAGGAGCAAAATCTAGGTATTAAAGCCTGTTTTGGTACAACTTTAGATCTATAGTTTTTTGGGACGATTCAAACCTAGCTCAAAAAACCTTAGAGCCTCTCTTTTTCTTCCAAATGTTTTCCTCTCACTATTTTTGTATCACTACCCTAAATCTATTTCCGTGCTAGACCTACCTAGTGGGCTTGACGTCGTAGCACCTAGACATTACGGTTGACCGCTTAGGCATTTGGGCCACTCAACTCTCCAACGTGAGACAAATTATGGCATTAGGCTATTCACAATGGGGGTTTATGAAGGTGTTTCATGGTATTAATTATCATGATATGTCAGATTTTTTGCTGACACGATATTCAATTAATGAGGGAAAAGAATGAAGTAGTGTCATCATCATGACATGATGCTAACCTATTTTCAAGACGGATGAAACAAAATAAACGTCCACTGAAAACCAAATTATTTCATCATAGAGAGGTATTTCATGAGAGCTAGTTGCATTTAATTACACTGATTAGCCTATAAAATAGTGAAACGAAACTCTCAATTGAGATAAGGTATTTCATTCAGTTGTAAAGTTGATGTGGACTTATAGGAAATAGTATTATAAAATCCACCACTATGAATAGTTTTAGGGTGGCTGATGGCTCCCAATGCCTAGGTGCAATGGTGCCTAATGCTGACTTTTAGAACATTGATTATAGTCACATCTAAAATAATAAAATATATGTGAGGATTCAGGAATGAGTATTTATCTCAGACCTGTAATTATCATCAATATTTAGCCTATTTGTATTGGCATTGATTGAATGTGAATAGTAAGTTAGCAATGTTCTAGAGAATAATCAAAATACTGCAATATACAATCCACAAACTATAATACCAACATGTAGTATACCACTCATAGAGTAATTGAGCACAGTAAACTATAAAAAAATGGGGTGAATCGGGTCGAGAGTCTGGTGTGGATTTTTTAAAACAATATATTTTTAAAAAAAACACAACTTTGTATACCCGATTTAAAAATTTGCAAAACTAGGCACTCGTCAATCGATGGTTAGTAAAACCAGGACATGTCAGTCTAGTTAGGCCAACATTGGCTGAACCAGGCCTCCTGGTGCCTTGCACCATGCCGTGCGGCTCCACGCTTGCCCCCGTGCGCGTCACATCGGTTCCCGTATCGGCGGGGCGCGGGTGCGCACGACGCACGACACGTGGTTCGACCAATGGTTAGCGAAATCAGGCTGACGCAATCTGATTCGGTCAGCCATCAGTCGAACTAGGCTATCGTAGCCTTGGTTCGGTCGATGGTCGGCCGACGAATACCCAGTTTTGCAATTTTTTAAATAGCATATATAAAGTTGATTTTTTTAAAAAAACATTATTTTAAAAAATTGTCTAGTGTCGAGCAAGATGGCATCGAGTGAGGCGGTGTTAGGCAAGATGATATTAAAAGAATTACAAGCACTGATTCATATGAAACAATTCATGCACGAAGATACAAGAGACACACAATGGCTGGTGGCAACAAGCCCACAACTCCTAGATGGCGTGGATAGCAGAGAAGCAGCATAACCAAACCTCTTGCTATTTTAAGTGTGAAATAGAGATGAGTTATAATTTTTATTTAATTGCGTGCCACCAAATTTAAGATTTTTGACTTTCATACTATCTTATGTCGAATTCGATTCTAAAAAATTAACCTGATAAGAAAAAAACGATTAATTCACTTTACATCCCAAGATATTTCATTTTCGAATAATTTCAGTGCAGCTTTAAACTTATGATTCTGGCTTCAGTCTGAGTCATTTGGGAGACGAACCCCGCCAAGAAACCGTACTAGCCGACTACCATAATATCATAATCATAAGGAATTATAAAGCTGCTAGTTTTCCGTTCCTCCGTCCGCAACCCCGTACTGCCTCCCCACTTCCCACAAAAAACCAATCAAAATTTATACCCTATAAAAACCGGTCCCCCAGCCTGAGCGCCTCAACCGTCCCTGCCAGTGCGCCGCTCCGCGCGCAGCAACTTGCGCTTCTGCGTGAGAAAAAAAAGAAGAAAAGAGGAAAAAGAAAAAAGAAGAAAAATAAAAAGGAAAAAGAATACAAAATAAAAAACAAGAAAAAGAAAACTATATTTATATTTCAGTATTTTAATTTATGTATTTTGTGGAAAGTAAAAGCTCTTAGATTTCTGGAAAAATCATGTAGAAACATGAATTTTGCGTAAAAATCCTATTATAAAATAAGATTCTGTTGCAAAGCACAGGCCTCTGACTAGTATCATAAGGATCACAAGCATTTTAGCGCTAAAAAATTAGGATTTGATAGGAATATATATATATATATATATTTGTCTCTATTTATTTTTTAAGTAAAAGTTTCATATTTATCACTAAAAGTTTATCTGGTTCTATATATGCCATTGGATGTCTCACTGATTTATAGGCTCTGGACCCATAAGTCAGTGAGACAACATATATGGAACTAGGTATTATTCAGAAGCATATTAAGAATAATCTCTATTTTTTAACATATCCATTCACCTCAATAATATTCACTTCAGTCTACTCACGGAACAATACAAAATAAGTTGCCTGCAAAATCTTCTGGAGGAACGTAGCACTTAAAGAGGCATGCGAAGGCTTGTGGGAAGAAGATTTTGCAGTTAAATTGTTTTTGCAAATTCTATATTTTGCAAACCTTACCCCCTTTTGTTAGGTTTTTTCTCGATATGTGCTTGACTATTTGAGCTGTTGTTTATGGATGTATCCCCACTCGCAGTTGCTGAGATAAATTTAATAACGTGTTACTCTTTAGATTAATTATTTATCAGTCCCACTATTTATCGATAGGAGGAATGGACCACTTGTCAGCTACACAGATGATAAAATAATTAAACAATACTCACTTTTTTCTGATATTTGGGTATGACATTGGTCTGCTCTGCTAGAACTACTAGTAACACAAATTATTCACACAATATTTAAAATTATGTGCATATAATTTTCAAGAAATTATTCATACATGCGTTGTAAACGAAAAAAAATAAAAAACATCATGTAAATAAAGATGTGTAAAACTGAAACTAAAGGGTTTTGGTTTGCTGTGAAGAATAACAGTGATGATAGACTTACTATTGTCTGCGCTTTGCGATGTGACTTATTTTATTGCAAAATTCGTACTTTTGTGCAAAATAAAAAAAATAAAAGTACAAAAATGCAAAAAATATATTTTTTCTTTTTCTTTTTTATTTTTATTTCCATGCTTTTCTTCGTGCATGCGTGTGAGGCGGCGGGCAATCACGTGGGGTGTGCAGGGAGGCGGGCGCGGTTGAAGCCAGCGGACGACATCACACTTTATAATAGTAGAGAAGTATATAAAATAGCCTCTGGTATGCCCAGACGCCGACACGTGACATGCTGGTACTGGATTGGGCCGGGCGTGCCGGCCCGTTTCGGTACAGACCGGGCCGTTCCGGGCCGGCCCGGCCCGGAAAGGCCGAACGCGGGGCGCTGGGCCGGAACAAAACGAGAGCCCAAGGGGCCCAAATAGCATCAGCGAGGCAGCGAGCATCCGTCGTCTCCGTCTCATCCATTTCGAATGTCGTCTTGGCCGGAAACCCTAGTTCAGTTCAGAGCTTGGAAGAGGAACTAGGAGAAGGGGATCGATGGCGACGGACAAAGGCGGCGGCGGACGCATCCATCGGCTGGAGGTAGAGAACTTCAAGTCGTACAAAGGGACGCAGACAATTGGGCCCTTCTTCGACTTCACGGCCATCATCGGCCCCAACGGCGCCGGCAAGTCCAACCTCATGGACGCCATAAGCTTCGTGCTCGGCGTCCGCTCCGCTCACCTCCGAGGCGCGCAGCTCAAGGACCTCATCTACGCCCTCGACGACCGCGACAAGGAGGCCAAGGGCCGGAGGGCCTCCGTCCGCCTGGTCTACCGCCTCCCGGTCAACGGGGATGAGCTCCACTTCACCCGTACAATCACCGGCGCCGGCGGCAGCGAATACCGCATCGACGGCCGGCTCGTCACCTGGGACGACTACAACGCCAAGCTCAGATCCCTGGGCATCCTCGTGAAGGCTCGCAACTTCCTCGTTTTCCAGGTGACCTTCCTCTCCCAAACTCTCATGCCTCCTTGATTAGTCGTACTCCATGATCTTCTTGGATGCGGGGTATTGGTTCTGAACTCTGGAGACATGACATTAACATCTGCCCTGCAGGGTGATGTGGAATCCATTGCCTCCAAGAATCCCAAGGAGCTCACCGCTCTTCTAGAGCAGATCTCTGGCTCTGACGAGCTCAGGAGGGAGTATGACGAGTTGGAGGACCAAAAAATGAGGGCCGAAGAGAGCTCTGCACTTGTCTATCAAGAGAAGAGGACCATCGTCATGGAGAGGAAGCAGAAGAAGGCGCAAAAGGAAGAGGCAGAGAAGCATCTGCGCCTCCAGCAGGACTTGGTACATGCTAGGCATCAATCACGCACGATTTTTTCTCTGAGAAACATACTTTTACAGTTTTACTATTGTTCACGTTATGCTGTATTTCCTCACTTTTTTATAGAAACTAGTCAAGACAGAACATCTCCTGTGGCAACTCTACACCATTGACAAAGATGCAGAGAAAATGGAAGCTGAACTTGAGGAGGACAGACAGTCTCTTCAGCAAGTGCTGGAAAAGAACCAGTCCTCTGACCATGAACTTGCTGGAAAAAAGAAGGAGCAAAGTGCATTTCTCAAGAAAATGACCTTATGTGAGAAGAGTATAGCCAAGAAAAAGCTTGAACTTGACAAGAAGGTTAGTGGTGCTCTGACCATTTTTTGTTCCACCATAACTTTAGTTGTGAAGCTTCTCCTGGCATCTCCGGTCTATCTAAGGAACCATTACAATAATTATTTTTATTTAAATGGCTAATACTTTTTTTTAGTATTCATTGTTCAATACAAACTTGTTCATGGTGATTAGGCTTCTCTTCGTGTAATATCAAGGTTTTATGTGGTCATCAAACTTGTTACCATGTCATTCACCTCACTACCTCAGTCTTCTGCTCATGTATTCATGTAAAAATGATTATTGTATATCCAACACATTGATCTGCTTTTACCTTAGCTTCTTTCCATGTGATTATTTTTTATTACTGCCACTTTTGTCAATGAGTTGTATGTTCATGTGACATCATGTTTGATTATGAAATTACTTGATGTCGCACTTTCATTGTTCTGGTCCAAATAAGTCTTGCAGTTTAACGTCTGTATTAGTAACCTGTATAAGCTAGAATAAGGATCGTCTTCTAGAATTTTCAGTGATGTACCAACATCGATAAATCTTCATGAACTGGTCATGTTAATTGCATTCTAATTAGTTACTGCATCTTTCTTCTTCAGCAACCTGAGCTTCTTAGATTGAAAGAGCAAATTTCTCGGCTGAAATCCAAAATCAAAAGCTGCAACAAAGAGATTGAGAAAAAGAAGGATGATAGCAAGAAACATTTGGAAGAGATGAAACGGTTACAAAGTGCTTTGGTTGATGTCACAAGAGCAATTGATGAGTTGAATGAGCAAGGTGAAAATAAAAGCGAGAAACTGCAATTAGCTGATGACCAACTTCAGGAATATCATAGAATGTGAGTTCAGAAGATACCTTACATAGCGTGTTAAGTTTATATTTAGGTTATCTTATATAGCGAGTTACGTTCAGAAGATATCTTTCAGTTATCTAACGAAAATGGGACATAATCCCTGTCTTCGATGTACTCTCTGTTACAGTAAGGAAGATGCAGGAATGAGTACAGCAAAACTGAGAGATGAGAAGGAAGTTTTTGACAAAGAGCTTAATGCTGCTGTTGAAGCAAAAAAGAATTTAGAGGAGAATATGTTGCAGTTGCGTAGCCGTGAGAATGAGATATTGTCACAAGAGCGCGAATTGCATGCCAAGCTTAATAAGATTCTTCATTCAATCCCCAAGCATGAAGATGAGCTTACTCACTTACGGGAGGAACATAACAAAATTGCAAAGGAGCGCCAGTCCTCAGGGTTAGTCTATACCATGTCCTTTGATCTTGATAGGGTGTGTTAAATCCTTAAGCACACTAATTTGTACTACGTATCAACATCATTTTTTACTCATATATACTAACTACAAATTTTATGCAGAGCTAAATACCAAATGTTAAAGCAGAGATTGGATGAGGTAGATACGAAATTACGAGAGCTTAAAGCTGACAAGCATGAAAGTGAGCGGGATGCTCGATTTTCAGAAACAGCTAGGAGTCTAAAGCGTCTTTTCCCTGGAGTCCATGGTCGTATGACAGAACTTTGTAGGCCTTCACAGAAGAAATACAACCTTGCTGTTACTGTTGCTATGGGGAAATTCATGGATGCAGTAGTAGTAGAAGATGAGAACACTGGAAAAGAATGCATTAAGGTACTTTTTGTAATTTTTAGTTAGTTCATTCTTCAATATATTTTTTCCTCTGGGGAGAGCACATTATATTATCTGCACTAGTCAATGGTATTACTTTTTTTTATCAAGTGTACTTTTATAAACTGAGATATGAATAACTAAAATAAAATAAAATGTCTTAGTCCCACACGAAAAACCTCGCAAACTATTGGAAGAAGTTTGAATTGATTCTATTCAAATGCATGTGAGTATCACATGGATGGAGATCATTGATACTTTGATAGATCAATATCATTTGTGGGGATTGTGTTAACTCACATCCATCTAATCAGACCCATGCAAATTTAATGAAACTTATTTGAGTAATATTATGACTATGTGTGTGATCACAACAGCTGAAGGACTCAGGTATTGGATAGGTAGTAATACAAAATACCCCCTCCAATCACAAACACATGTCATCACTAATATCCATTTTAGTATATGTTAAAACCATAGTTGTTATGGCGTCGCCATATCGCCGTGGCGGAAATCCGCAATTCGCCCTGGACCACCATATCGCCCAAGTGTCTGTGGCGGGCGCCACAGGTGTGTGGCGCCACTGTGGCGTGGCGTGGCGGATGTGGCGCCCACCATACGAAGGCGCGACGAGGGCTTGGCGATGGCGCGGCGAGGGTGCGACGGGGCGTGGCGGGACCGCGCGGAGGGCTAGATGGGGCGTGGCGAGGGCGTGGCGAGGGTTAGATCTGGTCGTCCAGTGCACTAGTGTAGAAGATGGGGAAGAGAAGAGGGGAAGTGTGACAGCTGGAGAGGGGGCTGAGAGAGAGAGGTAGTGGAGAGAAGTTAGGGTTTAGAAATGGGTTTTAAATGGGCTGAAATTTAAATGGGTTGTGTGGTAAAATTTATATAAATAGATTATGTACTGAACTTTAAATATATTATTAGACATAAATTTAAATATGTTTTTGCAATTTTAATTATAGTTTTTATATTATAATGTATCTAAAGTGACAATATTGTAACTTGATATTGTATTGCTATGTTTATCAACCATATTAATATTGTTATTTGCAATTTAGTATTTTAGTACGTATATGATAGAAGTTAAACAGTGGTAGAATTGGATGATATTGATCAGGCAATAGGTAGTACAATATATAGAGGGGGAAGCTTGGTAGCCGAGACAACCAAACAGACTTGGTAGCCAAGGCAAACCATCCTAACAACCCCACCAGCCTAACAACCCCACAGCCTAACACAATATTCCAACACCCCCACTGCAGATGTTGAGACTGGATCGAAATTCCTAAAACACCGAGGACAGGAGACCCTTTGTGAACACATCGGCAAACTGCGATGTCGTCGGGACATGGAGGACGCGGACTTGACCGATGGCGACCTTCTCTCGAACGAAGTGAAGATCAATCTCCACATGCTTGGTGCGTTGGTGCTGAATGGGGTTGTTGGAGAGGTACACGACACTTATGTTGTCGCAGTAGACGAGCGTGCATCGCGACGGAAGTGCCTGGAGCTCCAGTAGCAGTTGGCGCAACCAGGTGGCCTCGGCCATACCATTGGCGACAGCGCGGTACTCGGCCTCCGCACTGGAGCGGGAGCTGACGGTCTGCCGCTTGGCGGACTAGGACACCAGATTGTTTCCCAGAAACACCGCGTAGCCTGAAGTCGAGCAGCGTGTGTCTGGACAACTGGCCCAGTCGGCGTTAGTGTAGACGACGAGGTCGGTGGAGCGCGAATGGCGTAGGAGTAGCCCGTAGTCTGGCGTGCCCCGAAGGTAGCGCATAATGCGCTTCATGGCCATCAGATGGGACTCTCGAGGGTCATGCATATGCAGACAAACCTGTTGCACGACATAGGCGATGTCGGGCCGTGTGAAGGTCAAGTACTGCAATGCCCCGATGATGCTTCGGAACTGGGAGGGATCCCGAACCGTAGGTCCGGAGTCAGCAGCCAGCTTTGCCTTTAGGTAATTAGGTCCACCGGAGTTGAACACGGCTTGTAGTCATCCATGACCGCATGCTTGAGGACGTCGAGTGTGTAGGTGCGCTGGTGTAGGAACAACCCATCGGGACGTCGCTCGACAGTGATGCCGAGGAAGTGGTGAAGAGGCTCCAGATCCTTCATCGTGAATTCCCGCTAGAGAGCCAAAATAGTCCGACGCAGGAGCTCCATGCTGGAAGCTGTTAGAATAATGTCATCGACATATAACAACAGGTATATAGTGTCGGAGCCGCGACGGAGGATGAACAATGAAGTGTCGGATTTGGCCTCGGCGAACCCCAGTGAGAGCAGAAAGGACGCGAACCGGCTGTACCAGGCGCGGGGCGCCTGTTCCAGTCCATACAAGGACTTCTTCAGGCGACAGACCAAGTCGGGGTGAGCAGGATCCGCAAAGCCAGTTGGCTTGCTGTAGTATACTGTCTTAGTGAGGGTGCCATGGAGAAATGCGTTCTTCACATCGAGCTGCTGAATTGGCCAGTCACGGGAAACAACAATGGAGAGCATCGTGTGTACGGTGGCTGGTTTCACAACCGGGTTGAACGTCTCATAGTAGTCCACACCCGGACGCTGAATGAAACCCCGGAGGACCTAACGAGCCTTGTAGCGGTCGAAGGAGCCGTCGACGCGAAGCTTGTGGGTGAAGATCCACTTGCCGGTGACGACATTCGAGCCACAAGGTTGGGAAACAAGCTCTAGGTTCCGTTGCTCACGAGGGCCCTGTACTCATCCTCCATCACCGCACACCAATTAGGATCAGCGAGCGCGACACGGACAGAGGACGGAATCGAAGACGGTGACGAGGCGGTGAAGGTGAACGGCTGCGTGGCCATCCAAAAGCCGTCGTTAGCCCTCACGACCATCCTGTGAGGGTTCACGGGCGGCGTGACGGGTAGCACCGCGACCTCGCTGCCGGGAGGCCGTCGAGGTAGAGGTGCAGGAGCTGTTGTAGCAGTCGGTGCGGTGTGCCGAGTGTAGATGATCAGCGGCTTGGCGTGACAGGCAACTGCTGCCTGTACAGAGGGCGTCAGAGGCACCTGGGAGGGACGCCAGAGCGAGCTGGGGAGTAGTCGGAGGCCCCTGAGGGAGCGTCCGGGGCGCAAATCCAGGCAGGGGTGGCCGGGCCATCGGTGGGACGGAGCCAGGCGCTGGGAAGCCTGATGGAGGTGTCCTAGACACTAGCGTGCCCAAGCTGGCCGTCGGTTAGGCGGGGGCACGTGACGGTGTGGGTGCCGGCATGGAGCCAGCAAGGCATGGTGCACCTGCAGGAAGAGAAGACACTGTCAGGGTGTCGTCATTAGTTAGAAAATCGAGCTCCTGAGGAGGTGGTGAGGACCGACGAAGGCTAAAAGGAAATGTTGTCTCGTCGAAGACAACGTGGCGGGAGATGATGACACAATTGATGGCAAGGTTGAGACACCTGTAACCCTTGTGATCAGGCGAGTAGCCGATGAAAGCATAGAGTGGAGCGTGGGGCAAGTTTGTGAGGGGTGGAGTGCCATGAAGAGCGAGGAAAGGGGTGCTCATGCGTAGTGTCTTGGTAGGAAGACGATTGAGGAGGTATGTGGCAGTGGCTAGGGCATCAGCCCAATAGGAGGGGGGCATAGAAGCTTGGAAAAGAAGAGTGCGGGTGACATTGTTGATGGTGCGAATCATGGGCTCGACTTTCCCATTCTATTGCGAGGTATATGGGCAGGACATGCGGAGGGAGACAACTTTGTCAAGAAAGAAGGCACGAGAGGTGGAGTTATCAAACTCACGGCCGTTGTCACATTGCACCGATTTGATGGTGCAACTGTACTGTGTGAAAACATGAGCGAAAAAATTAGAGAGCTGGAAAAGCATCAGACTTTAACCAAAGAGGAAAAGTCCAGAGAAAATGAGAGCAACCATCAAGGATAACTAAGTAATATGTGAATCCAGAAACACTGACAATAGGAGATGTCCACAGGTCACAATGTATAAGATCAAAATTCTTAGAAGCTCGCGACAGAGAACTAGCAAAGGGTAATCGAACATGTTGCCCAAGCTAACACGCATGGCATAGACGGTCATCTTCAGACTTGCTGCAAATGATGGAAGAAGACTGAGCGAGGCTCTGAAGAGCAGCCTTGCCGGGATGACCGAGACGGCGATGCCAGGTGGTTGGGGAGGGAGTAGCCACAAGAGTGCATGGACCGAAAGGTGACCACAAAAGTTACAAGGTGTAGAGAGGACTCGAGCTGTCACAACGAAGGATGGTGTTCTTGGTATGAAGTTCCTTCACAGAAACACCAAGAGGATCAAACTCAACAGAAACGGAATTGTCAATGGCGAATTTGCGAACAAACAGAAGGTTTTTAATAATGTCAAGAGCTATAAGGACATTGTTGAGCCGGAAAGGGCTAGGGAGAATGGAGTATCCAGTGCCAACAACTGGAAGAGTGGCGCCATTTCCTACAACAATGGAGGAAGGAAAAGAGGAAGATGATGTTGTGGTGACCATACGAGAGTGGAGGTGATGTGAGAAGAAGCACCCGAGTCAATCACCCAGTCCGAAGAGCTCGGGGGCGGGGTGAGGACGACGGTGCTGAAAGCGTTGGCGAGGGCGTCAGACGTCCATGGAGCCCAGGAAGGAGTAGGTGCCTGATGAGGCGCCTGGTAGATCGGCCCTGGTGGGGCGTAGTGAGTGGCTGGTACGCCAGTCATCAGAGCCTGCTGTGGAGGAAGACCAGCGTGAGGCGGTGGACCACGAGGCCCTCCAGGGGAGGATCCAGGCCACATGTGGATGGACCCGTTCCATGGGTTGAGGAGGGAAGGCCACTGGTTTCTGCCATGGTAGCCACTGGGTGGTCCACCTTAGTCACGGCGACGCCGGCCTCGGCCGTTGTTGTTGACAGACGGTGCCCTCCCCCCTTGTGCCGGTGGAGGGTGAGGGGAAGCAGACCCGAACGCCGGTGGAGGAGCAGGTGGCTTGTTGGGTGCAGATGTGACGAGAGCCGACAGAGGTGCCGAGGGAGGCGCCATGTTGAGCTCGGCCAAGTGCAGATCGACACGGACGTCGGCGAAGGAGGGGAACGGCCGCTGGCGAGTGATGAGCTGCGACATGAACTGGAAGTGCTCGTTGAGACCTTGCAAGATGTTCAAAACGAGGGTACGGTCGTTGATGGGCTCGCTGAGGTCAGTAAGAGCGTTGGCCATACCCTTCATCTTGCGGCAGTAGTCGTCGATGGAGGGAGTGCCCTGGGAGAGGGTACGAAACTCAACGTCGAGGAGCATGGCACGGGACTCGCGGTTGTTCAGGAACTGTTGTTCGATCCCGAGCCAAGCCGCCCGAGCAGTGATGTCGTCGTGCTCGTGGATGACGTCCAAGAGGTCGGTGGAGATGGTGTTGAAGAGCCAGGAGACGACCACACAGTCCATGCGTGACTAGGTGGGATCGGCAAGGCGAGGAGCGTCACGAAGGACGTGATCCTTCAGAGCGAACAGACCAAGGACGAGGAGAACGTAGCCGCGCCACTTGGAGAAGTTGGAGGATGGGATCAAGTTCTTGATGTTCTGGACAACAACGGCTTGGCTGTGCAGATGAGCGATGGCCGCAGCTTTAGAGGAGGAGTGATCGTCGCCGTCCAGGGAGTCATCACTGGCGTCATCGTCTAGCGGAGGATCTGGATGGAGTCGTGCACAGAGGGCAGCGGCCTTCTGCTCCAGGGCGGTAGCCTGCGCGCGCTCCTTGTCGAGGGCGGCAGCGGCGGCACAGACGCGCTCCTGAGCAGCGCCGACTGACTTGAGGAGGTCGGCCTCCTCTTGGAGCTGCTGGCTGTGCTCGACATTGGAGGCGCGCAGGGAGGAGGCCTTATCTTCTAGGGTCTTGGCGGCGGCGAGAGCCTCGTCTCAGAGCTGAGTCATGGTGGAGGTCGCGGAAACGCCAGTGGAGGAGCTGCCGACGTGGGGCGCAGCAGCCAAAGGAGCCGCGGGGGCCATTGGCGAGAGCGGAAGCAGGGGAGAGGGCGGGTGGTAGAGGAGAGGCCCGAGGAAAAGTTAAGCTGATACCATGATAGAAGGTAAACAGTGGTAGAATTGGATGATATTGATCAGGCAATAGGTAGTACAATATATAGAGGGGGAGGCTTGGTAGCCAAGACAACCAAACAGACTTTTGGTAGCCAAGGCAAACCATCCTAGCAACCCCACCAGCCTAACACAATATTCCAACAGTATATATTGATATATTTTTTCTAAATCCTATAAGCTATTTTTCTATATTGTTCGCTGCGCCGATGTGTCTATGGCGACGCCGCACCACGCGCCATAAGCACTGTAAAGTTGTGAAGGTGGTAGGTCGCCGTGCTTTGCCGCGTCGCCGTAACAACTATGGTTAAAACCCAATAAAATCATAATTATGATATTGCCTTTTGATAGCGGAGACAAATATACACATGTTTTCATGTATCCAAAAGCTTCAAAAGTTATACTGAAAGTTTCATGTATCCATAATACTTAAGAAGAAATTATACTGAAAGTTTCAAAAGTTCAACTGGCATGTATGTAAAAAAATCATGTATGCATTTTTGACTGTAAGGAGTAACTAAAAAGAAAATTTTAGAAAATTTAAGGATATGAGGTATAAGAAAGTTCCTAAGGAGACTCAATAGTCGATACAAATACATGTATCAGTTGTTTGTGGGAAATTTAAGCACCTGGTACCCATAACAAATATTTGAAATAATGTACTATTGGAGCTGAAGTTGTGCGCTACAGAACATCATGAATACTAGCACATGCATGACATCTACTTAACAGCAGCCACCGGTGATTGAATCATTGAATTGGACCCAAATACAATGAATGAAGAAATGAACTTTTGGGACTGATTTGGTTTTGTCATTTCTTTTTGGCAAGCTAGACTTTGGAACTATAATTTCGTTATACATTTATGTTGGTTACAATCTGTTGTTCTTATGTAAACCACAAAAGTCATTTTATCTTTTCTGTGCTACAGTATTTGAAGGAGCAACGCCTTCCTCCTCAGACATTTCTTCCCTTACAATCAATGCGCGTGAAGCCAATAATTGAGAAGTTGCGAACCCTTGGGGGATCTGCACAATTGGTTTTTGATGTCATTCAATATCCTTTTGTCACAATAATGAACCCTGCGCCTCCCCCCTCAAGAAACACACACAAGTTTTTTTAAAACTTCACATAATGACATAAGTTTATTGTATCATTTCACAAATAGATTTCTTTCAAGGGACTAAATGAATGTTTGACAGCTAGATCCACATATTTAGTACAGTTGCAATCAGTATTTCATTGATATTCTTTTGGGACATTGGCACTGCACCACTGCCATTATCATTATTTTTGTTTCCTGTGCTCTGCCTCATTTAATAATTTGCTCTATTTATTATGGACCGCTATGGGATCAAGTGCCAGTGCCAGGAAGCAACCTGCTGTTCCCATCAGCTTTTGAGTATGGTAGTTAATTATTTCAAATTTATTTAGGAGTATATCTACTATTTCCTACGTCATCTCAGTTTTCCTATTTATATTAGCCTTGTGTTGTATTAGAGGTGCGGCAGGTGCCAATCAATAAATCAGAAAAATGGCTTCATCTTGAAACCAGAGCTTGAGCCATGCTAGGAGAAGCCTTGACCTGAGAACGATTTGCCTTACCCCTGTGCCACAATACTTGGTATCAGAGCCAGGTATTCTGTTGTTGCTACCTGCTAGTTTCTGCTGTCACCCTGCCTGTTTGTTTCACCTCTGCGCTGCACTGCTTTGCTCTCTGTTTTCCACCGCTCCTCTGCTTGCTTCTGCCACCACTAAAATTGCTGCCTGCCCTGCTTGCCTCTGCCATCTGCCCATCCCAATCACTGCTCTGCCCTACTAATGATAAAATGTTGCTGGGCTGGCATTGTTCACCTCACTTGATTGCTTCCATCTAATGTGCCATCTTTTCCTCAAAAAAATGTGCCATCTGTTTTTCACCATATTGTCCATATGGATATCCCTTTATATTATGGACTCCCTTGATGTTGTGCCTTTTTTAAAAAGAACTTCAATGGCTACCTTTCACTTCAGTCTTGATAGTATTTCTCATTTTTTCATGCTTGTTTCATTGCTTGCCTGCCTGCTCACTTGTAGTTTTGCTTGAAAAAGTTATTGTGGCAAGTAATCTGTTGCTTGGTGTATCAGTTATCCATTAAATATACTTACAACATATTTTTATTGCTAGCTATGGAATAATATTCTGTTTGCTTTTCTTAACATTATACATTTGACCGAGCTTTGGAGAAAGCAGTTCTGTATGCTGTTGGAAATACACTTGTCTGTGATGAACTTGATGAAGCGAAAACCTTAAGTTGGAGTGGTGAAAGGTACAAGGGTAAGTTTTTGCTTTTGCATATCTGAAATATCATTTTCTTGTTTGGTTATTTTTATGCTAAATGCCCTATCATGTGTATGTATTTAGTTGTCACCGTTGATGGGATTCTTCTCACTAAATCTGGTACGATGACTGGTGGAATAAGTGGTGGAATGGCAGCGAGATCAAATAAATGGGATGACAGTGTAATAGAATGTACGCATATATATTTTACCTTTTTACCAACTAACTGCTGCTTCATCATTTCTTCATTTGTCTTATTGTCTCTTCACACAATTTGTGCTGCAGCTTGGAAGAAGAAAAAAAATCAGTATGAATCTGAAATGTCAGAACTTGGGACTCCCAGGGAGTTACAGAGAAAGGAGCTTGCTGTGTCTGAGAAAATAACGGGGCTTGAGAAAAAAATACATTACTTGAATGTTGAAGAGGTAGGTACAAAATTTGACTATTAGTAAAATATCGATTGATGATTTATGTGCTTGCTCCAAGATGCTGAGCTCCTGAATGATATATCTTCAATAATGTTGATGCTATTTTTACAATTGCTCTGGTGATCCTTGTTTCTTTCACTCTTTGTTTTCTTTTTTGCTTATACAGTTCTTTGGAATTGATTTTTTTCCATTATGTCTCTGTTACTGCTGTTTACTTACAGAAAAAAAAATCTACAATATGGTTTTAGGTTGAGATGGCTGGGAAACATGACAAAATAATTGATGATAATGCCATAGTATCTTCTTGCGGACTAGATTCTCATAGCTTGAAATATGGGTGATCTGCAAATGCTATTAAGCCTTTTTCTAGTTCCACGCTGTTTGTTGTCCGTCCTTATGTTGTAATTGTGAATCATAGCCATAGGTACTTCCCTTTAGTCACCTTCCTGTGTAAACTTGAAATGGCTGACATCTGCTAATGCATCGATTTTACTCTTAGTTTTGCTTGTGCACAGTGTTATTTTTTTCATGCGTCATGTCTGACTTTTAGTTGTGGTCTGTCAGAATTGTGGAGGCTGCATCTTTCTTATCAGTCATTCCTAGATCACTGCATTCCCTGATTGTTTGTAGTGCTGAATCTTTTGTGCAGAACAATCTCAGGGAGAAGCTACTGAGATTGGCATCTGAGAAGAGTAATATTGAGGAAGAGATCAATCACCTTGAACCAGTAGAGGAGGAGGTACTATTTTTAAATGTTTTCACATGCCATTTTTCCAGGTTCCCCTTTACTTTAGCACCAATAGCTACTTTTGCTTCTTTAGTTGGAAGCCCGTCTTGGTAAAAAGGAACGGGAAGTAAGAGTTCTTGAGAAAAAAATTAATGAGATTGTGGACCGTATTTACAAAGATTTTAGCAAGTCAGTTGGTGTGAAGAACATCCGTGAATATGAAGAGAGGCAATTGAAAGATGCTCAAGCACTGCAGGAGAGGAAGCAAAGCCTAAATAATCAAATGTCAAAATTGAAATACCAGTAAGTAACAGTTATTTAATTGCCATCTTGTGGATTAATTGGCCAAGCCTTAATTTTACTCTGACATGGATAGTTGGATACCATGTAAAAATTTGGAGGATAATGATAATTTATGCTGCAGGCTGGAATATGAACAGAAACGAGATATGCAGGCACCGATCATTAAGTTAAAGGAGACACATGAGTCTCTAGAGAAGGAGCTTAAAAGCTTACAGGAGAGAGAGTCTGGAGCAAGGGCTGAAGCGGAACAAATTTTAAATCAGATGGAAGAGTTGAAAGCCGAGGCTGAAGGTATGCATTTGAAGCATATATTTGACAGTTCATGATGATTGAGTCAACTAGGTGACTATTGCCCGTCCATCTATTAGCTTCTTTTTTCTTTCCTCCAAGAAGTAAGGGAATTGTACATTTGCCTTTTATTAATACCTTAAATGTGATAATTTTTCTTTTCCACTTGTTGGTTGTTGCAACTCTATTCTCTATTTGCCATGGAAAAACACAATTTTCTCTTTTGTCATTCTTCCATTTGAACCTTACTAACAAAACTTAGGAGAAAAAATGTCGCTTGCTTTAAAAAAGTGATTGCATTGAATAAAACAAATACCAAACAAGATATCAGAAACTGAATGGAATTATCTTACCCATACCCAAGTTTTGTCAGATATGTTTGGTTTGATAACTAAGTACTGTTATCTTCATTGTGGTAATATGCTGTTTGTAGGAGATGTTGCCTGGGTTTTTTGTGCCATAAAAACATCAACTTCTCCGAATTCTAATTTCTAAATGTTTGCTTGTTTATGTTCCATATCGTAGTAGTAGTAGTAGTAGTGACTACTGCTGAATGAAACTCTTTCTTAATACAGACTGGAAATCCAAGTCTGATGAATGTGAGACGGTTATTGATGAATTGAAGGAGAAGAATGGTAGTGATGCTGCAGCATTGGCAAAGCTGGATCGCCAAGTGAAGTCAAAGGTAGGTCTTTCTGGTAATATGAGTCATTTCATAAGATAGTATATTAGTATTTAATACTTCCTCCGTCCTAATATATAACCATTTCCAGGATTCGGCAGTACTAGTATTAAGAAAATGTGTAAAAAGATATTACTACCTTTCATTAATATTTAGAAATAGGTTGGGTGTGGGCCCACTGGGGGTGAAATAAGTAGTACTGGAAGGGGCATTATGGGAAGTTTTTTGAGAAAAAAATCACTTTTGGGGCTAGAAGTTGTAATATTTGGGACAAAATTTTAATCATAGAAGTGGTTGTATATTGGGACGAAGGGAGTACTTCTTTAACAGAGATATGGCTGAAGCCTGTTAGCAGATTGCTTGCTTTAGATGATAGACTATATGTAAACAAAACAAGGTTTCTATTATTATGAAACCATCACATGGACTTGTAGGAGGGGAAGCTTGGGCAACTTAGATCACAAGAACGGGAGATTCATGACAAGTGTGAACTGGAGCAGCTGAAGCTTCCTACAGTTAATGATCCAATGGATACTGGATCATCTTCACAAGTACCGACCCTTGATTACAGCCAGCTTAGTGACATCTACCTGCAAGATATGCGGCTTTCTGAACGTGACAAACTTGAGGCACAGTTCAAACAAAAAATAGCGGTTTTAGCGGCTGAAATTGAACACACTGCTCCAAACCTAAAAGCGCTGGACCAATATGAGACACTGCAAAAAAAAGAAAAGGAGGTTATGGAAAAGTTTGAAGCAGCGAGGAAAGAAGAGCTGGAGATAGCTGACAAATATAATTCTGTCAAGCAACGAAGGTATTGCCCAACATTCTATTATACATATAATATAATAACCTGTTCACTCAATTCATATTTTAAGTGCAAACAAACTCTTAATTTCTTTTTCTTGGATGGTAGGATTTTTGTTGGAATCATCAGAAATTATATATGCTTAGTCATAAATTATGATTAATAGATTCCTTTAAGAAATAATTATGATTATAGGTTAGCTAGAATAATGTGTTATATACATAATGATGTTGTTTGGTTGGTGTCTCTTTGTTACCATAACTAGCTGGTTTTCCTGAGCAATTGTTTGGTTGGTGTCTCTTTGTTACCATAAGTAGAGTTGTATTTGCTCTACAACTCCTATGTTTTTCTTATAAAAATACACTTGTATTTCTTGTACAATTATTGCAGCACTATATTATATTATTATGTATTTAATCAATCTACAGCATTGTAACTTGAACCCAGTGATCTGATGGTGTAAATATTTTTCTTTTCCTCCCCTATTAACACTGTAATTTCTAAGTCCCTAGAGCGAAGGTGGCAGTTCTTTTTCATCCTGTTTTAATAATATAGTAATAATAGATACACATGCTAAGGTTACAATCCAATACTCCAGTAGTAGACAAATAGATGCAATCCAATTATAGTGACTTGGTTTTTAACCCTTTTTGAAAACTAAAGTACTTAAAAAAATTTGAGTACATTCTCGACAAGCTCACAAGCACCATGGTTTTTGAAAGTGATTGACCATTAAATTGCCTAATTTGGAAGCATGCTCAGTTTACACCATAGCTGTAAACTTTTTTGTTGATCACTTGCTCATGATATCATATGATCTGTTTGGTTCTTAAAAGTTAGAAGATTATTAGGTACTTAGTTATGATATTGTTTTTTAGGTATGAGCTGTTCATGGAAGCCTTTGATCACATATCTAAAGGCATAGACCAAATATATAAGGAGTTAACAAAAAGTCAAACACATCTACTTGGAGGAACAGCATATTTAAATCTAGAAAATGAAGACGAACCATTTCTACATGGAATCAAGTACACAGCTATGCCACCAACAAAACGCTTTAGAGATATGGAACAGTTATCTGGTGGAGAGAAGACTGTTGCAGCACTGGCGTTGCTTTTTGCTATTCACAGGTAAATATTTCTAGCAAATCCAATACGTACTCCTCCATCATGTTGCTCATAATTCAAAGAGTTGCAGGGCTGCTTCATTAGTAAATACTTTAGCTTTGGAGTGACAACCATTTGCAGGCATTACCCACTGCTTCATTAGTTAATTTTTTCCGTGCCATTACAATTTTTACGGTTTGCCAATATGCCATCAGTGTGTCACTGACAGATGGGGGCCACCACAGTCACTGACAGTGGCATATAGGCAATTTCTGAGAATTATAATGGCATGTGAGTAATTTTCCCTTTTATTTAGGTGCCAATTTTGGTTATGATATTGGTATTCATGTTTCTCATTCCACATGCTTTATGAACATCTTGGATCTGCAATGACAACCAGTGGGTGTCATGCATATTTGTAAGCATAACTTAGAGAGTAACATGGAATTATTATTCCTTAATCTTCCACTATAGTTTGGTAGGGCATAGCACTGAGATGCTCAATCCATTTTGTGTCATATTAGGGTCATCTATTTCAGATTGCTGTTTTCCCCAACCAACTTTCTTCAAGCTGTGTGGAAATTGCTCAGTTTCAGGCCATCACCATTCTTCATATTGGACGAAGTTGATGCAGCTCTTGATAATCTAAATGTTGCCAAGGTTGCGGGCTTTATCAGATCAAAGTCATGCCATCGTGTTGACCAAGAACAAGGTGGAGGATGTGGATTTCAGAGTATCGTCATATCGCTCAAGGACAGTTTCTATGACAAAGCTGAAGCACTGGTTGGTGTTTATAGGGACTCGGAACGCTGGTAATGTGCACTTCTGTTACACCTCTCATCTTTCATGTTTACACTGACCCTAATAACTCTAAAATATACAATATGCAGTTGCTCCAGGACCCTTACCTTCGACCTGACCAAGTATAGAGAAGCATGAGTTCACTTTGCTTGGACTTTGGAATCCTCCTGTGCTTAACCCGTGTAATATTTTAACATCTGTATTAAAGTGGTTATTAGTCGTGTGCAAAGTCCGTGTAATATTTTAACATCTGTACTAGAGTGATTAGTCTCAGGGTCGCATGTAGTTGACCAAGAAACCGAAGTACTGTTTTATGTGTCATACTTTGTACAAGCTACAGCAATTTGTGGGTGTTTTCTCGCGCGTCAGCGTGTGTTGTTGTGTACAACAGTAATGCCAACCGATTACTGGAATTATCACGAAGGTGCATTTGGACGTAGGAAAAGACAGTCTTATGTGATGAGGGAGAGTTATTAATCTTCAAATCCCATTGATCCTTCTGAGAATGGGGACTAGTTTTTTCTCCCTCATAATTAAGGGTCTGTTTAGAGACCTGGATCATGAAATCCATACTGAAGTTGAAATGAAGCATTTGAAGCTGGTCAGATCTTATTTCATTACTTCAGTTCATTTTTTTTGAGTGTTTGGTTTGTCTTTAGCTTCAAAAGACAAAAAAAACAAAGAAGTTTGAGCTGAAGATTTGCCAAACGCATTGGGAGAAATCAAAAGGACACCTTAGGAACTCATTATTTGGAGGCATCGCTATTCTTATTTCTTTACCTATTATAGGCTAGTGGTCAAGTTCATTGAGTTACATGAGATGAGATGCAGAAAAATATTGGAAGAAAATTTAGAAGGATGATTTGCTAAAAAATGTTGTCTTGAAATTACAAGTGGATGTTTACATCTTCCGACTTCCGAGTTGCTAATGTTGTAATCGTGTGTATTTAGACAGCAATGTAATAAAGGTGGTGGTGTTACTTTAGTCCACTCTTTTAAATGACCTCAGTGAATTTTGAGACCAGCCAAAGAACGTGAACCAGCCTTTTCTGACTTGCAATGGAAAGATTGATTTTTTTTCCAAAAGAAAAAGAGCAGTATACTGTTTTCCTTATTCATAGCAATATTGGTGTAGAAAACATATGATGATATATGGGCATCCATGTGGCATGCAGCTAAACTGTTTGCATACCAAATGCATGCAAGGTAGGGATAAATCATAAATATTTGAGTCGATTCAACTGTAGTAAGAGACCAAGAAATTAAACAAGCTAGGCTAACTCGCAATTCTTGAAGTGAAATTATGAAATGGATTAATATTCAAAGGAGAAGTGACTCTGGAGCTTCTTGCTGGCGGCCCTCCGCTCCGGCTGCGACAAGCTTTGGAAGCCTGACGCCCGGCTGCTGACGGAGCCGGTGCCGAACATCCTGGAGCAGAACTTGGCCGGCCATGCGCCGCCGCCGCCGGTTCCTGTGCGCCGCTGCAGCGGGGACAGGTCGTTGACGTGCGCGTCGTCCCAGCTGTGGGTGTGAGGAGGATGATTCGGTTCTTCGTCGTCGTCGTTGTCGTTGTCGTCATTGACGTGGACGTTGCCGTCGTCGTCGTCGTCGTACTCCGCCACCCTGGTGGTCTTGCTGTGGACTAGGTGCTGCATCCAATCGTCGTCGGCCGTGTAGGCGTCGAACTTCTTGTCGTGGCGGTAGTCGGCGCCGCCGCAGAGGCAGACCATGGTTGGGCTGTCGGACGCGACGGACCAGCTGGTGTGAGAGGTCCGGGAGGAGGCGGAGGAAGGGGTCGACACCGATGAGGACGTCCGCGAGGAGGGGGAGAAGCCGGCGCCGGCGCGCCAGCCGTGATGCACCTCGTGCGAGACGCGGATGGCCCGGCGGCGCGCGTCGCGGAGGCGCTCGGCGTCGGTGAGCAGCGCGAGGACGCTGTCGCAGCGCCTCTGCATGCAGGCACCCCAGTCGAAGCCCCTGTCGTCGACGTGGGAGAAGCCGCGAAGGTCTCGCAAGGCGGCAATCTCCGGCAGGAAGTCGCGGGGGAGCTCGTCCGGGCCGTGTGTCAGCAGGAACTCCAGGACGACCAGCGCCTTATAGACGGGCCTCCACTCCTTCCAGTCGTCGGCGTTGGCCATCCGGCGCCGCAGCACGGCGGCGATCCGCCAGTACTCGTCCATGTCGAAGGTGGCGTCGGAGATGCATGCCAGGGTCCGGGCGTCAGGAGTGCCGGCTTCGTTATTGGTTGCCTCCTGCACCAGCAGCTCCGCCGGCGTCACGTCGCCCAAGGCCAGCCGGGCTTGCTTGTATTTGTCCTGCAGGAACCCCGACGCCTGCCCCAGCAGCTGCCACCTCGTCGCCATCGCTGTGTTCGTCGCAAGCTAGCTCGCTAATGCCTAATTAATTTGCCATTCGCCGTTCGCCAGCCAGCTATAAATGGCAAATGGCATGCATGCATCGGTTTTCTGGTGGAGAGGGACGAGCGGCGGCGGTCAAGGATGATATCAGTGCAAGCCAGCAGATTGACCGTAGTTTATTGTTACTTTCATCATTAATTAAAAGTTAAAATTATTAATTATCGTGAAACCACAATCTCCTTAATTAGGGCCCGGATGTTTCGAATTATAATAATTCAGTTTTTTTTCAAGCTGAAACAAACAAGGTGCCAACTTATTATAATCTAAAGTATAATTTTTATAAGCTAGAAAAATAAACAGCCTTACTTATATTCTCGGAATTTATTAGAACTAATGCATCATGCATAAGTTTAATTAAAAGCTGGCAAGCACGTACTACAGTGCACAGCTTATTTGTTTTAATGGTAATTTTCATTTAGAGTTGAACACAGAAGTTGTAAAAGTTGAAATTCCACGGCTTTCAATTTGTGCTACGAAAAAACCACTGATTGGAAAACTGAACCAAACCCTGCCTCAGTTGCAAGAGTATAAACCATTCCCGCAGCTGCAAGAGTATCCATATTTTCTGACAGGAATTCTGTAACAATTGTCAAGAGGCAACATGCATAAGTACTATTACTCTCTACTTTGGTTGTTTGTCTCCTTTGCAATGTACATTTCAACAGAGATATCAACAAATTCAGCTCCTCCAGGTTATTCATATTTTGTATTTGTTATCAAAAAACAGTGGCCCCGTACACGTAGTACAGTTCATAAATAAGGTATTGCATTCTGGGCTGACCCACCCAGAAGCAGCATTTTTATGACAAACACATCCACTAAGCTCGATGCGCTAAGCTCGATGCCTCTTCTTTCCAACTAATCGATCTTCACATTGGAATACAGGAGGGTGTCCCTGGTAAGTGGCATATTCATAAGCAAGCAAACCTGCACAATCAGCACAAGAGTCTTGAGAATTACTATAGTCAAAGAGAGCATCACAAGGCTAAACAGATTGGAAAGTGCATCTCAGGTGCTGCTCGAAAATTAGCCATTTAAGTAGTGAAACATTGAGGAATTTATGCTCACCCCCATGAGAGTCGAGACGAGAAGAATGATCCCTGTAATCCATGCCAAACTCTTTCTAACAAGTATCTTAGCAGAAGCTATACTCTTAATTTGGCTTGCTTCTTCTAGCCATCTTGAAATGTGCAGCAAAGATGGTGGACCCACTAAGGATGGTGAAGCCTCCTCTGAGGATATTACTAGCCCAACAATTTTTCCTGTATCAGCCAGCACATAAAAGTTGTGAAAACCAGAACCAAAGTTTTTGCAAAAAATATATCACATAATAGCAGAAGTAACAAGTGCAATAATATTTCAGAGAGAAAGAGGGAGGCTGTTGTACTTCAACTAACATGGCTACTGAGGTTAGCGCCAATATCTGGTGAGGAGGGACCAATATCCACCTTTCTATGCACAATTCCAAAACAAAAGAGAACAACAGATAGATTTATGCTGCTAGCTAATGTTACAGCTCATAATTCATCCCTCAAAATGGAAAAAAAGGATAGCTTAATGTTGCCAAAAAAACATGTTTTATTCACGAGTATCACAGAACTTAAACAAATTACAAACATATAGGTATAGTGCATATATGCATAGGAGAACTGAAGAAACTTATGTTAATCTTACCGTTGTATCCACCACGTAGTAAATCAAATGCTTTGGTAACAGCTGTTTGAACTACTTCAGTTCCCTGTTTAACAATATCTGCAGAACCATATTCTTCTTCCAAAGCCTACATAAACGGATAAACCCCATAAATCCCATCAAACTAGCAATTGTATATCACTAACATAGGTTCAGAATCACAGCTAGGATTTAGTGAGGAGATACCAAGGATGTACATTAGATTTTTGTGCACGTTAAGTAGAGATCAGTTACCATTTTCAAACTGATAGCTAAATGATTATGCTTACAAAGTTACAACTTACCTTAATGCCTGTGAAGTGGCATACTATTAATTCTGCAGGGCTTACAACACCTATAAAATCTTCATGAACCTGAATACCCCTTTTTATAGTTTTACGAAGGGAGACCAAGCTGGATGCAAATTCCATATCTGCTTCCTGTAAAGAAATGCAAGTTCTTACAATGAAGTTTGGGACTTGAGATGTCACAATGCAAATGCAAATGCATACAATTACTCCCTCTATTGATTTATTATAAGGCTTGCCTTGTTTGATCTTGCACAAGTGTTTAAGGGATGGCGGAAGTAGATAAAGCTAAGATAAGACTATAAGAGGAATTAACTTAAGTACTTATTAAGATGTTCACAACTAAAGGGTATGTATAGTATATGTATATCTGCTTCTAGGCTACTCGTTTCATGATCCCAAGTCTCCAATCTGGTATGATAAGAGAAATTAACAAAGTACTTGTTTTGAGAGGATGAGGATAATACTTTATGTGATGTTAACAGATAAGACACGATGAGGAAATAAATGAAGTGCATGGTAGGAAAGACTCGATACATCTACATGCAAGCTTTACAAGTATCAAGAAACCTACTGAATACTTATATTTTTTGAGTACATTGATGCATACTATTACAGTAATGCTTAAATAATAAATTATCATGAGGAAGGGGCGGTCAGCAATCTCCACTGACAAAAAAAAGTAATAAATTATGATACCACTTGATCCAATTTTAACAGAAAAGCAATGTGTTCATTGACAGAGAAATGTTGTAATAGTAAAGTGCCAGTGTAATGAATCTGCACATTTTTGTTTTCTGCTCAAGGAATATTGCATGCACCAATAAAAGCAAACATAAGCATGCATAGGTGTGCATATGAACACACAGCTTATTTTCATGTATGTCTGCAATGGATGAAAGATTGCTGACCTTGGCGAGTACCAAGGTAAGACTTTTTCCACTCTCCAAGGGAATGTTCAATTTGCCATCAGCCTTCTGATATGATCCCCCCAACCAGTTTGCCTGCAAAAAATTTTCTTACAATTTGCAATAAAACACTATGCATAATGCTACTTCCTCCCTAAAGAAAAAATAACTTACCAAGTCAGTGAGTTCATTATCAAAATAAACTGAACCAGAATCAACAGCTAGAGATTCATCTGAATGAATGATCACTAATTCATCGTTATCTGCAAGGTATATGACCAACAAAATCAACACAACAACAAAAAAGTCCAAATTCCACAAAAAGAAACATAGTGATGTGCATTGTACAATGTAAGAAGTTGCTAGATATTTCACTAAACCTGTAAACCCTGTAGCATAATTGCTTAGACCTTCAATCCTGGTTTTGAAAATGCTACCAGCTTCAGATGCGAAGCTTTCAGCAGAGGCTGTCATATGATCAAGAGAGGCATCATTAGCTGCGATCTCAAAATTGCATGAATAAGTGCAAATACTAAAAAAAGAATCACATAACAAACAACATACGCATACCATGGGATCCATCGATTTGCAGCAAGAAAACAGCCCGTGGTCTGTCAAATGGTTTAGGGAGTAGCACTTTGTTCAACTGAAAATGAATGCAATGAAGGTGAAGAGTTTAGGTAGAGCGGCAGGACGCATGTAAATGTTAGCTTGTTCCAGCGTAAAGGTTGGGATACCTTTGAAGAAGATTGTGCAGATAGTGAGGCTGGTGGTGAAGAACCAAGCAAGACAGAAATAGCTGCAGAAACTTCATCAAGTGACATTAAAGTGGTCTGCTGCAGAGTGATGAGGATATGCACATTAGTGAGATGATAAAGTGTGATGATTTTCACTGGCATGTTAGGTCATGTCCCTGTCGAGGAAGACAAGGGGAAACATATACTTTTGTTTTTGAAAATTTGGTGATTTAGCACTCAAAACAGATGGTTGTTTGATTACATTATATGAGTGTATGACTGTGCGCCAAAATCGAAGCTACATATTCTGTGTATCAAATCATCAAATCTCCGGTTGTTTTTCTATCAGCAAAGGTGAAGGGTTTAGGCTTTTATTATCTACTCGATAGGGATCTATCAACAACTAACAGTCCAACACAAAACGAGCACGGGGCAGATCGAATTGGGGATGGGACCTGGTCGTCTCGTTGATCCCGCAGGTAGCGGTGCGACGCGCCATCGACGAAGGCGGCGGCGGCGGCGGCGGATCCCTGCGCCTTCGTACACCATACACATGTCAGGGGAAGATAGACGGGGACGAGGAATAGGGTTGGGAGGGGAGAGGGGATGACGAGGTTACCGGAGCACCAGAGGCGGAGACGACGAGGGAGGCGAGCAGCGCCGAGAAGGGAATAAGAAGAGGAAGGAAGCGGCGACCCATAGCCGCCTCGCCAAGATGGGATCTCGTCGATCGGTGGTCTTCGCGGCTCGCGGCAGGGAAGGGAAGGGAAGGGAAGGGGGCAGCAAAGCAAGCAAGAAGACAAATCGGATTTGGGAGAGGAGGAGACGAAGAAAGACAGCGACCCGCCAGCCCGCCGATTCGGCCCATGGACCCAACCTAAAATATTAATCAGTTATTAGGTTGGGTTTAGGTGTCGTTTAGTTCTTTAATAAAAATAAATAAAATTTAGTCTAGTCGCGATAAGTATTTTTTTCATAAAAATATAATTAAATGAGATTTTATTTAATGAGTTTTTCGAAACTATGTTCCTCGCCATACTAAAAGTTAATACCTTCTAGTTTAGAATAATTGTTTGCTTAGGTCTGCCCTCAAACAATACTAAACAAAGTTGTTTGTATTTTATTTGTCAGTGCCATGGATACCAGAGTAGTGCAATGCTATTTGTTTCAACTTAAAATTATAGTAATTCAGTTTATATAAAAAAACTAAGTTAGATTAATATATTGGATTATTATAATATGTACTCTATATTATTTCAGCTGATAAAAATAAATTAGATTATTATAATTTCAAACCGAAATAAGCATTTAGTCATACATCATCCTTCACATGACCACAATAGTATTGATATTGGTCGTGTGGATGTGAGGTCTAGGGGTGGCAATATTCCCGTTGGGGCCGGGGACCCGTCCCTACGGGTCCGGGGACGGGTTCAATTTTTCACCCGCGGGTTTATCGGGTCGGGGCCCCACATAAAATCGGGTTCAGGTTCGGGTTGATTATTTGACCCGCGGGTCCCCGGCCCAAAAAATAAAAAAGCTCATATATATATGCATATTTATATATGTATATATGTATATATGTATATATGTATATGTATATATGTATATGTATATATGTATATGTATATATATATTGGTCCAATGTAAGATGATAAAAAACCTAACTTTAATATTGATGAATTTTGTTTGTTGGAATGTTGGAAAATATAAACAAGATGATTTATGTTGATATTTAGTTTGAATTTTGTTATATTTGTGATTTATAAATTATGTCATTTGTATATTTTTAAATTTTAAAACGGGTCCGCGGGGACCCGACGGATTTGCGGGGACCCGACAGGTCCGGGTTCGGGTGAAAAATTTCACCCGCGGGGCTAACGGGGCCGAGTTCTACCGGGTCTGGGTTCAGGTCTGGTATTCACCAACCCGAACCCGTCCCGCCCCGTTGCCACCCCTAGTGCAAGTCTCAACTATGAGTGTATTCTCCTTGTGGAAGCTGATCGAATGTCGTCGTATAGGATAGTCAAATAGGGTGGTGACAACTGACCTAAGAATCAATTGTTCAAAAGACTGACCTCCGTGGGTCTCATGGATTGGACGGATGCACCACACAATGTATACGTTTGACAATAATTACTCTATATGATCTATCGTACATCTAGCTTCTTTATCATACATACCCACATTCCGTTATACAGACAAGATGATGTTTCATTGCTGCCGCGGGAAAGCATCTCGAGATGATAAGACCGATGTCTTGACAAGACACTAGCGTATAAAGATTAGACACAATAATGATATACATAACAATTGAGGTATTATATAACCTATATAGGAGTAGCCCAATGGCGGAGCCACCTCCTTGGTAGCCATCCGGACTCGTCGACATATAGAATTTTAATATCGTTTTAGAGATTAAAAATATAATCTTTATATATACTAAACGTAGTTAGATTTGCGCAGCTTGAAAATTTTCTTGACTAAATAGCCTATATATGAATATGAGTAGCAAGTCCGTGTTACATTTAAGCATAACATCGAGTGCCCAACTAGCAGGGGCGAAGCCAGGATAATTTGTCACTGGGGTCGGCTAAAATTCATGGTACTAATTTAGGTTGAAGAAATATAATACCATGTATTTTCGCTGGGGTCTTGACTGGTAAAAAATTATAGGTAAAATGCGCTACGACGAAGTTATCGGGGTCGGCTGACCCCGACGCCATAACGTGGGTTCGCCCCTGTGCCCAAGCAAGCCGGGCCAAACGAAGCCGCCTCACACAAAGAAAACAAAACCCCTAGCACAAGCCAAATTAGACTAGACGACTCTGGGACGACGTCACTAACATATTTGCATCCTAATAATATAGACACTAGCAAGACATATGTATATATTTTTTTGCCGGGAAGCCCAGACATGCGTAATAATCTCGTGTCAGGTATTTGATAGAAATTCTACATATAGTAAATGAAAAAAATTAGACAATAAAAATACCACCAAATTCATAAAATTTGGTGCCAGTAGTACGCTACCGTAGAGTATACCGTATTGGGACCAGACTCATAAAGCTCAATACCATAGAATACCATACTGGAAACAACTCGGTTAAATGTGGCTCGTAATGGCATATGCATATAAAAAAACAACTTTGCAATGGAACATACGAACGTCAAATCCTTGCAATGACATGTCTCTAAAGTCGAATCCGGATAATTTTAGTTAAAATCCTGACACATGAGTGAACAATAACTTCTAAACTTGTCCTCTCAAGTCTTGTTTCCATCTTTTTGAATCTTGACCCGTAGAATGTTGGTAGCAAACAGCATGCCCTGCTTTGCTGCTACCTTTAGGCCTTCTTACCACTGGCAATGGACCTTGCTGCTTTAAGGTTCAGAAACACAGCCCTGAAATTGTCAATCCAAAAAAAAAGCATTAACACCATAACAATTTCAAGCAAATTTTCAATGAGAAAACAGAAACACGCAAAAAAAATAGGGCCTCACCAGCACGATGCAACGAAGCTGTGGAAAAGAACTCGGAGCTGGAGCGGCATGTATTCATAGTTGATCCAACTAACAATTGGCCAGAACTGAGGAGAGTAACATTCAAGTAAGTTAATGGCACACATGAAATTTTCATTTAAAATATTTTCTTGATGAATTTCCAAAAAATAAACCGGCGTGTAACTTCTTTGCAAATCTGATAGGTAAGTGAAACATTGGTTTGTGTATGTGTGCTGGTGGTGATCAACAACTCATAAAAGTAAGTGTACCTTCCAAGCTGTCAACTGGACAGATGAGTAGTCTTTCTTGAGCTTGTTCTTTACTTGACTAAATGGTCTCCCTGAAATTAGGGAAATTGTGAGGGGAAATAGTTTTCCATGTTGTCAAAATCCTCTTACAGCTCTAAAATTTGTCATAGGCTCATAGCAATTTAATCAACATGCACCCTTAATTCAGTTTCTATCCCAGAACACATGCATACTTCATATTTTTATCATAGGGACAGGAATTTTCTTTTTCAAAATGGTCAAATGAATGGCTAGAATCCTGAATGGCATCAAATGCATTTTGCACTATATATCAAAACAAGACTGTTTCATGACATAATAGTATTCCCAGGAACCCCAAAATTGGCATGTAATAGTAGCCCGCCATTTACAGGAATAAATAATGTCAGTGATAAGGATAATGTAGCAGATAACCATCTTCTCAAGGAGGAAAGGAAATTGGTCTACATGAGAACTGTACCTTTCAAAAATGCTTTGATGCAAATACGGATACGGATGAAAAAACAATATACACTGATTTTTCTAGTGGAAATCAGATATAACACTTGATGGGAATTTTGAGATGCTGAATACCTTCAACCACCAGACCATAATACATCATAAACATCATGTTGTTCCAAGGCGACGCGGTTAGTTGCTCCACTAAGACCTGCAGGTGAAACAAGCAGCTATAATTTGTATGGCAGACAACGACGATCCATCAGTAAATGCCAGAGCAAAAGAGACAACAGTTGCATGCCTTCTTGGCTGTAGTTTCTTTTCCTTTCTTTCCCTTGAAAAACATGTCCATAAGCTTGTGGAGAAAATGGCCAAACGGTCCCGCATATGCAAATCCGTAGAGCTATTTGACAACATCATCATCATCAATGATTGGAAACAGGAACCAGAAGAGTTGATGATGTGAAGAAATATTGTAAGGAGCGACCACCACATTGCATAACAGCATAAGTGCACGGCCCAGTTTATCATCCGTAAGATATTATTTACAATCAATTTGTTTGTTTCAGTTTCTATCAGTTGCAGCTACTTCTATAATATGAAGATAAAATAAATGATTCTAGACTTAGATTGTGAGAATCAATAGCTACAGAATCTAGAAGATATTATTTACAATCAATCCGCTTGTTTCAGCTTCCAGTCACCTAATTCTACATTCCGAAGATAAAATAAACAGTTTAGATTCTGGATGATTGTGAGAATTAGTAGACGTAAAATATAGAAATAAACTAAAATCCAAAAACTTGGCTAGATACTCAAACTATTCGTTTACTCAGAACAACTAGCTACTAAAAATCTCTATCCGCCGAAAGCTGAAACAAAGTGTCTAAAAACATACCAGGACAAGAAACAATTTTATTTGTTCGTAAGAAGTTGCAGGGACTAGTTATTAGTATGGAATTATATTTGTGTAGATTTTTGTAGATCATGAAACAACAGCAAGTTTTGGTAGGTGGGAATGAAACGAATACGGTGTCATAGGAAGTCTCCGCGTCGACTAGCAAGGGGGGAAAAATGGATCCGAAGAGAGGAAGGGGATCCGTTACCGACCATGATGAGAAGGAGCCTCCTGCGCTGGAGCTTGCTGACGCCGGAGATCTTCTGGGCGACGGCGTCGCTGCAGCCGGCGAGCACCCCGGAGGTGATGGCCTTGGTGCGCAGCGGGTGGGCGCGGAGCTGCCTCATGTACGCCTGCCCCGCCATCGCCACCACCTCAGACATCGCGCCTGCCTATGCCTACAGCCTACTGCCACCACCCCCTCGCTCGATCCACCGATCGATCTACCTCGTTTCTTGCTACTAGGAGAACTAGCTGCTTGCGCTTGGCTTCTTCTTCCTCCTCCTCTGACCTTGCAGACGGCGATTCACTCTGGTCTGCTGCACAACGCGCGTGCGCTTCCGGTAAATTGACTACGTTTCGGCCCGGTCTCCTGGGGCAAGCGGGGTGAGTAGGTGGCTGCATCAAATGGACCCAATCATACGACGATTTCCCCCTTCCCGGCCACCTTCCTTGATTCATCGAGTAATCAAGAAATTGTGCACTCTCACCGGTTTCATCTCCACTATTTTTTACCGTGCATTTTTTCTACTTATAGTACTTAATTTTTGGTTTTTAATTTTTGATCGAGATCGTATAAAAATTTTTGATGTGAAGATTAAATTATTAATTTTCTACCGTTTCCGTTTTCTAAAACTACACGGTTGATTTTTATCACAATATTTGATTTCGTTCGTCTTATTAAAAAAATTTAAATATTATTTATTTTATTATAATTTGATTTATTATCAAATCTATTTCAATTGTAACATTTTTTATTTTTGTATTTTTTTTAATAAAAATCAACGTCTTCGTCATTTAAAAGAAACAAAGATATTATATGTTAGCAATACAATCAGTTATCTCTAGCACAGTGGTAAAAGTGAAAATATAATAGTATTATATGAAAAAAACTCCATTATGATCAATTAAAAATACTAAAAAACTTTTTTTCTAAGCGAACTTTCTTCCTTCGAGTATAGTTTAATCAACAGTCGCATTTGTTTTTACGTCCACATCAGGGATGTCGCTACCGCTAATTTTTTCCCAAAATAATATTTTTAAAAAAGTTAAATTTCAAATTTGTATTACGATTTCGAAGAATCGCAAAAATGAGTACCGTTCGGTACTTAAAGTGCTAACTATTGCTACGTCAGTTTCAGTCACTGCAAATAACGACTGAATGACTTTATCAAATTCTGTCACGTCACCTTCAAGCCTATTGCTACGTAAATTGACTACGTTTTGGACCGGTCCCCTGTAGCAGGCAAGGGGAGTAGGTGGCTGCCACCTTCCTGAGTAATCAAGAGAAATTGTGCCCTCTGACCGGTTTCCTCTCTACTATTTTTACAGTACATTTTACTTGGGAGATGCCACACATAAGTTGTGTAATTTGCTCTTTTACTCCGTATGAGTGTATGACATGTGGTCCTTGAACATATTTATCAAACACAAAAGACGTGGCAAAAAAGTAAACACCACTCAACTTTGTGGCATAAGAGCAAAAATTCCATTTTACTTACGGTACTCTCTCTTATTTTTTAATGACGTAATTAATTTTTATCATAATATTTAATTATTTTTTATTTAAAAATCTTGTGTAAATATGTAAAAATATAGATTATACTTGAAGTATCTTCAATAATAAAATAAATTATAACAAAACTAGTATCATAATATATATATTAAAAGTTAAGATAAAAATCATATAATTTTGTTCGGTCGTGAGTGTTAAAGTAGTAATTTTCTATACGTAAAAAACTCTAACGATGCAATATTTATGTACATTACCTCTAGCACAATTGCAAATGTGAAGATATAATAGTATATTATATGAAAAATCACTCCGTTATAATCAATTAAAAATACTAAAAAAACTCTTTCTCTGAGCGAACTTTCTTTCTTTCTTTCTTCCTTCGAGTATAGTTTAATCACAATTGGCGTGTAGAGCCCGTTGAAACATAAAGCGGTAAAAGCCCATGGAAATTTCATGGCAAGCTCTAGACAAATGGAGTGATGTTCTTCGACAGTAGCATTTGTTTTTACTAGTCAGTACGTGGTTGCAAAAGAATCTTATTTTATAATAGGTTTTTTATTTCCGCGCAAAATACATAAATTAAAATACTGAAATATAAATACAATTTTCTTTTTCTGGTTTTTTATTTTCTTTTTTATTCTTTTTCCTTTTTTTTCTTTTTTTCTTTTACTCTTTTCTTCTTTCTTTCTCACGCAATGAATCATGTGCTGCGCGCATGCATGCGTTGCATGCTGAACGGTTGCATAGGGGGCGCAGGGGGGCGGTTGCACCAGTTTTTTAGGGTATAAATTTTGATTGATTTTTTATGGGAAGTGAGAGGCGCACTGCACGGGGAGGGAGGCTGCGGACGGACGAACAAGTCGCCGCTTTATAATAGTAGAGATGACTACGTCGGGGTGTCACTACAGATATTTAAGAATTTGTCACTTTAAAAAAGATTTTACATTTTTGTTATCTGGATTCACTGTTATTGACTTAGATAATCCTATATATCAGTTTCAGAAGTGATATCATAATCAAAGTGCACATCTTAAGAGTGACAAATTATCAATTTTTTCATCGCTACCGCTCGGTAACAGTGGCCGGCTAGGGGTAGTTGGCCGGTACGTTCAAACCAGTATATTTTAATTCAATTTGCATTTAAAATTTTTGATTTTTTTATAAATACTAAGTGATTTATAATGATTTTCAGTGAGTTTTAAAATATTCAAATTTGAATGGTTTAATAGCGGATAGTTTTTTATTTCTTTTAAATAGCATTTCGAAATTTATAGTTCTCTATCATTGTATTCAACAAAAAACAATAAATATTGTTATCATTATATTGTGAATTTTCTTCATATACTGACATTTTTTTGAGATTTTTTTCATTTTTTTCTGCATTTCCTGTATTATAAATTTTCTTGACAGCACCACGGTTTTAGACGCAAATCGACCTATTACTAAGCTAATCGATCGATTATCAATGACAAACTGTTCAGTAACTGGTGTCAGTAACTGTTTAGTTTAGAATTTTGAATTCAAATTTTAAAAAATAAATTTTGACCAATTTTAGACGATGTTACCACGGTTTTGCGCTAATCGACGCTAATTGCATCATTGCATGGCTGTTGGACACCGAATTTTTTTTGAAATAATATTTTTTTAAAAAAAAATCAAATCTGTATTTCAAATTCAAAAAATTACAACACTAATAGGCAGTTGGCATTTGAAGTGCCGACTGGACCTGACGTGGCACCCCGTTAGTTTTGTAATTTTTTGAACTTGATATACAAATTTGATTTTTTTTTTAAAAAAAAATATTATTTGAAAAAAAATCGTTGGCCACCCATGCCACTCGGGGCAGCCCCACCCAACGCCCGATTTGAGATCTTCCCTAGTTGGAAGACCAATCGCAGAGGACTATCATCTCGCATTGTTGGATTGAGATTTGATAGGTGTTAGAGAAAAGCTTGTGTATAATGGGATCTACCTTCGTATTATCGGAGGAGACTCCCCACCGTTACATCTACGTCAGACGATGTGGGTCATCACATCGGCGACGTTAGAGGATCCGCTTCTTTGCTGCCACGCTAGTGCCCATATGGGGTGCTTCTCGCGGTGCACTAGCACCGCTGCTACAGTACTCATAAGGCCATCTCCAACGCAGCTCTTAAACAGGTGCTTAAGCAGAAAAAATCGTTTTTTTTTTCAAAACCGGGTGCTCCATGCAAGAGGCGATGCTAAATGTGGCATCGATGCTTTGCCGATGCTTACAAAAAAATAAATCAGACATAGCTCGCAAAGGTGCTAGGTCCAGCCAACCAAAAAAACCATGCATGCATGAAAACTAATTCACTCCGTAGCATGCGGTAACAGCACATCAATTCTGAAACCAATTTGCTACGCATCAATTCTGAAATTCACATGGCAAATCACACGGCATAATTGCATGTGCAGCCAACTAATCCTGAATGTTCGGCTAGCAACGCTGCAAACCAACAATGACAATTCACACGGGAAATAAATTTTGAAATTCAGCAAAATAAGAGATTAGCATTGGACAATGAGATGCTTAATAAGATGTTATGATTTCAAAAAATAAGTTTAAGCACCTTTCTTTAGCATCTTCCATTGAAAATTTAGGCTCTTAAACAAAATGCTTAGCACATTTTAGTGCTTTAGCATCTCTTTAAGCATCCATGCATTAGAGGTGACCTAACATGTGTCAAAAATCTACAACTTTCTCGCCGCTAAGAAGCTATTGTATGACTGGTTTTAGCTCGAGTAAGGGTTATGAATTTTAGAGAGAAAGATACTTTTTTTCTAAAGGGATTTTAGTCTAATTTTTTTAAGTAATCCAAATAAGACGGCGTGGAAGCATGTATTGATATGGAAAAGGAAAATATAAGATTATTACTCTAGTCTAGAACATTAACCAAGGAAAATAAAAACACTTAGGGCCTGTTTGGCAACCAACAATCCCGGCCCATTCCCTGGGGATGGGTCGGGATTTTGAACTAAAATCCCGGCCCATCCCCAGGGAATGGGCCGGGATTGTGGGCTGCCAAACCAGCCCTTAGACAAACAGCACACTGCTACCGGCCGGGACCACGCCAACGCCTCACCATTAACTCTACTCCTACGTGAGAGCAACAACAACATATAAAAACTTCAAGTTCCGAAAATCGACTACCTACAGACCGAGAAATAAGACCACTAAAAAAAGAGGAGATTATAGATGGAAAAATTGATCATATACCCTTTATTTATATAGAAATTGAGGATTTATTCTTCTAGCACACATGTCATTGACCTATGTGGACCCCACATGTCATTGATATGTAGTGAGTAAATCCTCAATTTATATCTAAAGGGTGGGTGTATGATCAAATTCACCATAGATAGATTATGTTGAGGCCATGGGCTTGGCGTTCTCATGGTGATGAGTTCGTGCAGGCGCTGCAAGCTAGCTGCAAGATGCGCCGACCCTCTCATACTACCCCCTCCGCTAGCTGGAGGGAGAATATCTGAGGGAGTTGCTGCAATATCTCGTAGAAAAATATCTAAAAATAAATATCTGAGAAGCCAAATGTTAACCACCTTCCCCTAAAAGTTGACTTTTTGATCTGTTGCTCGTATGGTCGATCGCGAACCGTGGTTGCGAAGATCTCATCAAGACGATTCCATTTTTGATAGTAAACATCTATTTCAGATATCCGATGAATCACAGTGGGATCGACAATTTTCAGTCGTTGATTTATTTATAAAAGGAACACACCGGAATAACCTAGCATTTTTCTTATGTGTGGGGCACTTCCTTCCTAGGGTTCCCTTGCTCTCATGCCTAGGGCTCCCTCTTATTCTTCTCCGGTTGATTTCTTCTTGCCATTTACTCTTCATCGTCCATCGCAGGTTTTTATTTCTATCAATCTCATCTGCATGCTTTAGTTATTATCTTTAGTTGTTCTTTTTGTTTTGTTCTCATACGTTGTCGTATGAGGCTGCTACCGTTTAATCTAGTATTTATCTTTTTGTTGTTTTGTCGGTCGTCTCCATCCCTTCCTCTACTTATTCTAGGGTTTCCCAACTGTTTACCCATCAATTTGTATGGTGAAATTTTGTTATTTCTACTCTCTTTTAGTCATTGCACACCAGGTGTTTGATGAAATGTCTATAAAAGGCTTATATGCTATTTTCCTTTGTGAAACTAGTAGTAGTAATCTTTCAACTTTCAAAGTGACATATTGTTGAAAATATGTGGTGTCCTTTAAGAAAATATAATTTTTGATTACTATGGAGTAGACCAAATAACACCGTATAAACGACGTTAAGGAGTGTAGAAAGAATGTTTTGATGTTATTTGTACTTTGATTGTATAATACTCAATATGTGTTTATACAGGTGGTAGCACTTCCGAGCGCAATTAAACATAGTTTTGTTTGTCGACATCGTTATAAAGGCAAGTAACATGTTATGTTTATATTCATGTCTTACTTCTTTCTAAAGTTAATTAAACTTGAGATGTTGCTTTTGAATTTAGTCCATCCATATTTATTTGGGCTATTTTGTTGATATCATATTACATCAAAAGAAAATATAAGAATTGACGTCAATTTATATGCATACATATGCACATATGCATTGCATAAAGCGATAAAGGTCGGTCACTGCCATCGTACGTGACTCGTACCGGTATATGGAGTTGCATGAGAGGCTAGTATATCTAGCACAAAACTCTTAAATGGAGTTGCATAAGAGACTAGTATATCTAACACAAACTCTCAAATGGAGTTGCATCATGGCATACATATATTCATGTAATGATTGAAAGATAAAGAATTTTGAGGAGTGAAACTCAATGCCATGATAAGTGAAAGGTATGTTTAAAAAATATTGTTGATGCAATTTGTTAATTGTAAACAAATTAAAGATTTCGGCTCTTCTAATCAACAATTGAAGATTATTGCGGATGACTATAACATAACTTATGGATTAGTAAGATATGTTTATATTTATAATTGTTGCTTGCTGAGCTTGGCTCACCCCTTTTAATTCTGTTTCAGGTGTGTTTGTTCGGTGAAGCTATCTATTTGAGTATGAGAATTGTGGTGGCACTTATCACATCACCATCCCTAATTACAACTCAAACCAATGTTTAAAATAATCATGGTTTGTAATAGGTAATTTGTGTTGTAATAAGTTGATGTTCAAAGCAAGTTGATTTGCTAGTCGTATAAATGATGTTTATGGCTATGAGTTTTGAGAAGTTTGATGTACTTTTGGTGATAAGTTATAAACTGTATGTGATTGTGTGTGTGGATTACATCACAATTACAGATGAGTTATTGCCAAAATTTTTTGTTTTGGTTATTAATTGCTGATTAGAAAGGTAGGATGTTACAGCCTGCTGGTGTCCAACGTACGTGTAGATCGGAGGAGGCGCTGGCCAAGTACGCCGGTCACCTCAACGAGGTCGTCCAGCTGCTAATTCCAACGAGACGACAACGTGTTGGTGTTGGGGCTGTTCCTCGTCGTCGTGGGTGCTAACAACGACGACAAGGCAAAGACAAAGGCAACATGCATTATAACAGGGGACTCCCCCTGCTCGAGGCCTAGCTGCCGCCATGAGTGAAAGGTGTTAGGAAATAAACTTGACTTCCCTTTTTTAGAGATTACGTTGAGCTTGTTTGGAAAGAGATCCTTCGAGTGTATCTTTGATTTGTGGCTAGGATGACAGATGCTTTCCTTGCTACTTTTTATTTTCTATGTTTAAGGAGTAGGTTTCCTTTCAGGTTTTCCCTTCCAAGTTTAGTTTCTTTCATGTTTAGATTGGAATTTGCACTATAAATAAGTGCCCAGTGTAGACATTGAGAATAACAAGAGAAGAGCAATAAAGTTGCGTCCACAAATCTGTTTGTGTGTGTCTCTGTTCTCGCCAGAGGGCTCGACTGAGAAAGCTCGACTGAGGGCTCGGCTGACATTTGGTATCAGAGCGAGGAAAGAATATGTTCGGTACTCCGCAAAAGTCCAATGTCGCGATGGAGCGCGTCGCCTTCAACACCAGTGCAGTTGAGTTGCCGCTGCTGACCAAGACCAACTATCATAAGTGGTCATTGGTCATGCAGGTGAGCCTAGAGGCGTTGGAGATCTAGGATGTTGTGGAGGCCGTCAGCGTCGAGCGTGCCAAGGATTGGCGGGCGTTGGCCGCCATCTTGCGTGCGGTGCCATCAGAGATGAAGGTCGGGCTCACCGTAAAGACATCAGCGAAAGAAGCATGGGATGCGGTGAAGACGATGAGGGTCGGCGATGATCGAGTAAAATCTGCGAACATGCAACGTCTCTTGAAGGAGTTCGAGAATGTCACATTCCATGATGGGGAGTATGTCGACGACTTCACGATACGCATCAACGGGCTCGTCGCCAGCCTACGTGAGCTTGACGAGGAAATGAAGGACAGTCGTGCGGTGAAGAAGGTCCTACGCGTGGTCCCAAAGAGGATGAAGCAGGTCGCGGTGGCGATCGAGATGCTTCTGGATCTTGACACCATGTCTGTGGAGGAGCTCGTCGGACGGCTGCGCGTGGCGGAGGAGTCCCACGATATCGATGAGGAGACGGGGGG
Source organism: Zizania palustris (assembly GCA_019279435.1). Classification (NCBI taxonomy): domain Eukaryota; kingdom Viridiplantae; phylum Streptophyta; class Magnoliopsida; order Poales; family Poaceae; genus Zizania; species Zizania palustris. The sequence goes on from JAAALK010000082.1 coordinate 59,666,806, forward strand.
TGCTGGGCGTTTGCTGCTCACTGAGGAGCAGTGGGAGGAACGACGACGTCAGCGCGACAACAAGGATTGGGCACGTGGCGATGATGCACGCCGTGGTAGTGGCAAGAAGGGTGTTTGCCGTAGCGGTGGCTATGACGAGGATGACGACAATGCAAGCATGTGCTCGGGGACCAGCCGACGTTCGGAGCGCCGCAACCAAGGGAGGTGCTTCAACTGTGGTGCTCCTGGCCACATCGCTAGGAACTGTTCGGAGTCGAAGAAGGAGAGGACCCTCCTCACGGATGCCGACGAGGAGCCATGCCTATTATGAGTTGGCGCACATGGTAATGTCAAGTTTAGGGGGTGATTGTTAGGAAATAAACCTGACTTCCCTTTTTAGAGATTACGTTGAGCTCGTTTGGAAAGAAATCCTTCGAGCGTATCTTTGATTTATGGTTAGGATGACATATGTTTTCCTTGCTACTTTTATTTTCTATGTTTAAGGAGTAGGTTTCCTTTCAGGTTTTCTCTTCCAAGTTTAGTTTATTTCATGTTTAGATTGGATTTTGCACTATAAATAAGTGTCCGGTGTAGACGTTGAGAATAACAAGAGAAGAGCAATAAAGTTACGTGTGTGTCTCTGTTCTGTGTGTGTCACTTCTCGCCAGAGGGCTCAGCTGAGAAAGCTCGGCTGAGGGCTGACAAAAGGTTGGTTGAATTGTGAAGTTTGTGTTTCTTATGTTGTATTATATTGCTGCCTTTCTTGAATTGGTTATGTTTGATCACAGGAGATTGCGGGAAGGTGATCGCCTGTGTGGAACAGGCTCAAGGTTTGATTTGAGTGCTTCTGACTTGTGAGGCTATGCCCAGTTCGAATTTGTGCTTCTCTCTGTCTCTTAGGTTTTCAATACGAAAAAAGAACACACTCATGTTCTATTCAAGTTCAAGCAATGTGAGACCTAGTAGGTTCAGTTCATGCAGCAATAATAAACGAAACAGAGAGCTGACAGAGTTTTCCCTTTTAGATATATTATCAGCCAAGAAAGCAAAATGTAACAAATATACATTTTACAAGTTTGGGATTTGTTTGGTTACAATATTCACCGATAATTTATATACGACTAGGTACATAGTACGATAGTGTGAGACCTAGTAAGTTCAGTTCATGCAGCCCCTTAAATTTCCGTCTACCGCTGCGTACATACATAGACAATACACGCGTTCATCGATGCACGCATGTATTCGATCGTTCCGGACTGAACAGATAATACCATGCGTGGTTAATTAACGATAATATATATATGATGGATGGATGCATGAATTGTATTGAAGTAAAGGTCAGAAGAGGTGTGTACGTGCGTACATCGATCATACATACGCATGTAGGCGCTAGCTAGCTACGATAATTTAGAGACACGATGTATGAATCAATGAGGCATGCAGCAGGCCGGGTCGCCGGGATGAAGCAGTACCATCAGGCAAGGAAACCGAGCTTCTCACCGTTCTTCTTGGCCAGGCGGATCAAGCCCTGCCTCTGCTTGGCGTCGGCGCCGATGGTCTTGCAGAACTCGGTGATGACCTGCATGCATATACGCGCCGAAACGATCATATATCAGCATGGCATGTCAGATCGATGGTTGGATCGAATGATCGATCGATGTGAGCAGCTAATTTGGTAGGTGGGTGAGGTGAGTGAGCACTGAGCAGCTCTGATGCACCGATACTTCTCAAAACTCACGTTCCCGTATCCGATACGTATCCGATACGGCGATACGGCGATACGGCTCCGATACGCGTATCGGCGGCGTATCGGATAATAAGAATTAAAAATAAATCAAAATAATTGCCGATACTTTTCCGATACTTCTGCGATACTCCGATACTTCCTCGGCCCATTAAAAGTATGGCCCAATAACAAACCCTAAATCCCCTCTCTCTCTCACCACTCCACCCGGCACCCATCACCAACTAGCCAGCCGCAAAGCCTGGCCGCTCCCCGCAGAATCGCCGGCTCGCCGCCGACTCGCCGCCGACTCGCCGGCTCGCCTCCTATCGCCGGCCGCGACTGTTGCCGGCCACCGGCCCACTGCTCCGACTCGCTGGCTCGCCTCATGGTCGCAGCCGCAGGTCCACTGCCCCGGCCGCTGCTCCCTGCTCCAAGCCTCCAACAGCGCCAGCCGCCAGGTCGCCGGCCGCCCGACCCGGCGAGGCGGCGACCCCTTCTCTTCCGACGCCGGCTGCTCCTCCCGCCTGCGCCTGGACACGACGCCTGTCGCCCGCTGCTCCTGCTCCTGGCTGCTTCTCTTCCGACGCGGGACGCTGCTGGTTGCTGCTCCTGCTCCTCCCAGTCCGACAGTCCTCAACTCCTCACTCAGGTTTTGTTTCACGCAGCCAACGCCCAACAGTTAGCTTAAGCTTATACTCTCTGACTTCTCTGTTTTTTTATTGCAAGCTCACTGTAAACTTAATGTTTAGTGTTTAGGATGGCAAGTTTTATTCCTGTTTTAACTTGTGTATTTTATTTTTTTAATATGTATATACTCGCCGTATCGCCGTATTCATGTTTTTTGAAAATTGCGTATCGCCGTATCGCCGTATCCGTATCGCCGTACCCGTATCGCGTATCCGTGCAACATAGCTGAGCAGTGAGCTGAGCACTCATGGTAGCTCTTAGCTAGCTAGTCACCTGCGAGTGCAGCGCGATGGCCTTCCCCCTGAGCTGGTTGAAGCGCTTGCGGCCGACGACGTTGCGCACCACCACCACGAGCGGCGCGAAGATCCCCTTGCCCTCGTTCACGTTGCCCATCCTCGCGGGCGCCCGTGGCGGCCGCGGCCGCGGCCGCGCCGTCCCGGGCCGCGCCCACGGATTGGCCAGCGAGTCGCCGGACACGGAGCTGGACCACGTCGGCAGAGCCCTCGGCCCGGAGAGGGACACGGAGGCGGCAGCCATAGCTGATGAGAAGGACCGCCGCACAGCCCCGGCCGGGTTAGCTTGAGAAAGCTGTAGCAGCAGCTGCTGCTGCTTTCTTCTTCAGAGGAGAAGGAATTGGAGTGGCCGGAGTACCAAGAAGAGCAATCCGGTTGGAATTTTGGTTGCACTTGCCCATGCCATGAGGACACCAGTGAGCCACATGTCCTCTCAAGAGATGAGGAGCTTCTGGGTAGGAATGCACGCTCTCTGTCTTGCTGCCATGTCAGCCTCCTCCTCTTGCCTCTCCCTTTCACTGCCACTCTGCCCTTGTTTCTCTCTCTTCTTCTTCTTGGACCATCCACTCAAATTTCCAAGAACCCCACCCATGGTCTCATACTCCCATGGTCAGTAAGTTCTGAAAAAAAGAGCAGTAAAAGGGCCATTGTTTTTCATTAGCGAGAGTATGATTCTAATGCCAGTGTAGATCAAATATGTCATTAGGTAGTGTTTGGTTCAGGAGTTAGGTGAAAGTGAACAACTCCGTTCTATTTTACATGTGTTTGGTTTAGAATTATATAGAATAAAATGGTTGGGATCCCCACTTTAACACCCCTAGAGATCTCCTCGACCTGGTGGGAGCGTGCATCACGGTCGATAAAGAAGAACGAAAGACACAAACTTAACGACTTGATCATGTACACGTGGTGGAACGTTTGGAAGGAACGGAACATACGTGTTTTCTCCTCCTCCTTCGACTCTATATCTATGGTTGTAAACTCCATTGTAAACGACTTCCGAGCTTATTCTCAAGCGCGAGCTCGGATGTTTTAATCCGGCTGTCTAGTGCTTGTAACTTGTAAGACTTTCTCCGAGGTCTTTACCTCCCTCTCCAATACATTGCGGCGAATCTCTCGCTTGCTTTTCAAAAAAAATAAAGTGGCTCCCAAAAAATATTCCTTGTAGATTCGGAACTATCTGCTCTCAAAAAATCCACCGAACGGCTCGTCTCCCACGCTTTCCACGTCATCTGCTTTTCTTCTCATCTCCTCTGCCGCTCTTGAACCAAACAAAGGACAAAACCATTCCGTTCTATCAGATTTTAGAATCAAACAAAAAACAGAGTGTCTCCTTCTTACTTCCAAACACGGAACGGAGTCATTCCATTCTTAAAATCTGGAACGAAGTCATTTTGTTCTATCAGATTTCTGAACCAAACACCAACTTAGATTATAAGAAGTAACCGGTGAGAACATGTAGCTCATAAGAATTTAGAGGAACTATTTTTCAACTTTTATATTCTATTTTTTTTAGATTTTAGCTATTGAGTTTGAGTTTGATAATCTAAATCCAAAATTTAAACCATTTAATTCTAAAATCTAAATAATTTGATTTAGAGTAATTTTGAATTCTGAAAGTAGGCAGCCCGGCCCAATACTACTCATCTCCGTGTAGATCCCAGTCGGAAGCCCTAGCGAGTAGCGGCAACTTACAGAGGAGGGAAGCGGATCGGAGGATGGCGTCTTCCTCGGCCCTCGGCAAGCGTGGGCGCGGCGGTGGCGAGGCGGGGGGCTTCCTGGCCTCCTTCTCCCGGTCGTCCGAGGCGGCGGCCATGGCGAAGAAGCTGCTGCGGAGCACGGGGAAGGCGGCCTGGATCGCAAGTACCACCTTCCTCGTCCTCGTCGTCCCGCTCATCATCGAGATGGACCGCGAGCAGCAGCTCACCGACCTTGAGGTCCAGCAGCACGCGCTCCTCGGCGCGCCGCCGCCGGCCAAATGACCAGTCAAACTCAAATCTCCCTCCCCTCTTCTACTCTGCACTAGGGTGTTTTGTCTTGTCGAATCAACCATGGGTGGAAGTGTGGAACTCGCAACTGTTTTTGATTCCTCGCTCTATGCTGCGATGTGATCTTCGCATTTCGCTGCTACTAGCAAAACCCTCTCAGCCACCGTGCCAAATAAATCAAGTAGGATTTCTGCATTTTGCTGCTCCTCTCTGCGGTTTCTCTACTGGATTCGATTCTATCCGATACAGCAACATATGTTTGTCATGCGCGTTGCTGATTTCGATCTACGTAACCAGGTCAGGAAAGCAATCCACATCTCCAGGTCAGTGTGCGTTTCACTTTCACTTTCAATTCCAAAATTGTTAATTCAAAATTTTGGAATTGAATTTTAACCCACTTATAAGATATCCTATCTTCTTAGCATCCCATGCACATTCAAACAAAACAAACTGTGTTTGAGAGTGGGTTCGGTTGTTTTCAGAAAAAAAGGTGAGATTATGGCACAATTGATCCTATAAACTAATTGTTAGTAGCTAATTTTTAGTTTTAGTTAATCCAAATAGATTAACTAATTATTAAACTAATTGTTAGTTTATGGGTCAACTAATGGCTAGTCCACAAAAGTGAATGAACTAGAGCTAATAGGAGCCTTTTACTTTTTTCGAAGTATTCAAATATGCATGACTAACTAATTATTAACTAACTAATAATTAGTTTAGCTAACAATTAGTTTTAGTGTATCAAAACGGACTTTATATATCCATGAGATATAAAAGCTAAACGAGCGGATTTGTATTTTGAAAAAAAATAGTTAGATTATATCAGATCATAGAGTGAAAACAAGTATACTGATTTTTTATTAGGAATACTAAATCTCAGACTGTTTAATATCGTATAAATAGATACATGTTGATTTTTAATGTAGCCAAAATATAATTTAGCATTTCAATCCGTAATGTATATTGTATAGCCCATTGGCCAGGCCCACCCCAGCAATCATATTAAAACGGAAAACCGGGCACTGAAAAACCCTAGCTGTGAAGACGTTGTGAAGGAGCAAGGGAAGCGAGCTGTGAATGAGCACTGAGCAACCAGCGACGACCGTGGCGACCTAAATCCAAGCACAGCCTATGGTGGTGTTGTTCAGGAACGGCTCCGTTTTAGATTTTAAGAATGAAATAGCTTGTTTGAAAGTAAGAGTTTTTTTGTTTGGTTCTAAAATAGGATAGAACGGTTAGGTTATGTCTCTTATTTGATTTAAGAGCGACAGAGGAAATAAAAAAAAACGAATAGCGTGAAAAGCGTGCCATTTGGTAGATTCTTTTAAAAAAATATGGTTCCAAATCTACGAGAAATATTCATTTCTAAGAGCTACTTCATCTATATAATTCCAAGCCATCTATATAATTCCAAGCAACGTAAAATAGAATCGCTCACCTAAATCCTAAACCAAACGTTACCTGGCGAGACGAGTGAGAATACAGGAGCTGAGCTGACTCTCATAACGCAAACATGAACATGAAAAGGTTGACGGGTATTAGCATCATAATAAGAAAAAGTCTAGCCAAAGTTGGTACCACACATTCTTCAACAACAAACTGCTGCTGTGACAAACCCAAAACCAAAACGCGACCTAAATTCGGAACGGTAGCTATCTAGTTATGGATCTCTCCCTTCCCTTTGACGGATCAAAACCTCAGGCTTGCAGCATATCCCACCACCGTGGGAATCACTTCAGTTTCTTGCGTTGTGGCTCCCCAGGATGCCCCTCTCGTGGTGGGGAACGCGCTGGTAACCATTCGACCTGCCTCGGTTGCCACCATACTCATTGTCGCCACCCCCTCTCGCATACCCTCCTCGGCCGCCTGCACTAAAACGACCCCTGCCTCCCCTTCCTGCCAATGCCAACACGCACCACGTCAAGTAAAAAAACGGCTACACAGCTTCATCCACCTTCATGTCACACTTAAAAAGTAAATAATGTGTACTGCTTTTTTTTTGAGGGGGGAGGGAGGGAGGATAGACTTACTTCCACCTCTTATACCGCTGTTAGGCCTCCGCTCCTCGACATAAATCTGTCGTCCATTTATTTCAATTGGTGAAGCCTGTAATTTGGCAATACTTTTAGCATATGACCTGTTAAACCATGTTAACTAACGACACAGGCTACTGTCATGTAATGACATAAAAGTCATCCAAATAGTGTAAAACAAATGACAAAAGGAACCTGCCAATTAAGCAGCATAATAATGGCGAAGGACTATGTACAAAAGAAAACGGAAAAAGTAAATGCATGTAAAAGAAATTGAGCTTCACTGAACAGTTAGTTACCATTAATGCATTGTGAACACCACTAAGTTCTTCGAATTCCACAAAGGCATAGTAGCCCCCAGTCTCCTGCCAATGTCATATAGACAACATTAAGAAAAGAGATTCTACCACATTATAGTAAGTAAACAAAAGTATATAAAAATACCTTGCGGCTTCTGATGGCGACTCCATCAGGGATGAGCTGGCCAAACTTCCTGAACTCATTCTCAAGATCAGCCTCAGTGAGAGAAGATGGCACATTCCCAACATAGACAGATTTGCTCTCTACTTTTATGAACATAAAAATTAATAGTCAGTTAGAAATGTGCAACTCAAATCAGCAGAAGGATTCTGATGCTAACTTGCTGAAAAGAACAACCTTCATCATCATGAACAGCAACTTCACCATAAACTTCAGTTTTTGGCTTTTCAGCTGCCATTGATGAAGGCATAACTGAATGTTGGCTAGTTGCTTGTGTTGCCTGGTTTGTCTCGGTTGCTGGATGAGATGTCTTATTCAGGGCCAATTGAGCCACAGGGAACACCGGTGGAGCTTTTGCGGTTCTTAGCTGCAGGATTAGTGCCATTGTGGTTTTAACAACGCATAGCATGATATCACAAAAAATGCATGATCAAGCAATTGGAGGTGCAACAATGCAACATACAATGGAGGCATATGTCTTCTTTACTGGTTCACCAACAGGTTCCTCTACATGAGGTGGTACAGGCGGAGGTTGCACCGGCTCCTCTGGTGCCATTGCCATTCCATTTGGAAAGGAAGCATGCGGTTCTTCAGGAAGAGGCTCATCTGCCCAGTTGTCCGACTGAGAAACTACTTGCTGTGGTGGTTCAGAATAAGTATAGTTGTCAACAGCATCGCTTTCTTCTGACATTATTGGGATGGCACTTTGATTTTCTTCCTCATGAATGTACTCCGGAACTGGAGGCAGAAAAATTGTACTTAATCACTCGAACTATGAAACAATGGTAAAACTAACATCAACAGCAACTGTTCTGTTCATTCGTGCAAAAGTAATATTTTTTTACCATAGCAGCAGCTCTCCAATTTTAAACAATCAGTAGCCCATTAATTTACTATATAAACTATCCCTTTCATTTGTGCTCATAGATAGCAAACACAAACAGCATGCCAGCAAGTTCTCAGGGTAATACACTTTCTTTCAATGTTTACAAATCGCCTAGTCGAACTTAGTCGCCGTGGTACCGACCAGAAAACTAATCGTGATTAATCACGATTAGTCGATATTGGTCGTTCTATTTAATTATTCCATATATTTTAGGAAATTTACATAATATATATATACACTATATAATATATGACAATAAATATCAAGGTATGGGCCAAATTTCCAGCCATTACTTATTAGCCCAAAAATAAAATTGAAAAGCCCAAGCCCATTAACTAAACCCTAGCTTCACTCCTCACATCTCCCCTCTCCCTCACAGCCGCCACAACCCTAGCTTCACTCCTCACATCTCCCCTCTCCCTCACAGCCGCCACAGATCTCCCTCACAGCCGCCACAGAGACAACTCAGAAGCCCCTGTGCGCCGCACATCTCGCAGGGCGCCGCCTTCTCCTCACACTCCCGCCGGCGCCGCCTCCTCACGCTCCCGCCGGCGCCGCCGGTGGCCCCTCTCACTCCAAGGCACGCCGCCGCCAGCCCACTCCTCCCGTTGTGGCTCATGCGCCATCGTCAGCCCCCTCCTCTGGCTGGCCCCTGCCTTCCCCGTCGGTTGCCCTTCTCTCTTGGTCACCAAAATGCCACTAATCGGCCGACTAGTCGCGACTAGTCAACGACCAGATTTCTGGTCGCTCGTCGGGTCGGAGCACCTAGTCGGAGCCAGGAAAATGACCAGGCCAATTAATCGCGATTAATCAGACGATTTGTAAACACTGCTTTCTTTTGTGGTGCCACGAGAAACAAGTTGAAATCTGATTTGGAATTAAATCGCTGTTTTTTAGAAAATTAGAGTAAGAAACTCAGAATACGAATATTGGTATCTTAGTATTAATGGAAAAATCGTTGTGGAACTAAATCTGGCAGAGAGAATGTCAAAATTGGTGTGTTTATAACAATAGAGCAGATGGACTATAAATTAAATTATGCACAGGTTATAAGATATGGTGTAAGTCAGGATGTTCACATACCAAGATACAGAAAATATGTTTCACAAAAAAAATGCAGACAAATTATGACGCTTGAAAGATTTAAGGGAACAGTCTTACATACCAGTTTCAACAACCATGTTGGATGTCATGTTGCCCTCAAAATTTTCCTGAGAGATCGCAGGTGCAGTCTGCACTTGCTCTTGGTCAACAAAATGAAAATAATCATTGAGAACAAAGTAACCCTTCTCCTGGGGAGCAAGGAAAAACATCTGGATGAATTTCCTCTGGTGGTTGTACTCCTTGGTCTGAACAAGACCAGATACCATAACAAGCACACCATCATCCCACGAGTTGACAAAGTTGGCAGTTTTTATCTCAATTTGGGTAAAATTCAAGGACATGATGAGGGAGTGTATATCCTGCACAAGTAGCACGCATTTGAACAAACTAAGCAGTAGAGGAAATGCACACAACTGGTGGACAAAACGGGAAAGATATAGTCAGATTTCGTATGGTGGGAGTAGGTCGATTCAAGTCAACCCAGTAAGCAGGCAAACAAAGTGACATGCATAATGCGACAACATGAAGATGCGACAACATGAAGATGCGACAACATGAAGATGCGACAAAAATAAATACAAACATATATATCCAGCATAAGAGTTGCAAATAAGTAAGATAGTACCAGTACAAGTAATCGTAGCTCATTTAATAAAGCTAAGGTGAATCCCACTGCAACTATACTAGCTGACTTATGAGCAATTGGTAAGTAGATTGCGGTGATGATTTGCAGGGCATAGTATGAAGAGAGCTGGTCAAGAAGAAGAATACATAGATCATGATAACAGATTGCCTTGCGGCGATTGGGGGTAAGAGATGAGGGGGTGTGAACGCGAACCAACCATCATGGTGCTGGCGGTGGTGTTGGTACCGGCGAGGTCGTCGACGCGGACCATGGTGCTGGCGTCGTTGTAGAACTGGTGGACGACATCGGGGCTCTGCTGGAGCAGGTTGTAGTAGTTTCGCAGGAAGTAGGTGCCGACCTGGCGTAGGGGACCGGGAGCAGATGAGAGGAGAAGCTAGGGTTTGGGCGCGTCCTCTTGGCCCCAGACCAGAGAAGAAGGTGAGGGGGAAGAGGGGGCGGGTGCAGCGCTTACCTGAGTCGCCGCCGCCGAAGCCATGTCGGGGGATGGGTGGAGAGTGGCGAGGAAAGTGAAACCCTAGTAGATCTGATGCCTCCGCGGACAGGATCTAGAGAGACGATCACGAGCAGAGTAGTCTGCGGAGGCCGGAGGCGGATGGACTGGATGGCTTCGTTCGGCTGCCCGTTTATTTCAATTTTTTTCTCTCTCTACTTTACTTATTGAAATAATTATCGAAATAAATATATATCTCTCGCGTATATTGTTGACTAGTGAGAGGCCCGTGCGTTGCAACGGATGCATAATTTTAACGGCAATATATTTAAAATATGATATATTTGCCGGACACATTTAAATTATTCTCCAATTTAAATAGGACGTCGGTCTTATAAAAATCGGAAAACAACATAGAAAATGCTCTAAAAAATTCTCATAAAATTCAGAATAATACTACTGAATGTGATGAAATTTACAAAATTATCCCCGCATCAAACTCAATTTTATCTTATTTTTGGGCATTTTTCTTAATTTCCAGAGAATAATTAAAAACAGAAAATAATTTATTAATTCTGGAAAAATTAAAAGCAAATTTCGGCCCAACAGTGCAAAAAGGCCTGGCCCAAGAGCGCCTTTCGGCAGACCGATGAAGTCCTGGGCCCAGGCCAGGAATTCGGCGCGCGCGCGCACCCGCAACCTGGGCCTGGGCCATGAAACCTCCCCTCCGCCTGGGCCGATTTAGATCCAGTTAATCCTGGCCGTCGGACCAGGCGCCGTTTTCGCCCGCATAAGTACCCACGCGCCGGCGAAAACCTAACCCTAAAAAATTTCCCCCTCCCCACTTCGGCCCGAGAGCGAGAGCGTGCGCGCGGCGGCCGCGACGGCGACGGCGACGGCCGCGACGGCGACCGGCGGTCGGCCGCCACCGGCTTGCTCGCCGGAGCACCGCGCTCACCCGAGGGTGAGCGGGGCTCCGTCGAGCTAGCCCGCGGCGGCCAAAACGCTAGGAACCCGAGCGGCGGCGCGCGGCGGCGGCGGCCCACGACGGCGACGGCGACCGGTGGTCGGCCGCCACCGGCTAGCTCGCCGGAGCACCGCGCTCACCCGAGGGTGAGCGGGGCTCCGTCGAGCTAGCCCGCGGCGGCCAAAACTCAAGGGTCCCGAGGGCTCCGCCGGCTCCGCCGGCCTCTCCCCGGCCTCCGGCGAGCGGTGGCTGTGGAAGCTAGGGCTAGGAGTAGCTTAGGATGTACTTACATATTTTTCTTCCAAAAATATATGCAATTGTTATTCTTACTAGTTATGGTAGTAACTGACAACTCTAAAGGTAGAAATAAACACTCTTGCATTGTATAGAAAGCTATTACTTCTTCAAACATCTCTCTTGACACCTAGGGTTGGAGATGGCTTTAATTTCTGATCTAATAAACTATGTGTACTTTTTAAATATCGTTTACTTAACCTTTTAACATAGTTTTGTAAAAGTGTTTTGCTCTCCTAATGTGCTATATTCGATAAGATTGCTACATTGGTCACACACGCATACATCAAAAACTAATAGCCACACCCTTAGACTTATCATTCATAGTGTCACATTCACTCCAACATCTCTTCAATGTTGGACAAGATCAATTGTATTACATCTTGTTTGTGTCATGTATAAATAATTTATATCTCATAAATTCTATTATAGGTCTTGAAATGGAAAATCAAATAATAGCCACGAAAATCTAAGTAGTTTATATGTATTATTATCCAACATAATACGTAGTTTTATATGTATTATTATCCAAAATAATACGTCAGTAAAACAAAACCACTTTATAAAGCCACAAAGCCACAGGAGTATTAAGTAAATGATATTTAAAAATTTAGGGATTAAACACCCGTTTTATTAGGTTATACTAGGTTAGGATGGTAAGAAGTTAATCATAAGTACGATTTACGATGAGAGGGTTAGGTAGACTTTTTCTTATCTTGTTACTCTTTCACATTTCCCTTTCGCTTCCCGTTTAGTTGTTCCTCAATCCATCTTCCCCTAAATTGAGATCCTTTTGAAGTCGGACTCCTCCTCAACGTCAAATGACAGTCATAAGAATTATCTTCGTTTAATCGGCTCTACAATAACAACAAACAGTTGTTTTATCTCTTCTGGCCGTACTCGGCAAACCAGGTAAACACTTCGACAGCAACAACAATCACAACTCAAGTTTCCAGAGTCGTCCAGCACCAAGCACAGTGTCTTCGTTTACAACTGAGACCGAGACCGAATTCAGCTGCTGGCTACTTTCTTATTACACCATCCATATCAAATCCAACAGATTGAAACGTCAAAAGCTAGCCAGCCGGGGGTCTGTGCGATGGGGAAGGCCACTCCGAGCCCCCAAAGCTCTGCAGCTGCAAGCAGCCTACAAAAACACACAGATTGTCAGTTTACCGCGATTCTCTTCACTTTCAAGGTAGGCATGAGGCATCCACCTACGGGAATCTCAGTTTGCAACGCGGTTACAGGCTGCAACTTGCTCCTTCCTCTATTTTACTTATAGATAAAAATATAATCATTTAGTAGCAACTCGTGCTCTAACTCCAAGACCTCTAAGTGTTGTAATAATGTGTGTAGGTGATCCTCGTCTATTGTAGAGTAGCTTGATGGCGTCGCTGTGATGTACTGATGTGTGGTGCTTAAATGGTTGTGCTTGGTGGACTTGTGGACTTGTGGTACCTCATGCCATCCGTTTCAAAAAGGAAAAAAAAAGGAAGAAGGAAGAAGAAGCAACTACAGTACGCAAGTGCAATACTACAAATCTCTTACCACTTGTGCTGCAAAAGGTAGCATCTTCTCAGGTGGCATGCCAGAGCATAAACCTAAACCAGAGAACAAATGACAATTAGTTCATGCCACCTCATATAATGATAAATCGGAAGCTATTTCAGCTGATGGAATCCACAAAAGAGAAGCAAGTAAGCAACATTTACAGTTCAAACTGCAACAAAATTTTCATGGGTTTTCCACCCCAAAGGATCAGATGTAATGTAGTGTTATGCCTCATGCTTCCATTCAGATGAGTAGACTGCCACAGATAAACCATGTGTATTCAGGGTGCACATATTTTGGTGCTATAATATTCTTTAGTATACAATACAAGGATTATACATTTATACAATCAGACCATCAAAGAGAAATTTTCAGTATGACAGATGAAGCATACTACTGCTTTGTTTACCAATTACCACAACTGATTTCTTTGAACAAAAATTACTTGGTCCACTAACAAAAGGTACAGTAAATTAGTATAAAACCAACAACTGAGCATGAAAAGTTGGAAATGTTATACTGACCATAGAGCACTGCCCCGATGAATGCATCACCGGCACCAGTTGTATCTATCAGCTCTTCAGAGGGTATAATTTGGGCAGTGCCTAAGAGTAATCTGCCACTAATGGAGCCTACTCCATCTGCACTTATTCTCAAATTTGACTAAAACAACAAAAAAACAAATAAATTAGGGAATATATCAAATTGAAAATGTGAATCTGAATATAATAAACTGGAAATATGTCACTAACTTTAAAAACGAAAGCAGAAACGCCGTCAACTAGTTAGGCTATAAACCAAAAAAAAGATTCATACACTCAAGAGTCAAGCCCCACTTTTGTATCGTGTCATCAATTTTCAAATCAAATAACTTCAGTTTTTAAAGCATATTTTATTCAGATTAGATCGCTGCATATCCTGCCGTGTGACTGGATCTTTAAGCCCCAAGATAGGAGATTAAAAGACCAAACAATCTAGATTCAAGAAGAGAGTGTCCAAAGAAGATACCATACCTTGGAGGCAATGCATTTTGGCATGCTTGAACTCAAACCAACTTTCTGCTCTAGTGATTCCAGAAGACTCTCTACATCTATTTCCTCTGCCTCAGAAGCATCTGCAATTTGAGATGCAAGTTATAGTTTTTTGTAAAACAAAAAAGGAACCATAAAATATTTTGCAAGTAAAATGGATTGCTTTGTTGGTAGTTGGTTAGGCCCTGGGCTCTGTAGGCCAAGCACTTGTGACAATGCAGCTAGAGAAGGGGAGGACAGGATATAAAGGGAGGGTTTAGAATAACTTCTTGCTTGATTATTCAGAAGATGCCGAGCCCCCTTTAAATAACTCCATAACGATGGTTCCTAGCATCTTGCCTCTAATATTATTGTTAAGCACTCAGTAAATAAGAAAACATTATTCTTATCTCTGATCATCTGGTTCTACTACTGCTAAGATTGGCACAATGGCACACCATGTTGCAAGGTCTGTGGGCACAGTGATTTCCCCAAATGATAATCCTCGTCTTTGTCTACAAACCTTCACTAAAATTGGCATGCAGCAGTACAGTAAAATCACCTGTTGTGCTTTTTTCCAGCATCAAGCATCCTTTTTCTCCCAGGGTTACAATAATAAACTTGATATTAGGTAATCTCAAAAGCATGGACACCAAAGCAACTGGTGTCGATGAGGATCCTGTCCAGGCCTGCATTATTCATATTAAAATACATAACTTAAGAAACACTGGCAATCTAAAATGCTAAGCAAAATTGTTTTGGGGTTCCAATAGTGAAGGAATATGTTTATGCAGTATGATTTAAATTGCTATTTCAATTCCGCTTATCCAGTAGTGCTTAGAAATAACTATCCAACTGCAAATACCGACGCACAGCTTCCCCTTATATCAAGCTCAAGTTGATTGTTGTTGACGGAATATACAATGAGTAGAGAGAACGGGGTTGCTTGCCTACCTAAATGGTACACAAAATTTAGATAGGTTTAGGCCCCACCGAAGAGAGTAATACCCTACGTCATGTTCTTGTGTCTATATTGACCTAGCCGGCAACAATATAATGTCTCAAGTAGGTCAGTGTATGAGATTATAAGTCTTGATTGCTTAACGTCTCATGTGAGATTGCAATGTAGCTTGAAATTGGATGGAGATGTCGATATGAGATCCCTTTGGAGGCACCATGGCTTCACCTAATATATGTGGGAGCCAAGGTTTACATTGACCGAGTCGGTTAAGGTATTAGGTATCCCTAAACTATATGAGATAATTTACTTATCGTACAAGATTTGGCAATATTTAGGATTCTATCTCCTACCAAATCTTTAAACTACTACCTTATGGATATACTGTGGGAAACAACAATACAGATAGCTAGCTATACATGGAATATGCTAGTCTTGTAATCTCCATTCTTATGTATTTCTCCCCTCACCCCCTCTTTTTCATATATGATATATGTACTCTTCCATAACTCTTATTATTTTTAGCAATACATAACCACAGTAGGAACCTCTCCTGCTGGTTATCCTAAAAAAACAATTGCAGAGCCTCCGAATACAAAACTTTATATGCCATCACCATTCATTGGGACCATGCTAGTTACGTAGCATATAGGGTAGTGTTTGGTTTGGTGTACGATGAGGAATGGAACTGGATGGTTCAGAACCATCTCGTTCACCAAAAAAAATCAGTACCACACGGTTCAACATTTAGAAGGAATATTCTGTTTCTGAGAACAATTCGGTTCCACTTGATTTAACCCCATCCCTTGAACCAAACAACAGTATCACTCCATATCCAGGAACCATTCCATTCTGTTCCTCCTCATACAAGGAACCAAACACTACCTAGGTAGACCCTAATTAAAGGTAAGTTCCCCTTAACGTTATAAAAGAACTAAGGATAAAATCATGTGGAACTAAAGTGAAGAAGAAACTTCCTGCCCAGCCATGCCAAGCATAAACACTTGTGATTTTAAAACATATCCTTTTGCCATGACAAGCGAAAGTGTCTTCCTGAATACAGGTAGGGTTCAGCAGTTACAGTTACACCCTTTTGCAATAGAATATTTACCTGAGGAAATTTTGCAGAGCATACAACATAAGATGCAAGATTGAGAAGATCATCCAATCCATCCCTCTTTCTTTCAGCATCAATCAAAATAGGAAGTTTTCTTTGGCTTGCCTGCACTGGATTGTTCCAAAAACAAAGATCAATCTCACTACTAGCATATCCTTGATAAAAAAACATGTGTACAGAAAATGTATTTCTGTATGGCGTTGACACCGCAGATGTTATAACTTATAATGACATATTTCTAATCAATGCTGACATTTCCAGATTTATATGGTATCTATTTGTCCATTAACTTGTATAGAAGTGGAGTAAGTTTTTAGGAAGTAGTAACTAGCAATTCGCCAATTCATGTGTCAAAACTCTGATCATTTCCATTTAATGCAAATGGGATTGCCCATACCCAAAGAAAAAGATTTAGCATTTATGTTTGTTAGATCCTCTATAAGAATAAGAAATGTTGCGGCTGGAAAATATTACCTCTTCAGCAACAATTAAAGCAGTTTCATGTAGCCTTACATCAAAGTATACAATGTCTGCACCGTCTAAAGCAGCAAACAAGTTCGCCTCTGTGAGTTCCTCAGGCACCATTGGAGGATAACCAGAAGTGTGTATACAAGTCCGAGTTTTCCTGCACGAAAAAGGGGAACACTACAGTAAGAACAATAGACAGTGTCACTTATGCACGACCATCGAATTTGTAGAATGGAATGGTAAGAATTTTAAAAAGGAATCAATTGTGACAACAGGATAACAACAGAATCTATATAAATGTTGTAGCGTAAACATGGAATAACTGTAAATACATATCAGACAACAAGCAAGTGATCAAAAGGGCATTCTTCACTTTAAACAAGGAAACCCATCTGTATCCTACAAACAGCAGGACATATATGAACATGTAGGCAGGTTACTGAAAAGATGAAGAAGAGTCTCTCACGTCTGGTTGTCAACAATTATATAGGTGAAGGGTGAATTCCCCTCCTCTGCTACCTGAAAATTGATGTGCCGCACATAACAATTAGAAGGAAATAGCATAGTAGGTAGTGTACCTGTAGGTTTGAGCAAGGCAATTGTGGTACTTTGCTTACCAGGATATAGGAGGTGTCAACCCCATCATCTTGAAGCTCCTTGAGAATGTTTCTTCCTTGTGGGTCATTGGATACCTGCTAAGAGTAGCGGATTTGGGGGATTTGGGGTATAAGAAAGAGTTGCTAGCTGAAAGAGGGAGGAGGGCGAGGGACCTTGGATATTATCCTGGGGCGAAGGCCCAAGCGCGCGGCAGCGGTCAAGGCATTGCCGGTGTTGCCGCCTCCCTCGACCTTGAGCGTGAGGCTCCGGATCTTGTCGTCGGGGTTGGGGAAGGAGGCGACGGTGGCGAGGTAGTCCGCGGAGACGGCGCCGCAGCCGAGCTGTACGTACGTACGTATGTATGTGAGTATGTAGGATCGGGTGCCGGCATGGAGGGATTCGAGGGAGTGATGGCGGAGGCAGCCAGGGAGGGGCGTACCACGACGGGAGGTTTGGGTCCGTCAGAGGAGGAAGCGGCGGCGGAGGCCATGGGAGGCCGGTGGCGGTGAAGACGAGGAGCTCTTGATGATGAGGCCTGAGCTGGAGTTGGGCCGACGCGCACCATCGTCGTCGACATTGTCGTCGTCGTCGTCCTTCAACCCCTTGAAGTTGGCTTGCTCCTTGCGGATAAGGTGGGGCGTCCCATGCCACCTCTACTTTAATTGTGTTTTCCAACTCGTGCAATATGCAATATTGTTTCCGCTTATTGCTCGTTTGAAAAAACTTATTGGTAGTTCATATATAGTAAATAATTAGTAAAAAACAATGTTCATAGCTAACTTTATGGGAAATGAATTATTGTTATTATCATATGTAATATGAATTTAATTCCACGATACTTATTTTTAATTTTAATTCGTCACAGAATATAGTTTACAAGCAAACTGAATTTAGATGTGCATTTAGTAAGAAAACAAACAAAGAAAATGAATTAAATCTTACTGGTATATTTGATTTTTTTAAGAAACTAAAATTTTCGTACGGTTTAATTATAACCGTGTATTTATATAAGAAATACAGTAAGTAAAGCTAATAGCGAAATTAAGTAAAAAATAAATTAAGAAAAAAACAAATGAATAACTTTAAATGGAATGTGACATAAAAGACTTTCTATATGAAACGTTTTACTAAATAAAACACCTGCCATATGAAAGACATATTATCTTTGATACGAATGAAAGGCTGAGATTTAAACCATGGCAAAGTTAGAATTTACTATATAAGTGATTTTAACTCATCAATTATATAATATATATACTATATAATAGGGTAGATTACCAAACTAGAAGCGGATTATGGCTACAAAATTACATATGGCTTGAGTATTAATCATGTTCGGCAATATAACTAATAATCAAAATCAGGTATCTTCATGTTTATCAAATAAGCAGAATTATGTTATAATTCAAATTATTTTAAGCTATCCCAAAGTATATTATAAAAACTTAGTTGTTAAAACTACAACTTAAATTATAAAATCTAATAAGCTATTAAAAGTTACCTTTTTCTATATTATTACTCTAGAACAACTAAAATACCCATTACACTTTAATAGAAAATTACTCTTTGTCATTTTATACTATAATGTTGGCATCTTCTCATCGTAGCACTTTTATTTTGAGTGCATTGTAATCTTCTGTCATCCAAACATAATAATACAATAATTGAGATTATCATCTCATAATAAAAGATACTCAAGGTAGAGCTTATATTTGTTACCTCTTATAATTTTCATTTCTTGAATTACACGTTAGAAAAAGTTTGGTTGGGTTTATTTTAAGTGTTATTTCTTTACGGTGCAAACAAATTATATTATATTTTGTTTAGTTTGAATGTGTTAGTATTAGATACCACGTAATCAGATTATAATCTAGTAATCAGTCTATTATATTCTAACCAGGCTAGTATCATATTACATTACCAGAATACATTATACTTATCAACCAAATATTGTAACGTAAACATAATACATTACACTTATTAACCAAACAAATCTAGTAATCTGATACATTATTATCACTTGACACTATAATTAATTTTATTACCATTTACGTAACCTTGAGCAAACCAAACGTTACCTTAGGGTGTGTTTGGTTCTGCTTTTAAAATCTGCTTCTGCTGTGAAAAAGCAGAAGCTGAACCAAACAGGTTTACCAAAACTGTTTCTGCTGTGAAAAAACAGCTTTTTTCTAGTACAAATTTGGAAGCAGCCTGTACCCTACTTTTCTGCTTTTGCTTTTCTGCTTTTCTGATTTTTAGTACAAATTAAATAGTATGAATTCAAGGTGTCTTAATTGACCTAACATTATTATGGTTTATATTGCATTGCACAATTTCATGAGATAATATGTGGTTGTCGGTTATTTTATAATATGAACTATGAATTTTTTATTTATCTAATATATTTTTTAGTTATTTAGTTGCATCAATATTGAGTGTTTCCTATTTATATATATGTATAGAATATTATAATGGTGAAAATTATGTAAGTTATAAAAACAGTCAGCTCACAGCAGTTTTTTCAAAGCAGCTTCAACCAAACGACTTTTAGCTTTTTCACAGCAGACAATTCACAACAGCTTTTTCACAGCAGGCAGCTCACAGCAGCTTTTTCACAGCAGGCAGCTCACAGCAGCTTTTTCACAGCTCACAACAGAACCAAACACACCCTTAGTGTTATCCTTTACCTAGCGGACCAATTGTTGATCATGATCATCGACTGTTGTAGGACAGATAAGTTCACTTGTCTCATTAGCAACAGGTACAAACTTGAAGCCTTAGACTCCGGTGATGCCATTATGTCAATAGATGGCATCACCTTCTTGTGATTTTAATCTCAACGCTTCTACCCGGTATGTTGATTGTTAATGTTAAGGGAGTGTTTGGTTCCATGGACGAAAGTTTAGTTCATGTCATATCGTATGTTTAGACATCAATTTAAAGGACTAAACTTGAATTGATTATAAAAATAATTGTAGAATCGGAGGATTATTCACGAGATAATTTTTAAGCCTATTAGCAAATGTTTACTGCAACATCACATTGTCAAATCATGACGTAATTAGACTCATTAGATTCGTCTCATGAATAATCCACCGATTATGAATGAGTTTTGTAAATAGTTTACATTTAATATTTTAAAATAAAATCTAAACATTCGATGTGACATAACTAAATTTTGGACTAGAAAACACAAATAGGTACTAAATATCAGCATATTACATAGAATATGCTAAATATCTAAGAAACAACGGTGACACGAGAAATTTTATGTAGGTCTAAGCTCTTGTCTTAAGGTAACTAGTCAAGGAGGCGCCCCTTCGGGCGCCACATCAAATTGAGAGATTTACTTGTAGATCTTTCGATATTCACAATTAGCATGAATAGTATGTAACTAAAATGTCAGTAGAAATTTCTTGAATATTATCTAACTAAAACATTAGTAGAAAACAGTTACACAATTACCGCCACTCCTTAAAATCACTATATGATCACCTGAAACTAAATCAGATAAACTTCAGTATAGGAGAACCAAACATCTTAGTACCTAACCTACAAAATTTGATTAAAATGTAATGGGGAATAAAATTCAGATATGCATGGTCATGTTGTATACATTTGTGACGGGTGAATGGCGAGTGATCAGATCTAGGTAATCAAACAAAAAATTCCTGATAGTAAAATAAAATATTTATCGGTGAACAGGAGAAAATACATGGCCAAATACTTAAGATATCAGGGTTTCAAGTACAAGGGATTAACTTCCAATCAAAATGGTTGACCCTAGGTTTGTTGTCCTTAATCTAAATTTACTTGAAATTCAATCAGGAATTCAGGATAGGAGACATGTACTTTTCTTGCTTAATAAGTCTTCAACACTATGAACCTTTGTTCTAACACATATTTTCTCAAGTCGCAATCTCCTACAAATATCATTTTATGTCAGATATTTCAAAAGGAAGAAGGTGAGAAACAATTAAATTTTGAGCTTTAAACAAGATTCTGAATTGGTCCAAAGTGATCTAAAAAGCATTTTGTATGAACGTGATTCGAACTCAACAGATAAAAAGATCAGATATTACACAGGTGAGCAGAGAGCATTTGGACATTTGTATACAAGATGTGAAGTACGCAAATTTTTACAACATGGAACAAGAAATTCAATGCTCTTGCCTCAAAACCATTTTGTTTTGCTTTTTTGGCAAAGTAAGCGCACACAAAGTTCTACAACATGGAACATGGAACATGGAACAAGAAATTAAACAGTACACACGTGTCAACACATTGATCCCACACTTTGAATTACATCAGCTCCAATTCTACCACTTCTTAGCAGAAACATGATCCAATGAAATCTGACATGAAAGAAGTAACAGATAAATAAAAGCCATAATCAAACCTTCATCTTCAAGTTTGAGGCCTTTCTTGATATGATCAATTTCCCCTAGAATCTTGGTATCAACCGCATTTGGATTTTACCACAGTTCATAAGGTAAATATAATTAGGTTACATGTCTAAATGTCAATAAATGACATTGAGTAAAGTAGATACACTTCAAAATACATACCTGAATTGTTAACAAGTCATTTCGAGCGAAGGGCTCATCAGTTAGCAACTATTTCCAATTTTTTGGTTTGATGTTAATTTCTTGGATTGCCTACATTTACAAAGAAAGAATCACGAGCTAAAAAGTACAATAATACCAAATTGACACTTACAAATATAGTGAGTTCCACCTCATAATAGAAGACATTCCCAGCATTTTTTACAGCAACTATACGTGTGAACTCCATAAAAACTTTATTCAAAATAGAGCACTGGAACTCTCCTGCAAGAAATAGACAGGGCCACCACAGTCACTACATTAGCATTTTTAAAATTCTTAAAAATTGTAAGGTCATGTGAGGAGTTTTTCCTTCAATTAATTATACACAATAGAACAGAATAAGAGTACACATACTGTATGATTTGTTTTAACATGCTATAAAATTCCTGAGAAGGTATAACTCACCATCTGAGTTCTTGTGAAATGTTAAAGGCATCAGATCTTCTAAATCGAGCAGTGCTCTAGTTACTGGATGCTTCCAAAACTTCTTAATATACGGAACTATGCTCCTACATTTAGAAGCAGTATTATTGAGAATCCCAATACTCACTCCTCATAGACATTGTACTGAAAACTTATCCAAAAATAATAATGAACTTTGCCTTACTTACATCAGATCAAAGATACTTCCATCGTCTATGCACACTGGATCCTCAAATGATAAAAATGTAAGCCTAAAACCAACAAGCAAAATAACTATCATCAACAGAGAATGGAGACGCTCCTAGAGTTGCTGCCTTCATTCTTTAGAGCACCGACTCGCTTGTGTTCCTCTTCGGTGCATCATGCAATGCCCCTCCTACTGGGTTGGCTTGAACTGTAGTTCTTGAGTTATTTGGCATCTCACCTGACTGCATGACTAAAACCCGCATCACATGAAAGGAACACCAACCTGAGTAGTGAAGAGCTGGAGTACCAAATGCTCAGAAATTTGTGGCACGCTAGAACTTGGAACTTACTGGGTTTGTCAGAAATTTTGCTTCTTAAGTTTGATTGCAACATTGATTGAATTTAAAAAGTCAGCCAATTCATCACGGAATTGAGTTAATGTTGCAGAACTCAGCAAGTTTATAAGTCAATTAAATTTGTTAGCTCACTAATTAAACAATTAAACCTGCACAATGCTTGAATGAAGCAGCAGATGCAGACTACAAAATGTGATGAAATACAAAAAAACATGCTTAAATTGAGCTAAAATATATTATGGTCTACTAACTCTGACGAAACTCCGGAAAGCGTGATATATTCAAATGAACATCATAGCACCTAAATTATGCAACTTTGTTTCCTAAAAAATACAAAGAGAGGGGAAAAGCTTGAGCCATGTGATTGACGCCTTTTAAAGTACAATATCAAATGAATTGAGAAACATAAATTGTGTCAAAGAGTGATGATAGTATTATTCATTCTCAAGTCAGGTTTGTATACAGATAAGAGAAAAACCTTGTTTAAAAAAATTGTTCATATTTTGTCAGATTCAGTTGATTGAAGACTACATTGTTCATGCCTATTATATACCTAAATAGCTAAGATCAACCAAATCAAATTAATACTATCAGCTATACCATAATTGGTAGTGTGAATATGAATAATATGGAATGCTCTAATTTTTCATATATGTATATTACTATGCAATAAACAAGTAATAGAACACACAATTAAGTTAGTGTATGGCTATTTAGTGCACCTGTTGAGCGGCATATGGCAGAAAATTAGTACCTGTAAATAAACAACATACAAATTTATGACGACAAGTATGTAGACTTAGAACATGATTAAAAAGTAGCATTAGTTTGTATGATGATTGAAAGTTTTAAAGCAAATGCAACTAATCTTATATGCACCTTTTTGACCAAATAGAGTACGACGCCATCCATCAAAATCACCTTTGTAGGGAAAAATAACTGAAGAAGCAGAAGGCTAAGATTAATTTACCCTGAGAGTAGTTTGAAGAAGGCTAATTGTGTGGACAGTAAAAACTTGTGAAAGGTAATGTGAAATATAAAATGGATGTATTAATACCCATAATTATTACATTCGCAACATGTAAAACAAAGCATTTCATGTATTTAAGCATGATCCATAAGCATCAGGAATGAACCTGTATCAAAGAAAAAGTGACAGTTTTATCATAAGATATTCTTTGATAGAATTTCGTATAGATCAAAATAGAAATTTATACAGGTTTCATCACAGACACAAGCACAAAAGTCACATTCACAAATTCCAACAGTATCTAGATTCTAATTTACAAAAATGCTCAAAATGTAATATAAAAGTTAGTTCACCACTTCATGATTTTGGTTTAACTGCTGCTGTATTTGGTGTAATTCTGGAAATCCAGACCCAAAAAGGCCTAATGTCCTGCCACCATCAGTTCCTGTACAACCAAGCCCAGGAAACAAACTTCATATTGGATTACCTGTTGGTGGCAGCGTGTTCTTTACAAAGATGAAGATTGTCTTCTCAGCACTGATCTTGATCTGCTTCCGAACAACATACACAAACTGTCCAACAGTGAGGTCAACAGGAACAAGATACCTGCATGGATAAATAAGAACATACAATGGTTGGTCAACACTCAACAGTGCCTTTAATCCATCATCATAAACTTAGGAACAATAGGGCAACTGGGCCAATTTGTGGGGAGCAGCGACGAGCGAGCCGTTGGCAGGCGGTGAACTGCACCCACGACCATGGCATCCTGCGGGCGAAGGGACGGCTCGCCGGCGCCAGCAGCCGACGGACGACGACGAGCGGGGAGGACTGGAGCAGACGCGAGGTGTGTAGAAGAGAGCAACCAGAAATGAGAGGGAAGGCTGGGACCGGCCGGTGGGCAAGCCGGCGAGAAGTTGTGGTGAGCGAGCTCCGGCGAGAAGCTGGGGGCGACGAGCGGGCAGGCGAATCGGTGGCAGTCTAGGGCTAGAGAGTGGCAGCCAACAACCGGTCATGCACACGGCCGGGAAGGAGAAAGCTTATCCTCTCCCAAACGTACCCACAACTAATTTTCAGAAAAAGTGAGGCTCTTTCTACAAAAACGAAAGCAGCATATACACAACAAATTTGTCAAGAACGGGAGGGGCTCTCCGCGAGAAAACCGACGTGGAGCGCTCCTGGACGAGCAGAAGGGAGAGGCTTTAAAGTATAAAGATATCTTCTTATTGTGTGGATTAATCTTCTTGTATCTTGGGGTTATAAAGTGACATATGAACTCGCCTTCTAATCCCTGGCCATGCTCTCCCTTTAAATTGGTAGTGATGAGGACATCCCATTACATGGTCCTATGACTGGTCCAATTACCGTGCATACAGATCCGATCGCTATCACCGGTTATAAAGGTCCGATCACTCGTAGTCGCTCAAAGACGCTACACCATCAGGTTAATTCGCTCCTTCACACCGTTGATGTAACTAATGAGAATTGTTTACTACCTAAATCATGTACTTTGATCTTGCTTAGGTTCACACATGAAGCTATGAAGCACCAAGACATGATTGAAGAGCACGGAGCATAGTAAGAGCCGATCGGAAATCTAGGCTGACAGAAGGCCCCACTTGCGAGCTTCACCATGGTTAGAATACTGAGAGACGGTGGCTCTATGACCTATGGTTGGAAAGGCCATCAAGTCAGCTTTCACACCCAACAAACCGTTCATCTTTTGGAGTTCCCAAGCTTGAGTTATGGCTAAAACATTGAAGAGTGGTCCAGCAGTCAAACAGTCGCGCGAGTTCACAAGACAACCTCTTGAATACTCCACCAGCTGGTTTCACACATTCCCTGCGTGGAGAGCACGACTCATACTCATCTAGGAGGGTTGTTCCTAGTATAAATACCCCCCTCTAGGCCTCTCAAACTCAACTTTTGATCATTTGATAAACCTACCTCTATGGTATATTGCAGCCGAGCTGCTTGAGTTTCTACTCACCCTTGTTCTTGCAAGTTCATCGTGCGCTTGTGAGAAAGATCTCTCTGAGATCCCC
Source organism: Zizania palustris (assembly GCA_019279435.1). Lineage (NCBI taxonomy): Eukaryota > Viridiplantae > Streptophyta > Magnoliopsida > Poales > Poaceae > Zizania > Zizania palustris. The sequence goes on from JAAALK010000082.1 coordinate 59,692,610, forward strand.
CATTTTGTGCTTACGGCTTCCGGTTCGACCGCACCGTATTGTGTGGATTGGTCCCGGCTTGTGGTTCTGCGATCGTTCGGAGATCGAGTCGAAGTCCTCGTGGTTTCGGTGCCTCTCTCCCCATCGCTTGACTGCAGCCAAACCTTGAGACAGGTATAAAACTCCCCTAATTTGTGCTTGTCGGCTTCCAGTTCGGCTGCACCGGCCTGTCAAATTAGTTCTCCGCTGTTCGCAGCAAGTTATCCGCTATTCGTAGCAAGTTATCGTGTTCGAGATTCTACTGCCGTGAAGATCGGGCCACCCCAAGGTTGAGTCCTCACCAGGTAGGGTTCCATATCCAGAGTATTGACTTAACATATCTAATCGACTTTTATCTTAATTATCTAGTATTGAGCTTATATTCGTTATCTCATATCTTTTCCGTCTTTTAAATTATAAGTTAGGGTTATTCCTAGCTGTAGGTGTCATCTACCCTAGGCTGGTTTGAAAATACATTACTAACTGGGTTCATATAGTCTGCAACAATACATATACTCAATGACATGCAAGTCAAAAGTTTGAATGGTTTCATGAATAAGAGGGTGTTTGGATCAAGAGATTAAATTTTAGCCTATTTCATATCAGATGTTTAGACATCAATTTAAAGGACTAAGCGTGAACTAATTATAAAAATAATTATAGAATCGGAGGATAATTCGTGAGACGAATTTATTAAACCTAATTAATCTATGATTAGCAAATGTTTAATGTAGCATCACGTTGTCAAATCATGGCGTAATTAGGCTCATTAGTTTCATTTCGCGAATTATCCACCGATTATGAATGAGTTTCGTAAATAATCTACATTTAATACTCCAAAATATTATTTAAATATTGGATGTGACATGACCCTCATCCAAACACCCCCTAAAACTCGGTAGACTATTTATAAAAAATGATGGATATTGAATGTTACAAAAGAGTTTTCATTTTGGTCTAAAGGGGACAGGACAGCACATTATACAAAAAAAATTAAAGAATTGACGAACTGAAACAAAACAGTGGGTCGATAGGTAGCAAAAATGGATGAATATTATTTTTGTGGCACTTCACCAATTTTCTCGCAGAGAAAAAAATGGAGTTGGATAGGGAAAGTGGAAAGGGAGGAAGCTTCCTTGTTGCGGTGTGAACAAGAGCGACAAGTTGCGGTGGCGCTCGATCGCCGGCGGCTTCCCCTTCCTTTCTATGCTCCTCCTCCGCCGCCTCCGCCTCCGCCTCCCCTGCCGCCCCAACTCGACTGCCTCGTCGATTCCCCCCTCTCCTTGGTCAACTAGACCAGTGCCCAAGCACTCCAGCGCCAGCCTCGGTCGCATGTCGACGTCCTCCTCTGCTGCCGCCGCAGTCGTCGCGGAGGGCTCCGCCGCCCGCCGCTTCTGGATCGCCGCCTCCTCGCGGGAGGCCGCCTTCGCCGCCTACACGCCCTTCCTCCTCTCCCTCGCCGCAGGGGCCCTCCGCCTCGACTCCTTCCGCCAGTACATCGCGCAGGACGCCCACTTTCTCCACGCCTTCGCCCGCGCGTACGGTCTTCTCCCTCCCTCCTATCCTCTCTCAGCTGTTCGGCCAAGATCGGGATTCCGATTAGAATGGATCTGACCCCTTCCCGTCTCGTGATTGCTTGGATCAGATACGAGATGGCCGAGGAATGCGCCGATGACGACGACGACAAAGCCACCATCACCGCCCTCAGGAAGGCCATCCTCCGTGAGCTCAACCTCCACGCTTCGGTCCTCCAGGTCCTTCCTCCCACCCCCATTATCCAATTTCCCTACCATCGCAAACTGATTTCCTGTTTGGATTGTTCTTAGTGGTGTAGCACTGCTTTTCTTTCACCACCTACCCGATCTAACCTGAATACGGTGAATATACCACATGGGTTTCTAGCAGGCTAACATTACTAAAACTAGCTTGATCATATCATAGTACATCATCTGTCTTATGGCACCCCCATCCCAAGTACAATTACCTTTTGTTATCCATTTCTGCTTGTGATTTTCAGAATAACACACTTTGGACATGCATTTTAACACTTCAGGTCAGGTCATGCATTATGATATGTGTGACCATGTTGTAGATTTGTTCATGGCTTTAATTAACTAAACCATACTTGAGGATGTCAACTATGTAAAATTGTAAATTATACAGCCATTTGGATTTCGGAATGAGTGCACTTCAGAATTACATATCTACAACCAAAGTGCTAGCAAGGCAGCAAGCACATTATTATTTCAATTGAGGACTTGTGGTTCCTAGAGACAAATCACAAGTTTTCTGTTCCTAGAGACAAATCACAAGTTTTCTGTGTAACACATGATGAAATATGTATGTATATAGTCATTAGGTGGAATTTTCTGTGACCTATCTGTAGCACTAATCAGTAACTATTTTTTGCTTCTGACTAGCCGACTTTTACTCAGAGGTTTCGCTACTCATGTCAGTTTCCTTAACTATTTAATTTGCAGGAATGGGGAGTTGATCCTACCAAAGAGATCCCTCCAAGCCCAGCCACAACTAAGTACACTGATTTTTTACTTGCAACTGCTACTGGAAAGGTTGATGGTGGGAAAGCTTCTGATAAAATGGTCACACCATTTGAGAAGACAAAAATTGCTGCGTACACTGTTGGGGCCATGACCCCATGCATGAGGCTTTATGCGTATCTGGGCAAAGAGCTCACATCATTCCTGAAACAGGATGAAAATCACCCATACAAGAAATGGATTGAGACTTATGCATCCAGTGGTTTTGAGGTATGTAATGGAAGGGTCATGTATTTATATATTTAATTATCGATCGTGCACTGAAACTGGTAATGTATTTATATATTTAATTATCCCATGATCCTTTGCTTCAATGAAACTGGTCCATGCACTGAAAATTTCCCTGGCCCCCTTCTTTATACAGGATAATGCACTCCAAATTGAAGAGTTGCTTGATAAACTAAGTGTTTCATTAACTGGTGAGGAGCTTGAGATTATTGGAAAGCTCTACCAGCAAGCTATGAGATTGGAAGTTGAGTTCTTCTCTGCTCAACTGGTCGACCAACATATTGTAACTCCACTTTCAAGATATTGTGATACCAAATACAATCTCTTGATCTTTTGTGATTTTGATTTGACATGCACTGTTGTTGATTCATCTGCTGTTTTGGCGGAGATTGCGATCTTGTCATACCAAAAGTCTAGCCAAGGTGGGGCTGATAGCTCCCTTGACCGTACGAAATCAGCAAATTTGAGACATTTGTGGAATATGCTCTCAAATCAATATACGGAAGATTATGAGAAATGCATAGCAAGCTTACTTCCTCCAGAAGAAGGTAAGTCAATCATCTCCCCCTGTTTCTGTCAGTTTGTGATTTACCAACTATGCACATATCATGTTTGCAATTTGCAAAGACCTGTTGATGGTTTAGGTGTCTTTTTTTGTTTAATTCCAGCAAGGTCACTAGACTATGATCAACTATACAAGGGTTTGGAGGTGCTATCGGAGTTTGAGAAACTTGCAAACTCTAGGGTTGTTGATTCTGGTGTCCTGAGGGGAATGAATTTAGATGACATCCGAAAAGCTGGGGAGCTACTTATTCTGCAAGATGGTTGTAAAAGTTTCTTTCAAAAGATTGACAAAACAAGGGATAACCTCAATTTAGATGTCCATATTCTTTCCTATTGCTGGTGTGCAGACCTTATAAGGTCAGCCTTTTTATCAGGTAAGGCAAAAAACCCTTGGTCAGTTTTTTATTTCTTTTCTGATGATGTTAGCTATCGCTAAGCTTATTTTTACAAGCCCATGCTTCTCCTAAGGCTTGCGACCAACATCTCAGTATTGTTATTGCTAGAGATGTTCTAGGTATATTTGGCTGTTTTGGTCGTTGAGCTAACATTATGACCTTCTGACCAACTATCATTTGGGTTGGAGCTTGATTGGTTATGTTTACCATGATATAATTGTATCACTATCATATTAAACTGTATTGGTGATTTATATATCAAAACTGGAGGCATGCACTAGTAATGACTGTTTGTGTATTCTCATGTTTGTGCACAGTTGGTTGTCTAGGTGGGCTGAACATACATTCAAACGAGTTTGCTTTTGAGGGATCTATTTCAACTGGTCATATTAACAGACAAATGGAGTCTCCGCTAGACAAAGTCGAAAAGTTCAAGAGCATCAAAAGTGGCACGGACAGTACAGCACCATTATTGTCTGTTTATATCGGGGACTCGGTTGGAGATTTGATTTGCTTGTTGGAGGCAGATATTGGTATTGTTGTTGGATCAAGCACATCCTTGCGAAGAGTGGGCAAACAGTTTGGCGTCTCGTTTGTTCCTCTGTTCCCTGGGTTGGTAGAGAAGCAGAAGCAAATTGCAAAGGAAGAATCATCCATCTTCAACGCCCGGTCTGGAATTCTTTATACGGTTTCTAGCTGGTCGGAGATACAGGCTTTCATTCTGGGGTATGATTTCAGTTGATTGTTGGTGTCCTTGTCCCATTTTTCTTCACAAACAAGCCTAGTGCCAATTGATGGAGTTGATACATAAACTGCCGATATGATGTGGCCATTTTATTGAAGCCGCATGCCTACTCTCTTCCTGTAAGAATACCTTGTGTTGTGCAATGGTTTTGTATGATCATCGTGTCATTGATTACGGTCGACCCATTTCCGTTTAGGATCATTTCAATGTTTTTTCGATTTCTGGAGTGGTTCCTGGCATTGCAACATGGTGACACAACCAAGTGTAACTGTAGAGATGTTTGTAGAAATAAAATTGATTGCTATGTGCTTATTTGTCTTGATTCCTTAAGGCTCCTTTTGGATAATTTTGTAGGAATTTTAAAGTATTTAAATTCTTTGGAAATTTTCCCATATATGTTGGGATTGGATCTTCAAAAATTCCTATGGATTGCTTTTCTTCACCTTAATTCATATGAAACTAGAATCAAACCTTAGAGCATCTCCATTGTAATTGCTATCCAACTTGCTATCCTTAAAAATAGCAAGAATTGTCAAAAAGTTGTCTCCATTGTACTTGCTATGACTTGCTATTTTAGGGGGCTTGCTATTTCTCTCACCAAACTTGCTACATGTAGCAAGTTTGATGAGAGAAATAGCAAGTTTTCTAAAATAGCAAGTCAAATAGCAAATACAATGGAGTGAGTAGCAATATAGCAAGCCAATTGAAATAGGGAGACTTGCTATTGCTATGAATAGCAAGTCAAAAATAACAATTACAATAGAGATGCTCTTATTTTATTTTTCTTTAAGAACTCCAATGTATTGTTTCTCTTTATTTCACTTCTCTTACTGTAAATTCTATATTTAATTATTTACTATGAACCATCCCAACATACCATTATAAAATTTCATTTGTTTTATATTTTCGTAGGATTTATCTGTATCGGTGTGTTTCTTAAATATCCGCACGCCAAAACATGGAAAAAATTTCATGCGTGTTTCTGCAAGGACTCTGAGTTGGGGAATGGGGACCTTTTGCTGATTCATGCCACCTGACGCTGTATTAGTGTGTGTTTGGAATAGGGTTAAAATCTGTCATGTATTTAAATATTATTTTGGAGTATTAAATGCAGATTATTTACAAAATCTATTCATAATCGGAGGATTATTTACGAGACAAATCTAATGAATCTAATTACATCATGATTTGACAATGTGATGCTACAATAAACATTTGCTAATTATGGATTAATTATGCTTAAAAAATTTGTATCGTGATTTAGTTTTCAATTCTGCAATTATTTTTATAATTAATTCATGTTTAATTCTTCAAATTAATGTTGAAACATCTGATGTGACACAGAATTTTTTTTAGCGTGGGATCCAAACACTCCATTAATATAACGTCGGTGTTGAATATGTGGAGGCATCCATGGGTCGCCGGCGCCACCGGAGTATCTGTTGCTGCCGTCGTAAGGGTCAGCCGGAGGAGCTACGACGCTGGATGGCGGGAGACCAGCGGGGTGGCACGGTGCGGCAGGGGAGGTCGACGGAGCGTGCCGAGGCGCGGAGCGGCGTGAGGTCGGCGGAGGAGGCACTAGGCGGCGCATAACCGTCGGAGAAGAAAACGATGTCGGCCCCGTGCCTCGACGCGCTCCGTCGACCTCCCGCCGCCCCGCCCCCCGTCGGCCTCTCGCCGGCCCACGCCGCCCCACCGGTCGATCTCCCGTCACGCCGTCCCACCGGTCGATCTCCCGTCACGCCGCCCCACCGGTCTCCCGCTGCCCCGCAGAGGACTGTACCTTACGGTTGGATCCTTTCCTCTTCCACTTAAGTTTGAGGGTTTAAATGGGGAGGGGTTTACTTGTTAAAATTTGATAAATTGTTTTTAAAAAATCAATATTCTTCTGAGATCTATCGCACTCTCTAGAATTAAATTTGAAAAACACGCCGTACAGATCCATGCAGATAATCCCCGGAATGGGGTTGAGAAGACAAGATTTAATTAGATCATGTGGACTGGGTAACATCTTCCTCATCCTACTACTCCAATTTATCCACCATAACATTCCTCTTATTTGTTGCACCACCACTAGCAGCTTAATCAAGTACAAGTAGAGCTAGGTACGTCGTAGTACATATGTAGTAGGTAGCAAACAAGCTAATAAAGCTGGGTTGCCTGTTGCTTCTGCTGCCGCCACGGTGATTCGATCTTTCATGGCGCGGCGGCGGCGTCCATGGCGAGGATGGTGGAGAGGTTGAAGGGATGCATGTAGTCGGCGGAGCCTGCCATGAACTGGCTGACGATGATGCGGTTGGCCCTCTCGGTGGGGTGGAAGTTGTCCCAGAAGGCGTAGAGGGCGCGGTCGGGGCAGACGCTGGACAGCGTGGTGCAGAGGCCGACGCCGTTGTAGGGGCCCTGCCCGCAGCACGCCTCCTTGGACGTGGCGAAGCCGTACGCCGCCGGGTCGGAGATGAAGTCCATGTGCATCCTGTAGGCGTTCACGGCGACGAACACGTCGGCGCCCAGCCGCGCGTTGAGCTCCCTCGTCATCCTCACCAGCTGCGGGTTGTACAGCGCCGCCGCGCGCTGCAGCTCCACGTCGCAGTCGCCGGTGGCGCTGCGCGTGGCCCGCTCCGCCGGCGCGCACCCCAGCGGGCCGGAGCCGGTCACCAGCACGCGTCGGGCGCCCAGGTCGTAGAGCTCCCCGAGGACCTTGCTGTACTCGGCGATGAGGTAGCGCACGTAGTCGGGCAGCGCGAACTCGCGGGACCTGGCGGAGAAGGGCAGCAGGTAGTAGTTGTTGACGAAGTCGTTGCCGCCGAGCGTGATGAGCACCAGCGCGCCCTCCACCAGCCGCCGCGCCGCCTCGCCGCCGATGAGGCGCCGCAGCCGCACCTGGTACTGCTCGAAGTAGCGGAGCTGCTTCTCGATGCGGATGATGTTGACCTATCGTGCATTTGATTTTTACACTGTTTGTCTGCATGCATGCATGCAGGAACTGATAATTAATTAATTAAATGCAAATTAAGCTAGCTAGACTAGCTTACAAACTGGATGCCGGTGTCGTTGAGAATCCCGACGCCGGCGGAAGCGAAGTTGGCGCCGCCGAGCAGCTTGGCACCGTCCAGGTGCGGGCTGAGGTAGGGCAGCACGGGCTCGGCGCCGAGGTGCTCACTGATAATGTCGGGTACGTTGAGGCCGTTGGAGAAGCGACCGGTGGCGCGGTGAGTGGGGTAGTCGAGGCCGTAGGGCGGCGAGTCGGCCCGCGCCGTCGTGGCTAGGTAGTTGTTGTTGCCGCTGTCCACCAGCGAGTCGCCGAACACGAAGAAGGCCCGCGGCGGCTGAGGGTTCGCCTCGCAAACCGCCGCCGCCGCGATGAGCACCAGGGCGACAATCGCAGCCGCTACGCGAGAAGACGACGACGACGACAATGCAGGCGCCATCCCCGACCTACGTAACTGTGATGGTTTAACTTAGATTGTCTTTGCTACGTTGCTGCTCCTTCCTGCACGCTTGGGGGGCGGTATTTATAGTGGAGAAAAGTTTAGTATATATAACTGAAAACTTTACGCACATGTTTCTTTTCTTTCCGTTTCTAGCGGCCAGAGATTCTCAGTAACTAGCCAGTAGTTAGTATTTTCCAGTTTTTGGATTTTAGTTCATTTCTAAATTCTGCAGCTACTAATTCTCGTAACCTTAGTTCAAAATTTAGACTGTTTGGTTCTACTGTGAGCTGTGAAAAAGCTATTGTGAACTGTCTGCTGTGAAAAAGCTAAAAATCGTTTGATTGAAGCTGCTGTGAAAAAACTGATGTGAGCTGACTGTTTTTTATAATTTACATAATTTTCGTAATTATAATATTCTATACGTATATATAAATAGGAAACACTCAACATTGATGCAACTAAATAACTAAAAAATATATTAGTTAAATAAAAAAATTCATAGTTCATATTATAAAATAACCGACAACCACATATTATCTCATGAAATTGTGCAATGCAATACAAACCATAATAATGTTAGATCAATTAAGACACCTTGAATTCATACTATTTAATCTGTACTAAAAATCAGAAAAGCAGAAGAGCAAAAGCGGAAAAGTAAGGTTCAGGCTGCTTCCAAATTTGTACTAGAAAAAAGCTGTTTTTTCACAGCAGAAGCAGTTTTGGTAAACCCGTTTGGTTCAACTTCTGTTTTTTCACAGCAGAAACAGATTTTAAAAGCAGAACCAAATGCACTCTAAAAATAACTACAGCTGTCAGAAGCTAAAATAAACGAACCCTAAATATAATAGCGTATAATATTGTCTTAGTTTTTTAGTTCTCTTGTCACTGTCATCAATTTTAAAGTTAGTTAACATTCACCCACAATGCAAGAAATCAGGGTAAGACTGAGGAGCAACGAGGAAGAGCACTCGTGATTCATTGCGTACCTCTTGATCATCCCTTATGGCTTATTCCTTGTGTTGTAAGCATCGGATAATTTTAGCATTTAGAAAAAAGATAACTTTGAAACTAACAACACAGCGCTGATACAGGAGGACATAAAAAACTGAATATATAGAAAACAACAAATTTTATGGAGATTTTTTTAAGATATTTTTTTTAAAAAAAAATTCAAACGTATATAGCATTTTCAAAAATTTACAAAAATGAGTAGCAGTCGATCGACTCAGGGCACGTCAGTGCAAGTTGGACAATCAACGGCTGACTCAGGCCCACATGGCCTAAGTCGGCCATTCAAGTGCCGACTGCTCCATGGGGCGTGAGGCCAAGGCACGCTAGCATGGCGGGCATGCATGGTGGCATTACTAGTGTGGCGAGGGTGCGACAAGCGAGGCAACATGGAGGTTGGTGGGGCACGGTGAGCGAAGCGTCAGAGATTGGCTGCGCGCAGGGTGCGAAGACTAACCACATGTAAGACTGGGGCTGAGGCGCGAGGTCTCAAGTGCACACGGGGAGTGAGGCGGCACAATGGCTAGACACGCGCAGTTGGCACTTGAATGGCCAATTTAGACCACATGGACCCAAGTCAACCGTTGATTAGCCGACTCACACCAAGGTAGCTTGAGTCGGCCGACCATTGACCAACTGCTACTTATTTTTACAATTTTTTGAAATTGTTATACAAGTTTGATTTTTTTAAAAAAATATATTTAAACAATCTTTCATGGATGTACCTAGCTAGGCTAGGCCGTTTGTTCCGTTGGTGCAACCACATTTTATAGTTTTATTATTGTGCATGCACCGCTGTCTGCGTGTACGCCAATCTCACCTCATCTCATCACATCACTCGGGCAAGTGTAACTGCAGGCCTTTTCTGAACCTGAATGAATACTACTGCTCCACAGCATGTACACTTATATGATCCTGTCCCTACGTAACAAACACACCGCATTTTTCAGGCCATTCAATCCTCTTCCCTTGCGGCCGGCGGTGAATAATTGTCTATGTACTGACAGAGCTAGGAGAAAACTGAGAATGCACTACTTTAACGGTATATTATATTCAATTCGATGAAATGCACAAAAGATAAAAAAATTGTTAATAATAACTAATTTTTTTAATAAGATCCCCCTCAGGCAACGGTAGCTCCGCCCCTTGCAACTGTAGCTCCACCCCTGCCCATGACTAAGGTCCCGTTTGGATTGAGGTTGCTTATTTTTAGGGACTAAAGTTTAATCTCATTTAGTCCCTAAAGTTTAGTCCATTAGTTCCTTGGATGTTGCTTATTGGGACTAAAAGTGACATGCACACTTTATCCTCATTTATGAACTCCTTATTAAATGAGGTTTAGTCACTACATCTAAACGAGAGGACTAAACTAAAATAAGCAAGGTGATCCAAACGGGACCTAAGATTTACCAAGGTAGAGCAAAATAGAAGAGGGTGTAATATTTATACCCTTACTTAACTGGACTACTAATTGAGCTGTATGGGTTCATTAAATTGAACTGAGGAGAATGTATATACGATCAAAATATGCAATTAACACCTGAAAAAATGCACCCACGAAAGCATACAGAACAGCCCTCCTCCCATGAGCATAAGTTTGCTTGAAAAGAGAACAAATCTGACATATATTTGTCACCGATCCTCTTATCAAGCATGTTTTCTTACCACTCTTATCAGAAAAGAGAAAACCAGCATCGATCACCACCATCCATCAAACAACCATTGCATAAATAACGAGTGATAGCAAACAGCTCTCCTTTTCTATCTATGTCATAAATAGCATACCCCTCTTTTCTCAGGCACATCTATCCAGTATAGAAAGCCATTGATCAATGTTATCATGAGTTGTTAACGTTGATATCTTGTTCTGACAGCATGGTAGCTAATTCCCCCTTACGATAAAGCTTCACAGTATCTACAACATAAGGAGAGCACCAACATGAGCAACAACATGGGGGTATTTCTTGAATCACCGCAATTCCTGATTTTTTTTTTACAATTTTCTGCTCGCAATTTAAAATGCTAGTGTATCACAGTATAGAAAAGAAAGCTCGCATGACACATGGCAAAAACTAATATATATATATATATATGTATATATAATTTTCTCCTCAAAAAAGAAGATTATGATTTCCCAAGTGACCCATCTTGTAATGAAAATGAACAGCGAGTAACAGAATGATCTTGCCGAGCTGGTCAAGAGCTTGAATTCATCATAACCTAGTCACTTTATTTTCGTAATTCTAAACGGTAGAGGAACATGCATCTGAACATTCCAGGAGAGGGGATGGCGGCCTTGTCCTCTCTACGCTCCTCATGACGATCGGGTGAGAAGGTCAATCTAGCTGGGCCTCTGAAGACTAACAGAGAGCAGCGGGATGAAGAAATGACTTGCTAAAACTGTGGTTTATCAGTGATAGAATGGGAAATGGATTCCTCACCCAACCCTTCCATAATAATAGTAGCCTACAAGGGCCGTACATGGGCCAGACACACACACTCTAACACCCCCCGCAGTCGAAACTCCGGCACAGCGGACGTTGAGACTGGAGCGGAACTCGGAGAAAGTGAAGGAAGGCAAGCCCTCGGTGAAGATGTCGGCGAACTAGGAGGTGGTAGGCACGTGTAGAACACGGACATCTCCCACGGCGACACGATCACAAACGAAGTGGAGGTCGATCTCCACATGCTTGGTGCGCTGGTGCTAGATGGAGTTGGTGGAGAGGTAGACGACGCGAACATTGTCGCAGTAGACCAAGGTGCTCCTAGATGTTAGACAACCATATTCTAGACAGGACTAGACTCTTCTAGATGGTGCTAGAACATGTCCAGCTGTAGCCTTCTGTCCCTATACAGCCGGACACTGTTTTTCTGTTACAGCTAGCATTCTGTTATAGCTTAATTCCCCTCTATAAATGTAGCCCTGTACCCCCTTTGCATAATCAATAAACACAGAATCATTCTCTTACATGGTATCAGACGTTTAGGTTCTTCTTCCGCTGCTAAGCGCACCATTCCTGGTGCTGCTGCTCCATGGCAACAGACGTTACCACCGATCCCAGCGCTTCTGTTGTCGATGGATCTCCACCCACCTCTCCTGCTACTGCTCTAGCGCGTCTCCAGCAAGCTGAGCATGACGCTGCTCTTGCACAGCAGGACCGAGATGCTGCTGAAGCGCGTCTCCAGGCTGCCCTTGCCCGTGCTGCTCATGCACGCTCGGCGCTAGCACCCTCTTTGGCTGCTGCTGCTACCACCACTTCCGCCGAAGACCCTCCATTGATGTCTGTTCTTCTCCATCACGAGGCCGCTGCGTTGCTCAATCTGCATGCCCAGGCAGTTGCAGTCCACAATATTCGCACCCTCATACCACTTGTCCTTGACATCAATTCCGTTTTCTTTGCTCGATGGCGTGAGTCTCTTCTCCTCACTGTCGGCAAGTTCTCCCTGCAGGACCATCTTCTCTCCGATACAACCATGCCTCATTCTCCGGATTGGGTTCGCATGGATTGTGTTGTGAGGACTTGGCTCCTTGGCAGCATCTCGGATGATCTCGCCGATGCCATTTCTGATCGCAACGCTACTGCTAGAGCCACTTGGCTCGCAATAGAGTCGCAGTTCCTTGGCAATCGCACTACTCGCGCTCTCTTCGCCGACCAGGAGTTCCGCTCCTTTTCTCAGGGTGACCTCTCGGTCTCTGAGTACTGTCGGCGCTACAAACGGATGGCAGAGGACCTCCGTGACCTTGGCGAGCCCATTTCCGACCGCACCCTCGTCCTCAACATCATCCGTGGGCTCAACGAACGTTTTACTGCCCTCGGTCTTCATCTTCGCCGTAGCACTCCCCTTCCCAGCTTTCTCCAAGTCCGGGATGATCTACAGCTCGAAGAACTGACCATGGCCAAGACCATTGCTCCTGCCGTGGCGCTCGCTGCAGCCACTGGAGGACCGGCTACCACTCCTTCCGCTCCACCGCCAAAGCCTCCTCAAACGGCGCCTGCTGGATCTGGCAAACGGGGGCGTCGTGGTGGCAAGCGCGGCGGCGGCGGTGGAAACGGGGGCGGAAACCCTAGCGGCGGCGGTGGTTCTGTTGGGGGCGCAGGAGGCTTCGGGGGAGGCACAGGAAGCTTCGGGGGAGGAGGCCAGGGTTCCCCTGGATATTTTTCCCCTGCTGGATCTGCTGGCCCAAGACCAGGCGCCTCCTGGCAAATCATGTTTAACCCATGGACTGGGTCCATTCAGATGTGGCCTGGGCCACGGGGTCCTTTGGCTGGGCCAACTGGGCCACCTCAAGCCTTCCTTGCTGGACCAAACAACACTTGGGCTAGTCAGTGGGCTGGACCGTGGAACATTCCACCCAGTACTGTTTCTGGGCCTCCTACTGCTGGGCCACATTCTGGTTGGGATCAGAATGTCCTTGCCTCAAATTTTCAGACCATGTCTCTTCACCAGCCTTCACAATCAGAATGGTATTTTGATATTGGTGCCACTCACAACATGACTTCTGATGCTGGTATACTTCATTCCACATCTTCCTCCCCTTTTCCTTCACATATTATTGTCGGGAACGGACATTTACTGCCCGTCACTTCTACTGGCGCCACTCATTTGCCTTATAATCTTCATCTTAATAATGTTCTTGTTTCTCCGAACCTTATTAAGAATCTCATTTCAGTGCGTCAGTTTACTTCCGACAATAATTGTTCTGTGGAATTTGACCCTTTTGGTTGCTCTGTGAAGGCTCTTCCATCTCGGAGAGAGATCGTCAGGTGTGACAGCTCCGGACCTCTTTACCCGTTGCAGCTCTCCGCCTCCACCTTCCATGCAGCTACTTCCTCCTCCACCTGGCACCAGCGTCTTGGTCATCCCGGATCTGAAGTTTTTGCAAAGTTGTCCCACTCTGTTGGTCTTTCCTGTCGTAGAGATTCCAATACTATTTGTCATGTTTGTCAACTGAGTCATCATACTCGGTTACCATTTCATTCCTCCTCATCCCGAGCGAGTCATAATTTCCAATTAATGCATTGTGATCTTTGGACTTCTCCTGTTACCAGTATTTCAGGACACAAGTATTATTTGGTTATTCTTGATGATTGCTCACACTACCTTTGGACATTTCCACTTCGCCAGAAGTCGGAAACTTTCTCCACTTTGTCTCATTTCTTTGCCCATGTTCGCACTCAATTCGGAGTCACAATACAGGGGATACAATGTGATAATGGTCGTGAGTTTGATAACTCCACTACTCGATCATTTTTTCTGTCACATGGCGTACATCTTCGTATGTCGTGCCCTTATACTTCTCCTCAGAACGGTAAAGCTGAGCGCATTATTCGCACTATTAATAATGTCGTTCGCTCCCTACTGTTTCAGGCTAGTATTCCTCCCACTTTCTGGGCCGCAGCTTTGGGTACTGCTACCTATCTTCTCAACATTCTTCCCACCAAAACTCTGAATTTTTCCACCCCTCATCTGTCTTTATTTGGGACACAGCCTTCCTACACACATCTCCGTGTGTTTGGTTGCAGGTGTTACCCAAATCTTTCTGCTACTGCTACACACAAACTAGCTCCTCGTTCTACTTTGTGTGTTTTCCTTGGCTACTCCCTTCATCATAAGGGATATCTGTGTCTTGCCCGTCCTTCCAATCAAATCATCATCTCTCGCCATGTGGTCTTTGATGAGTCCTCATTCCCTTTCTCCGAGGATTCATCTCCTCCCACTCCGGTAGATTTTGATTTTTTGGATACTGCACCTGACCCCGTGATGGTTCCTTTTGCACCATCACATTTTTTTGCAGGACCTCCAGCCGTGCCATCTGCTCCCGCCGAGCCGACCACACTCCCACATATGGCTTTTGATGGATCCTCTCCTCCGACCGCACTGCCACATGCGGCTCCTGATGGATCGGCCACCCCTTCACGTACAACAGCTTTTGGGTCTTTACCTGCTGATCGTCGCTTTGGAGTTGTTTACACTCGGCGACCTGTTTCAGTGGCAGTTCGATCTCCTGGAGAGTTGACGCCGACAGTGGTTCGTGATATTCCTACTGGTGCTGTTCCCATTCCTCCCGTGGTTAATCAACATGCTATGACTACCAGAGGGAAGGAAGGATTTCGTCAGCCAGTATTACTCACTACATCACCACTTTCTCCAATTCCCAGGACTTATCGAGCTGCTCTTACAGACCCAAACTGGCGCACTGCTATGGAGGCCGAGTACTCAGCCTTACTTGCCAATCACACTTGGGATCTTCTCCCTCGACCGACACACTCTAATGTTGTCACAGGCAAATGGGTTTTCAAACATAAGTTCAAAGCCGATGGGTCCTTTGAGAGGTACAAAGCCCGTTGGGTTCTTCGCGGTTTTTCACAGAGGCCTGGAGTGGATTTTTCCGAGACATTCAGTCCTGTTGTCAAGCCAGCAACTGTTAGGACTGTTCTATCTCTAGCACTTTCACGCTCATGGCCCATTCATCAGCTGGATGTTGATAATGCTTTTCTTCATGGGACATTATCTGAGACCGTTTACTGTGCTCAGCCTTCAGGATTTGAAGATTCTTCTCATCCTGATTATGTGTGCCGGCTTAATAGATCACTTTATGGTCTGAAGCAGGCACCTCGAGCTTGGCATAGTCGCTTTGCCTCTCACCTTCATCACCTCGGTTTTGTTACAGCCAAAACAGATACTTCTTTGTTCATTTATCATCATGGCACGGAAACGGTCTATCTACTTCTTTATGTTGATGATATTGTGTTGACAGCCTCCTCACCTACCTTGCTTCGTCGCACTATTTGTGCACTTCAGCAGGAATTTCCTCTGAAGGATCTTGGGATTCTTCACAATTTTTTGGGAATGCTTGTTCAACACAAAGAGGGTGGTCTTTTCTTGTCTCAAAGGCAATATATGCTTGATATTCTCGAGCGGGCTGGTATGTCAGACTGCAAGCCTTGCTTCACACCTGTTGACCTCAGCCCAAAGCTCTCATCTGATGGCGCTCCTATCTCAGATCCTACTGACTTTCGCAGTATTGCCGGGGCTCTTCAGTATCTCACCTTCACCAGACCGGACATTTCTTATGCAGTGCAACAAGTCTGTCTTCATATGCATGATCCTCGAGATCCTCATCTTACTGCACTAAAATGGATTTTGCGCTATGTCCGTGGCACTCTGGATATGGGCTTATTTCTACGACCATGCTCTCAATCCAATTTGGTGGTTTATTCTGATGTTGATTGGGCCGGTTGCCCGGATACTCGTCGTTCAACTTCTGGTTATGCCGTCTTCTTGGGAGACAACTTGGTCTCATGGTCTTCCAAGCGACAGCTCACCGTCTCCCGTTCCAGTGCTGAGGCTGAATACCGGGCTGTTGCCAATGCGGTTGCTGAAGCCACTTGGCTCCGCCAACTTTTGACTGAGCTGCACAATCCATTGTCCAAAACCACCTTGGTATATTGTGACAACGTCAGTGCCATCTACATGTCATCCAATCCTGTTCAGCATCAACGCACCAAACATGTCGAGATAGATCTCCACTTTGTTCGAGAGCGTGTTTCTCTTGGTGATGTTCGTGTTCTTCATGTTCCCACTACATCACAGTTTGCTGATATCTTCACCAAAGGGCTACCTACATCTATCTTCAATGAGTTCCGGTCCAGTCTCAACGTCTGTTCTCACCCCGTTCCGACTGCGGGGGCGTGTTAGACAACCATATTCTAGACAGGACTAGACTCTTCTAGATGGTGCTAGAACATGTCCAGCTGTAGCCTTCTGTCCCTATACAGCCGGACACTGTTTTTCTGTTACAGCTAGCATTCTGTTATAGCTTAATTCCCCTCTATAAATGTAGCCTTGTACCCCCTTTGCATAATCAATAAACACAGAATCATTCTCTTACACTAGAGAGGGGGCTATGGAGTTCCTCCAGGAGCTGTCGGAGCCAGAATGCCTCCGCCACACCGTTGGCAACAGCGCGGTACTCAGCCTCGACACTGGAGAGGGAGACAACAGGCTGCCGCTTGGACGACCAGGACACGAGATTGTTGCCAAGGAAGATGGCGTAGTCGAAGGTGGAGCGACGCGTGTTCGGGTAGCCCGCCCAGTCGGCGTTAGTGTAAACCACAAGCTCAGACGCCAGAGAACGCCGAAGATGGAGCCCGTAGTTGAGGGAGCCACGCAGATAGCAAAGAATCCGCTTCATAGCAGTGAGGTGCGGGTCCCGGGGATAGTGCATGTGAAGACACACCTGCTGCACTGCATATGAGATATCTGACCGAGTGAAGGTGAGATACTGAAAGGCACCGACGAGGCTCCGATAGGCAGTAGGATCATCCACTAGTGCACCTGCGGTACCGGAAATCTTTGCCTGAGTATCGACTGAGGTGGAACAGGGCTTGCAGCTAGTCATCCCTGCTCGCTGAAGAATATCCACAGTGTACTGGCGTTGGTGAAGGAATAGACCATCAGCGCGGGGCTCCACGGTCACACCCAAGAAGTGATGGAGCACACCAAGATACTTCATAGCAAACTCTCGCTGCAAGGAGGTGACAACCTGCTAAAGCAGAGATTGGCTGGAGGCGATGAGGACGATGTCATCCACATAAAACAGCAGGTAGGCGGTGTCACCACCTCGATGGAGGACAAACAGAGACGTGTCAAACTTGGCCTCGCTAAACCCCAAAGTCACCAAGAAGGCGGCAAAGCGGAAATACCAAGCCCGAGGAGCCTGCTTCAAACCATAGAGAGACTTGTTGAGCCGGCAAATCAGCGCAGGGTGAGCGGGATCCACGAAGCCCGTAGGCTGGCTGCAGTACACAGTCTCCATCAAGGTGCCATGAAGGAAGACATTCTTCACATCCAGTTGGTGAACCGGCCAGGAATGGGAGATAGCCAGTGATAGTACAATGCGAACCGTAGCGAGCTTCACCACTAGGCTAAATGTCTCATCTGAGTGAAGCCCCGGAGGACCCAGCAAGCCTTGTACCGATCCAATGTACCATCTGCCTTGCGCTTGTGTGTCCAGATCCACTTGCCTGTCACCACATTGCAACCAGAAGTACGCGGCACCAAGTCCCAGGTCTGGTTGGCCAGGAAGGCCTCATACTCCTTCACCGCGCGACGCTAGTGAGGATCTACCAAGGCGCCACGGACGGAGGAGGGTATATGGGGAGACCTGCGGGCCGGTGGTGGCGGAGAGGACAAGTCGATCAACTGGACGAAGAACCCCAGCAACCTGTCGAGTCACCATCGGGTGAGTGTGACGGGGATCGCGGTGAAGGATGGGTGAGTGGTACATCGGCGGCTCATCATGAGAGCGGGCAGGTGTAGTAACCGTCAGGCGCCGCTGGTAGACGCGCACGGGGTCGGCGTAGCAGGAAGGCGCTGAGGCCGCACGTGGCGAGGCAGGCGGCTCCGAGACAAAGGTAAGTGCAGTAGGGGACGGATGCGGTAGGCAACTCCAGGGCCACGCATGGCGCGGGGGGCAACGCCGGGGCCACACCAGGTGGCGGTGGAGCGACCGCGCGTGGCACAACCGAGGACTCTGGTGCCGCGCATGGCGTGGGGGCAACACCGAGGCCACACCAGGAACGCCAGGCAGTAGTGGAGCGGCCGTGCATGGCACAACCGAGGACTCCGGGGCCGCGCATAGCACGGTGGGCAACGAAGTCTCGCCACAAGGCGCGCCAAACGGCGGTAGAGCTGTCAGAATAGATGGAGGTGTACCTACATAATACAAAGGTGGTGGAACCACCGAATCAGTCAAAAACAGGCACTCCAACTCAAGGTCGGAGGTGGGAGTGGAATCAGCGGAGAAAGGAAAAACCGACTCAGCAAAGACAACATGTCGCGAGACAAGGACACGGTGAGAGGAGAGGTCAAGGCAATGATACCCCTTGTGGTCGGGGGAGTATCTAAGAAACACACAGAGGGTCAAGCGGGGCACAAGCTTGTGAGGGGCAATGGCTGATGTGTTAGGGTAGCGGGCGCACCCAAAGACACGGAGGTGAGCATAGGATGGAGGGGTACCGAACAAGGCATGGTGAGGAGTGGGAGCCCGCGTGTCCTTGGAAGGCAGGCGGTTGAGCAAATAAGTGGCAGTAAGAAGATTCTTAGCCCAGAAGCGTGCGGGAGCAGAAGCCTGAAAGAGCATGGAATGCATAACATTGTTAGTGATGTGAATCATGCGCTCAGCCTTGCCGTTCTGAGGGGAGGTGTAGGGGCACGACATGCGCAACTAGACTCCCTTGGAGAGGAAGAAGGCCCAGGAGGCAGAGTTATCGAACTCACACCCATTATCACACTGAACCGCCTTGATTAACACTGAACTGAGTGGACACCCAAGCAAAGAAGTGTGTGGGAAAGGCATCTGACTTGGAACGCAAGGGAAAAGTCCAAGAATAATGAGACAAATCATCAATAACCACCAAATAGTACTTAAAGCCAGAAACACTCAGATGCGGGGATGTCCACAAGTCATAGTGAATAAGATCAAAAGCCTAAACAACATGTGAGGAAGAAACATGAAAAGGTAAACGAATATGACGACCTAACTGGCACGCATGACAAATATGCTCACTAGCAGCCCTAGTACCTGAAACAGAGGAGCTACTACAAAGCTGAACCAAAACGTCAATGTCGGGGTGACCAAGCCAGTAGTGCTAGAGAGTGAAGGAAGTGGTGGCAGCAAGCACAGGCAAAGGGAAAGCCAAAGGGGGGCAGCGAAGGGCGGGAGGCGAAGGGTGTAGAGAGGGCCAGTGTTGTCACAACGGAGAAGAGTTCGTCATGTGGCCAAATCCTTCACCATCAACCCGCAAGAGTCAAATTCAACAGAACAAGAGTTATCAGAAGTGAATTGGCGAATAGAAAGAAGATTATGAACAATATCAGGGGCAATAAGAACGTTGGGGAGGCGGAAAGAACCACAAGAATCTGCATCACCCACAGAGGTGACCGGAAGACAGGACCCAGCGCCAACCATGATGGAAGAGGGGCAAGATGGGTAGGGCGGCCTTCTGGAAGTGAGAAGACCGGCGTGAGGAGTGGTGTGGTAGGAGACTCCCAAGTCGGCCACCTAGTCCGTGGTGACGGGCGGTGTCAAACCCAAGGTGCTAGAGGACTGCACAAAGGCCACCTAGTCCCACCCACCGAACCACGGTGCCCAAACCGGAGGCGGTGGGTGCTGCACCGACGGAGGCTGGATCTAAGGCAGCGCGCACTGAGCTAGGGTTGTCTGGTCCCACCCACCAAACCACGGTGCCCAAACCGAAGGTGGTGGGTGCTACATTGGTGGAGACCAAGACGACGACACGGTAGGGAAGGCTAGTGCGGCGACGGCGGGGTAGAGGGCCACGATGGCAACGCAGCAGGAAGGGCAACGGCGATGCACGAGGCATCCCAGGCCGGCGCGGTGGTAGGGAGGGCAATGGCAGTGCACGGGGTCAGAGCACCGGCAATGGCGGCGTACCAACCTGCAGGTACAGCCGGCTAGCCCATGACAGCCAAACCGAGGCCAGATCCGTCCATGGGTGTGGCTGCCATTGATGGCGGCGCGGTGGTGTAGGAGGGGGCTCCTGTGGCGGCAGCTAGCCCGCCGAAGGAGAGGGAGGAGGGGGCTCCGGCGGCCAGGGAGGAGGGGCTCTGGTGGCCAGGCAAGAAGGGGCTCCTGTGGCGGCAGCCAGCACGCCGAAGGGGAGGGAGGAGAGGGCTCCGGCGGCCAGCCCGAAGGAGGGGAAGTCGGCGGCGGCCTAGGAGGGGAGCCCGACGACGACGGGGGCACCGGATCTGGCCTCGGGACCGCCGGATCTGGCCAGCGAAGGCGGCGACGCGGCGGAAGGGAGGGTCGCGGCGGCGCACGAGGCGCGCCAGCCCACAGTCACGGTCGAGGAGGCCGACGGCGCGCTTGGAGCCTACCAGCCCGTGGCCACGGTGAAGAGGGATGCCAGTGGCGCGGGAGGGAGGTTGGCGGTGGTGGGGGTGCCGGATCTGGCCACGCCGGCACTAGATCCGATCGCAGCGGCAGCGGGGGCGGCGGATCCGGCCATGGCAGCGGCCTGTCGGCCACCCGGGCGACGGGGAGAGGGAGGAGAGGGGAGGGGAGAAGAGGGAAGGAGGCCGGCACTGGCGATGGAGACTCGCCGGCCATGGTGGCGGCAGCGGCGGCCTACCGGTGAGAGAGAGAGAGGGGAGAGAATGGGAAATGGATTCCTCACCCAACCCTGGAAGGGTGGGTGGATAATAATAGTAGCCTACAAGGGCCGTACATGGGACAGACACACACACTCTAACAATCTGGTCACCACCGAGCCCAATGCCCTAATCCTACGCTCTGTTATGCATATAAGAAAACTAGTCATATATCTTCTAATCATCCTCTCCTTGATGTTCAAAAGGACTCTTGAATTGAAACTGGGCTTGATTTGTGTGGTTATGGCATTCCTGGACAAAGCTTTTTCCATATGACTTCAGAGGGTTCTGTTTCTCAATTGGGGAAATCAGTGGTGACTGGTTTGCTGACGGTTCAAGAAGGGGGGTGTTTGGAGGCGAAGATTATCATTGAGATGAGATTGCTGTTTGATTTACAGTGGGACTGGACAGTTTGCCAAATCGAAAAAAAAACATATCTGATTGAATTCCATTCAAAGGAGGTTAGAAGTGTGGTAACTGGATCCAAAAGCTTCAGTTTCCAGAAGTGTAAAGTGCTTGCAAATGTAGTTGATTCTGACAGAGCAATTGAAGTTGTGGCTGAACTAAAACCAGTTTGGGTCAAGGTTCTCAGGGTGCCACTAATATCAAGGAATGAGAGATATTCGTAGACTTGCCCATCTTGTTGGAAAATTGCAAGAAATTGATCACAGTAGCTTGATAAGGGCAGGCCCAGTTCGAGTGAAAGTTTTATGCCGTGATCCATTGAATATTGGGGGTGTTACTGAAGTTTTCATAAATGCAGTTGGGTATAATATTAGATGGATCCCTGAAGGTCCAAAAAATACTCCACACAAGCCTGATCGTATCAAAGTGGGTTTGATTAAAGATAAAGGGGTGAAAGCTGCAGAAACTGCTGGCAAATCTGCTCCTAGAGTGGAGGACAAGGACCAGCCTGATGATAAACAGGAAAACAAAAAAGAGACGGGCAAAGATACAAAAGGTGATAAAGAGGTGGGACAAGATTTCAGTTCTAAAGAATATTCAGATGATGAGGAAAAAGTGGATATCCCAAAAGGCTTTGAAGAATTGTCAGACTGTGCTGAGGAGGTGATATCTGGAGATGAATGCAGAAATAAATTGAAAGCTGACAGGAAAGGCAAATCTGTGGTTGATAAGGACATCTTAAATCCTCTGGTTTCTGCAAACACTTCCCTCCTGTTGGCTATTGAATGGGTCATGGGGAACCCTGATGAATCTCTGAAGATGGTTAATTTCACAGAAAATACTGCAGAACCAATGAATCAGAAGATGCCTCTTCAGGAGTTTCCTAGGGGAAAATGCATTACTAGTGCTGTTCCTCCTGAAGGACTGAAGGAGTTCCACATAATTTGATGGAGAAAGAGTACATACCTACTGTGAACCAAGATCTCTTGCCGACTGATGATAACAATGAAGTTGGCTTAGTTGATGAGAAGAAGAAAAGAAAAAAACATGAACCTGCTGTGGCTAAGAGACAGCAACTGCATCAAGAGAGATGGTGTTCCCATCCCTATCAAGGCTCAACAGAGAGATGACCAGAAGAACGATACAACAGGTACTTCTAAATTTACTACTTTGCAATCTGTTAGCTCAAGTACTTTACATTTGATAGATGCTGATGCTGGTATAGAATTAGGAGCTGACATGATTGAAATAGAGAAAAATATAAGCCTTATTAAAGCTATAGAGTTTGCACAAGCTTTAATATGTAGTGCTAAGGCAGTTGATAATTCCCTCATTGATAAACCTGTTAATTCTTTAATTCCTTATCACCCTGCTGAGAATGGTGATGTTTTGGTATGTGAGGGTATGGTTCCTGCCCCTGCTCCTAAGCATAAGAAACCAAATGCTAGAAATGGGGGCAGGAGCACTACAAAAAGTTCTGATATATGAAAATTCTATTCTGGAACGAGAGAGGGTTGGGAAAAGGGGGGAGGAAAAAAATGTTGGCAGAGTTGATTGATCAAAATTCAAAAGGGTTTTTACTTTGTTGGTGTTCAAGAGACAATTAGAGAAAGTTTCTCTCAGAACATGTGGGCTAATAGAAGAAGATTGACCCCTGAAGACTGTGATGAGCTAACCAAGCAATTTTCAGTTGATGAGCTTGATCTGGTTCTCAAATCTATGAAAAACAATACAGCCACAGGGCCGGATGGGTTATCTGTCAGTTTTTTCAAAGCATTCTGGCCTCAACTCAGACCTTTGATGAAGGAAATGTTAGATGAACTTTATGCTGAGAATTTTAATATAGGCTCAACTATGGTATCATAACTTTGATCCCAAAATTTAAAGATGCTTGCTCCATCAAACAATTTAGGCCAATCTGCTTATTGAATGTGTGTTACAAAATGATAACAAAGGCTTTGACAAATAGGTTGACCTGAGTGACCAACAGAATAATCGATAAAAGTCAAGCAGCTTTTATTCCGGGAAGAAATATTTTGGAAGGGATAGTAATTCTTCATGAAGTGCTCCATGAGTTGAAAATTAAAAAGCAAGGGGGTGGGGGGTATTCTGAAACTGGATTTCGAGAAAGCGTATGACAAGGTTCGGTGAGGTTTCCTTTTTGAAGTTCTTCACAGAAAGGGGTTCAATGACAAATGGATGAATTGGATGAAGAGTGTCACTGAAGGGGGTAGAGTTTCTGTAAATTTTAATGGAGAAATTGGGACATACTTCAGAACTTACAAAGGCGAGAGCCAAGGGGATCCTCTCTCTCCTTTGCTGTTTAATCTGGTGGGGGATGCCCTTTCGGAAATGCTTACAAGAGCCAAGGAAACTGGTCATTTGAAGGGTGTTTGTGCCAATGTGATTCAAGGGGGCTTGACTCACCTACAATATGCTGACGACACGATCCTATTTATGGAGTATTCAGAACATAATTTTATCACTATGAAGTTCGTTTTGTATTGTTTTGAGGCTCTTTCATGACTGAAAATTAATTTCTAGAAGAGTGAAACTTTTGTGATGGGGAAATCAACGGAAGAAGCTGAATATGTAGCTAACATATTCAATTGTGTGTTGGGTGAGTTACCAATCAACTACCTTGGGCTCCTAGTGAGCCACTCCAAACCTTAGAAACCATGTTTCCGGAACAATGGGAACGAGGTACGGTGTCACCAACAGGGGTTTCCATAGGATTGGTAGATACTAATCGTCTCAAACTATATTTAAAAGAGATAGATGGTCGAGGGCCTAGACCTCTCCGTCGCGGCGGCGCCGTTGCGGCGATGCGGCGAAGAGGCAAGGATACAAGAAGGCAGTAGACAAACTGAATACTCGACGACCTAAACCCTTGGTCAGGGAGGTGGCCCGTAGCAGAGGGAGCTCGGCTAGGGCTTGACCAGTGGTTGTGTCTCCCTTCCCTCCTCCCCCTTGTAGATCCAGGGGAATCGCTTCTGCTACAAGGGTATCTAGGTGCTTTTCGATGGCATCTAGGCGTTGCATAATAGCCTTCAGCATGTCATTGATGGTGCTCCACAAACCGGTGCCAGATTGGGAATTCATCGCAGCGGATGGTGAACTTGAGCCGGCTGATACCAAGTTGTCACCGGCAGGGGTTTCCACGGGATTGGTAGGTACTAATCGTCTCAAACTATATTTAAAAGAGATGGATGGTCGAGGGCCTGGACCTCTCCATCACGGCGGCACTGTTGCGGGGACGCGGCGAAGAGGCAGGGATACAAGAAGGCAATAGCCAAACTGAATACTCGACGACCTAAACCCTCAGTCAAGCTCTGTTTATATAGTATAGAGTCCCCAAGTCCCCGGATCTAACAACTAACAAACCAATCCAACTCTAATCTGATTACAATACTTCTAACAACTAACAAACCAATCCTAATCTAATTACAATACTTAGCCATTAAGACTCCTAACCAAAATTTGATCTATACGAGGGCTTGGGCCTAGCCCACTTCCTACCCGTGACATACGAGGTCGAGGAACGGGATACGATAGTTTGAAAATCATGGAATGAGGGGGGTATACTGCTCAGCTATGTTCATTCGATGGTCGGAACGTGATCCCAAATTTTTTTGGAACAATGGTAGGGAACGATGGAGAATAAAGAGAAGAGTATGCATGTGGATTGTGGGGAATAGAGAGGAGAGTATGTGTGTGGAGTTCTAAATAGGCTGGTAGAGATCTATGAGTGGTGTGAACACGTAGCAATCTGTTCATCACTTCATCTACCAATCCTTGGGAACACAAAACAATATAGTCAAGTGTCATGGCCTCAGATCATGGGCCAAAGAGCCTATCCCGCCTATGAACAGTACCATCGGTATTGTATCAGTAGGTTAAAGAGTCAGTTTTAGATTAAATTATGTTTAAATTATTTTGTTTCAGATTTAGTAGATTAGATCAATTAGAGGGCTGGTCCTGTGTCTATATAAATAGGGCCCCAATAGGTGTTTAGGTCGTTGAGAATTCAATTTAGGCTTTGCCTCCTGTATCCTCTGCCTCGTTGGTGCGTCAAGCTGTTACGGCTCCGCCGCGCCGATGAGGTCCAAGGCCCTCGACCATCTACTTCATTTTCCTATCAATAAAGAAAACTAGTTAAGTGGAATCCCTGTACCCGTGACAATCTGGTATCAAAGGCCACTGGTTCGCCCACCATGCCTCCGACAGCCACAAGTTTAGGGAAAGACGCCAATTCCACCGACGATGACATCGGCAAACAACTAGATCGCCTTGAGGAGCTAGTGCACTCTCTCATCGGCAAAGTCGACGACATCAAGCAAAAACAGGAGGCATGTATCGTCGCAATCAGCCGCATAGAGGCGGCACAAGGCATGCCAAGAGCAGACCAGGAGAAGGGTGACACAATTGAAGAGAAGTTGCAACCGATCTAGCCCTTGGAGAAGAGGGTAACCGCGTTGGAGGTGCCTGTCTAGAATCCTGGCCAACAACCTCTTGAGGCTGCCGCTGATCACGTGGATCCACCTCCGCACCACCAGAGAGGGAGGCAGCCAGGGCTGCCCCGGTGGCGGCGCGGACAGCCTCAGCAGGGCCAGGTTAGGCAGCGATAGCTCAGTCGGTGACGTCAACAGTGCTGCGGAGGCCAACGCTACTTCCCTAACCGCGTAGAGCACACCCTCGTGCGCACGGACGGCAGCCTAGCCGACGATTGGGGGATCGACATGGGATGCCTTGGCGGCATCAATAGCCCAGCTCGAGAATGAGATGGTTTTCAAGGGGGGAAGAGATGTCATGGCCTCAGATCATGAACCAGAGGGCCTGGCCCGCCTGTAAACAGTACCACCGATACTGTAGCGGTAGGTGAAATAATTAGTTTTAGATTAAATTCTATTTAGATTATTCTATTTCAGATTTAGTACATTAGATCAATTAGAGGGTTTGTCCTGTGTCTATATAAACAGGGCCCCAATAGGTGTTTAGGTCATCGAGAATTTAGTTTAGGCTTTGCCTCCTATATCCCCTGCCTCGTTTGTGCGTCAAACCGTTACGGCTCCGCCGCGCCGATGAGGTCCAGGCCCCTCAACCATCTACTTCATTTTCCTATCAATAAAGAAGACTAGTTCCATAAAATCCCTGTACCGGTGACATCAAGACTCAAGACTTCAAGAGTCCATCCATGACGTGACTGACCTTTGGATTTTCTAGATTATTCTTATTTGAAAACCATGTCCCCATTGATTTTGGTTCGATGTTTTATACGATGTCCCAATAGTTCGGGGTCGACGTCCTGTCATTGTTTGGTGCGCCATTCCTCTGTGTTCCCGTTCCTCGTTTTGGGACGAAGTTCCCGATTCGAGGAACGCTGCGTCGTCCCGCGTTCCCGGTTTCTAAGCTCCAAACCAGCAAAAAGTGAATTTATGACTTATGAGAATTTCAGAGAAAGTGGAGAAAAGATAGTCAGTTCATCACAACTTGGAATGGTGCATGAGGGGGGAGCAAAGAAGTATCATATGATGAAATGGTTGTCCTTGTGTGCTCCAAAGGACTTTGGTGGCATGGATTTCACTGATACTAGAAGTATGAATTTGGCCCTGTTGGGGAAATGGATTTACAACTTGGAATCTGGTCATGAGGGGCTGTGTTATGAAATCTTAAGAAGGAAATACATGAATGACAAAGGGTTCTTTTAGTCTCTCTGAGAGATCCTCATTTTTCTGGAAAGGCCTGCACAAAGCAAAGTGGTGGGTGCAGAGAGGTTGTGGGTTCCAATTGGGAGATGGTAAACATGTTTCTTTTTGGGACGATGTTTGGTTGGGTGATGATGCTCCTCTTAAAGTTGAATTTAACAGGCTATATGATATTTGTCAAGACCCTAAGGCAACAGTGGCTGAAACTTGGTTTGAAAATGGCGCTGACATTAAATCTAGAAGGACCCTGGGAGATTGTGAAATTAATCAATGGCTCAAGTTGCAGTCTATGGCCCAAAATACTGTCCTGTTTTCTGAAAATGACAAAATGGTTTGGAAACTGGACACAAAAGGTTTTACCACGAAATCACTTTATCGTTTTATGACTTGTAGAGGAGTGATTGATTAAAGGTCAACGGATATTTGGAAAGGCCATATGCCTCTGAAGATAAAAATCTTTGTTTGGCTCATGTTTAAGGGCAAAATTCAAGTGGGGTCCCAGCTGAGCAAGATGAACTGGGGTGATAATCTGAATTGCAAGCTTTGCGGTGCGTTGGAGACGATGGACCACTTAATCTTTCAATGCCTTTTGTCTCGTTTTATCTGGTGCTTTGTGAGTGAATCTTTGAATTGGGGGGTTGTGCCTGAGAATAGAGAAGAAGTGTTGCAGATTGTTGCTCTGAGAAGAGCTACTAACCAGCAAAACTGGCTGATGTTGGCCGCTGTGGCAGCAATAGCTTGGGTTATTTTGCTTACTCGCAATAACTATGTGTTTACTAATGTTGTTGTCATGGGCTGTGGGCTAGGGCTACCAGCCACATGTACTGTTCATGTGGTTGGGCCTAGGCCTGGTAGCCCTAGCCCACAGCCCATGACACTTGTTCTTTCTGACGTTAACTGACTAGTGCACAAAGTAATTTTCTTCCTGTCCCAGTGGCTGGAGCTGGTGTCGGCCAAACTGAAAGAAAGGGCATCTGGGTACTTGGACTTGCTCCGTGCCAAGTTGCAGGCCATGTACTCTGCTTCAAAAAGCACCCCAGGTCTCAGTCAGACTGAAGAGCTCGTCCCAGGTAGTTCAGGAATCTGATTTTTTTTTGTAAACGAGTTATGCAGCAAAAATATCATTCTGTATTTTGGGCAAACGGTGACATGAACACTCAGCTCCCCCCATGGTCTGTGGTTTCAGCCTGGTGCTGGTGCCTTTGATGAATGTTTTTTTGGAGGTTTTTCTGGCTATCAGCGCTAGTCTCTGTTTTGGGGGAATGTTTTGGACCCCGGGTAGATGTTTGTTGAACAATTGTAAGCTGGTATCCCTAGCATCTACTTTTTTCTGCTTTCAATACAAAGCAGGGCAGAAATTTCCTTTTCCTCCAAAAAGAAGAACATGCATCTACAGTTGAGCAGCTAAAAAGAAACAAAAGAAACTACGTCCCTCAATCCACATAACCGTAACAGCTTAGAAGCATTAATGTAACAAATCACGAAGATGGCATTCGTGACATACTAGACGAATTGGTGATGGCAGTTAACATCACTTGGCATTCTATTTGTAGAAGAAATGCAGCTGATAATTATTCAACAAAGAGAACACACATATACGTACCTGTACATCCACCAATGTGCTTTCCACCTGAAATAAAAGGAACAATTGAATTTGGCAAGATAACATATCGCAACAGTGAAACGGTGGAGATTTGTATGTGTATTGTGGGGGCAATTTCAGATATTACCATGTAATACTATGAAGAAAACATAGATATATATGCCAATAATGCCATGGACAGTGGGGTGGGGGTGGGCAAAGTATTTCCAAGTACCTATGAAAACATTAGGAACAGTGGACTGTCCAGTGAGTCGCTCTAACACCTTTTGCAATTGTGGTCCTTGAGCGCCTGAAAAAGGATGGGCAGTTTAGCTGCGTTTGCGCAACATTGGCATACAAAGTCATTGTTCTTGTAAAACCTTCACAGTTTTTTTCCTTGTGGAAGATGGCTTGATGATAAATATGCAACTTTGAAAGGCACAAAGAAGTGGTGCGGACATGAAAAAAAATCCTTATGTGCACACACAGTCAGTCAGTCACACACACATATGTGTGTATGCACGGCTTGAGGTGGATGGGAAGAGGAGGAGGAGGACGGACCAAGATGGTCGAGCTCGATGACGTGGGGCTGGACGCCGATCCGTTTGAAGAGCGCCTTGACCTCCATGGAGTATCTGTGGAGAAGACAAAGTAGTGAATCGGTCATTCGGCATAGAGACAGTGATGGTTGGATGGGGAGGAGATCTTACGAGCACCAAGACTTGGAGTAGATGACGACGGGGTTGTCGGCCAGCGTCTTCTTGATGGAGTCCTCCATCCGCGAGCCGAAGGAGGAGTCCGGAGAGGAGGAGGAGGCCCGTGCGGCGACGGCCCTGGCGCGGCGTGCGGCCAGCGGGATGCGGGGGCGAGGCGGGGAGCAGTATAAAGGGAGGCCGCCAAGGGCGGGCAGGGGAAGGCGACAGAGGGTGAGGCTCCGCGGCGGCATTGCTGGAGGCGGTGGCGGGGATCGAACTCCCCTCTCTCGTCTCCGGCTGGAGAAGGGAAATCCGAAATCGGCAAGCAAGCGTCGATCCCCACTTCGCCGCCAGAGGATCGATCGAAATTCCCTCCTCTCTCGTCTCCGGCTGGAAAAAAATCAGAAAAAAAAAACGCCAATCGAATGATTCAATTCCCCTTGGCCGCCGGAGGAGAGGAGATTGCAAAACCATCAGCATATCTTTATTATCTTATAGATTAAAACCAGCTCGTGCACTGCACCGCTCCACGTCATATTTTTTTCGAAAAAGTTTACATGTTTTCTAGTAATTTGTTAAAAGGTCTAAACTTATTTTTATAAGAAAGAGTCGGCTCCTCTACTGGCTCTACATCATATTTTTTTCAAAAAAAAATTATGTGTTTTTTAATAATTTGTCAAAGGTCTAAGCCTATTCTTTAGTAATTTGTCAAAGGTATAAGCCTATTTTTTATAGGAAATAGTCGGCTGCTCGACTAGCCAAGTTTGGTTGCTCGTTGTCGCATCCCCCTAGCCTAACCGACTCGTCGCCGCCCTCTAGCTTGACCATTCGCCGCTAGCCTCATCCGTCCCTCACCGGTCATTGATAGTCTTTCGGATCTCGTCACGTGGGACATTCCTTGATGGGCATCAGTCAAACATGTCGACCGATCGTCCCCATTGACCGTCGATCATCCTCTTTCAATTGCAGGGACAAGAAAAACAATAGGCACCTAGTAGGGAAGGGGGAAAAGGGGAAGAGGCATCCACACTGAAGGTCCTGGTGCTATCGTTCATCTAGAGGAGGACATCGACGACAAGTTCTTCTATGACTACCTGACCACTCGACTTTGCTTCAAAAAGAAGCAGCCCTTCCTCGGCATCCTCTCTAATCCCTACTTGAATCTAGCCTTAAAAATGGTGTGTTTTATTCATCTTTTTGGTTTAATTCGCTTATAGATTAAAACTAGTCCCCTTTGGTGGTGGTGTATCTTTGGTGGTGTTGCATCGCTCTACATTATGTTTTTGTGAAAAAGTTCATGAGTTTTCTAGTAATTTGTTAAATGTCCAAGCCTATTTCTCAAAGGAAAGAGTCACATGCTCACCTACCCTAGTTTGAAATATCTCAATCCTTGAGTTGTATTGAATTTTAGTGATTAATAACAACAAATATTGGGACTAACCATTCTCATGAGTTTGTGTTAGGTTAAGTTCCAACATTAAGCAAAAAAAATTGATTGCTCATATGTTGAGACTAACCGTTCTCATGAGTTTGTGTGTTAGGTTAAATTCTGATATCAAGCAAAAAGGTTGATTACTCATATGTTGAGAATCAAGTGGATGATTGATAATAAGCTAAAAATCATGAAGAATAAAGTAATACATATCTTTGATTATATATTGAAAACCAAGTGGAATATTATTTCATGAAAATGGTTCATAGAAGCTTATTGAGTATATAGTGATGGACATGAGAAATATAAGCTAAAGTTGATAATTGATAAAAACTTGAGTATCATGAAGCGTGAAGTGAATTATATATTTAATTAATGAGGATCAAGTGGACATATTAAAGATGTTGTATAAGAAGTGATTTTCTATGGCAATATGGTGAAGGAAAACATAATACTCGCTTACGAAGGATCATGCAAAGATGAAGGGCAAGTAGAGGCTTGACACCGAAGGACCAATGCGATGGTGAAGAGCCAGTATAAGCTTTGTGCGATGAACCAAGTAGGTCCAAAAGAAAACCATGGGTGATCCACGTCATCTATTCAAGAAATGTAAGAATTGATAAAGAGAAAAGCAAGTTCGGACTTCATATATTGAAGGATGTTGAGTGACTTAGATATATGGAAGCATTCATACTTCATATATTGATCAACGTCAAGCCAAAATTCAAAGAGAACATTGCTCAAAGCAAATGTATAAATATTTTAGGACTAATGTATTCAACTAGTTGTATGTAGGTCAACGGTCCCAATCAAGAAATGGTTTTAACTTTGTCATCCCTCAAAAGTAGAGAAACACGATGGTGTGAGAGTATTCCTATTATTATACATCTTTTATACTTGCATTTGAGTATAGAAATGTCATACTATTAAGAGGAATACAAAGTTGATGTGTTTGTATATGTCTCGGTGCTCAAAATGTTTTATCTCATTTCTATCTTGAGAGAAAACCAAATCCATAACATTTTATTCTTGGTATTTTAATACTTGTTATTTTTTATTTTGGATAGCCCTTTGAATAAGCTTTTCAAAAAGTTAAGGATCATCAAAAACAGAGTTCGTAGTCAAAAGTTATGAACTGTTTTCTAGGGTGGTGCTAGGAATTTCGGAAGTTCCGATATTAGATTGGAAGTTTGGACCCGTTGGAACTTCCGATTTGAGCTCTTGGGCTAGAAATAATTTTTTCTGTTGGAACTTCCAATTTGAATTCTTGGTTTTGAATTTATTTTTGGTCGGAACTTCTGATATTGCATCGAAACTTCTGAGTCAGGCGACCAAAAATGGCCAAACAGTTAGATTTTGGGTGCAGGATATAAAAATCCCTCTTTCTCAGCCATTTTGAATGAGCAACTCAACCCTAACCCTAGCTTTTAAACCCTAGAACTCTCCCGCTCATTCAAGCTCATATCTTGAGTGTATCTTTACGATTCGTCTTGAGAGTTCATTTGTAATATTCTTGTGATTTTATTGCTTCATCTTTTGAGAAGTTTTTGGTTGGCTATGTTGGTGATTTTTATTGAAAATCTTGAGGGAAAATATTCAGGTGGGCAAAGTTTTTCATGAGCCTTGAATCCCTAACCCTAGAACTCTCCATTTTCTTTTAAGTCTAAATCTATAGTGAATCTTTGTGATTCTGCTTGAGAATTCTTCACAAATCTTATTGACATTTCTTTGTTCTATATTTTTATAAGTTTTTGGGTAGTTGAGTTGGTTGATTTTATTACAAAATCTTTGAGCACTTGAGTTTATAGCAAATAAATCAAATTTATGTTTGTTACTCTTGGAGATTGAGATTCCCTAGACAGAAGGCATCACACATGAGCAACCAAGGATTGTGGTGTGTCCAAAAAAGTTTGTGAATATTCTACCTGTAACACCCCAAATTTTCAAAACAATAAATATATTATTAAATTCAATTTATTGGAATTATTATTTCAGAAAATACTTTTAATTCTCTTTTCTACCCTTTTGAACTACAACATAGAGTAGATGACCAAATCAGGAGGTGAAACTTTTTGTATATGATCCTAAGACCAAAATATAATTTTGAGAATTTTTATAAATTTTTACCAGCCTTGGAAGTAGCCCAAATCTTTTAATCTATTTTCTGGAATTATTTTTATTCAGAAAAGTATTAGAACAGTAATGGGCTCCTCTCCCACCCTTCTCTCTCTCCCGGCCGGCCCAGCCCGTTACCGCGCTCGTCTTAGACTGACGCATGGACCCCACCTGTCGGCGCCGAAACTTTCCCCTCGCGCGCGCACCCGACACCGCGGCCCCACCCATCAGCCTTCCCGTTCGCTCGCTCGCGCTCACTGGCCAGTGGCCCCCGCCTGTCAGCTTCGCCTTCAACCTCCCGCCGTCGCCCCCAAATCACGCCGGCCGTCGACCTCGCCCTCGGATCCGCCTCGCTGGCCCGTCCCGCTTTAATTCGTCGCCATTAATCGGTCCCTCGCGTCGCGTCGACCGTTTCCCCTCGTTAAACAGCGCCTTTACGCCACGGGATCGCCGCTCCGCGTGCATGGCCGAGCCATCGCCGGCGAGTAAAAGCCCTCGGCCGGTTTCCTTGCATGCGAGCCCTCCCCGGCGTCCTATTTAAGCCCCAACCTGAGCCGCGTTCGACCCCCACGCCTAATCGCCTCGAGAACGAACAGAGCACTCGCAATCCACGTTTTAGCGCCCACCCTCTAATTCACCTCCGGCCACCGCTCGCCGTCGCACCAGACCACCTCCGCCCGTGCCTCCGCCACCAACGTGACCGCGAGAACGACCCCGACCTCGGCCACCCCTCCGCCGACGTCGAACCCCGCCGGAACACCATCGCCGACGAGGAACCCGAACCACTCCGCCGTCTACCCTCGTCGCCGGCCTCGCTCCGTCGACCCCTCGCCTCGCCTAAGGTACCATCGTGACCGCCTTGGCCTCCTCTTTCCGTTTTCGCATAGAGCTAGGGCCTAGCCCCCTCGTAGGCGCCATCGCCACCGCACCCGAGCCCCGCCGTCGCCGGAGACGAAGGGGGGTATAGCCCCCTTAGCGCGTGTCGTGCCGGATTCAATCCTGGCCGCACGATCGCAATCGGACGACGCGCGTGAGTCCACGTACGCGATCTAATCCGCACCGTCGGATCTGGTCAAAGCGTTACGTTTTAATCTCGCGCGTTGATTTCCATTTAACCCGACGCGCGATCTCGTGCGTCCACGTGGTACCCCTTCGCGCGTTTTAATCCTGGCCGTCCGTTGTCACTTAACCCTCCCGCCTCGCGCCTGGCCACCGGATCCAGATCCGACGGTCCAGATCGAGCCGGCGCACGCGCACAGTGCGCGGGTTCACCGTGGGCCTGGCTCACCGTGGACCCGAGGGGTTTAAAATTTGAAAATAAATTCCAGAAATGCTTTTAAACTTGTAAAATTCATATCTAATGCATTTGAACTCTAAAAATTACCATTCCAATTTCAGAAAATTCATAAAATTATTCTCTACATATTTATGCAATAAAAACAGTAGGTTTACTTTGACATTTTCATGTTTATTTAAATAAGTATTCAAATGCCCTTAGGATTAAAATGCAAATTTAAATATTTAAACTCCAGAAAATTTATATAATTATTCCTTTCTGTTTAAACACTAGAACCACTGAGTTTTCTCTGAATCATTTATATTAAATTGATTAGAAAACTTAATGTAGTATTATACACACTTAAAAACCCTTTTAAGAAAGACAATAATTCATTTAGATTCATTTTAAATTAATGGAGAAATAAATTTCAGAACTTTAACCATTGAATTTATTTTATTTATAATCAAACCAACTTTAACTTATGTGTTTATAATGTAATGTTATACTGTTTGATTGGATGTTGTGTTCTTTTATTCTACTTTATATTAAAAAGACTACGACGTCGCCGAGGAGCCGGAGTACTTCCCCGAAGTCCCTCCCTCTCCCTTTGCTGAACAAGGCAAGTCACCAAACAATTCTTTTGAGCATATTGAACCCATGTCTGAATTGACTATCGCTAAAACACATAGGTTATGTATATGCATTAGTCAAATGAACCCTTACATTATATTTATTTAGGATCCCCCGACCTTGATGTGCAACCCAAGCCATGCTATCTCGCCTAACCTCCTTGTCACCATATGATCAATGATATTAGCTAGTGTCCAATGTATTGGCACGGCCGCTATAGGATAAAAATGAGTCGTAGTGAAATGGTTCTATTATATGATCCTGTTACTTCTTATCTTTGGAAATTCTGTTGGTGATGAGTCATGGTTGTGAGTGTATGCATGGTGGGTTCCGGGTGCAAGCTAGGGCATTGGTCAGTCGCACCCGGGGCACTATAAGGACCGGTCTGAGGGATCCGTTGCAATACACTTACGTACTAACCACAAGTCTAGTGGGTAAGTCCTAACTAAGGTATGAGTTGTTCCAAACCGAGGCCACCACTTGGAGATGGGTCAAGTTGCACCTGCGGGTGACTTGTACCAATGTGGCGCAAAAGGGGGTGCGACGTTAGCCGGGATGCGGCCCGGCGCGCCGGCGAAACCTAGAGCGGGTGGTTATCGCTTGGAACATCTCATATTGAGGTTTTGGCACGAGTTCCCGTGAAATGGGTCATCTCGTTGAGATGAGTGCGTGCCTTGTGGGTACAGTAGTACATCTCTGATCAGAGTCTTAAATCTTTTCGAAAAGCCGAGCCCACGGTCAAGGGCGGGTTGCGTGACATCCCCCAATTAGATTACTTTGGATATGATTGTGCATGATGGATTGACATGTAAGGACCGTTGTGCGAGGAGGTAAAACGTACTCCTCGAGTTAGTTGATGTTGATGATGTTCATATTTACTTTCCGCATGATTAAAATATGATTACACTAAATGCCATAACTGCAACTGCTTTATTCCGCATTGTTAGCCTTTATCCTTCCTTGTTTATTATCCTGCATTATTATTTGCATTTGCGGTGGCTTGTTGAGTACTTTTTGTACTCATACCCGTTGGACCCCACAGAGGATGCTTATCTTGAAGACGGTCTGGAGTAGCGACCCAGTCAAGAGGAAAAATCCTGAAGAAGAAGTTCGTCATGCCGTTTTCTAATTATTTACTCTACTGTTTTATTAAAACAATGTTGTAATAAATATGGTCTGCGTACCATGAATTTTACCGTATGTACGTTGTCGCATGATGAACCTCTTGTATTATTGTTTTTCTATGGAAATTCAATAATGTCTCGATTTTGTTAAATCGGGGCGCTACAAGATGGTATCAGAGCCGACTTGACTGTAGGAAGCCAAACAGACCCACCTAGCCATTAGCCATAGGAAATTATTTCTCGAAAATCTACTTCATAAACTTTGTTCCTCTCCTCACTTTTATTCAACTTGCTGTTTTGTAGATGCCAGTCTACCAAGTCCACAGTTACTGCCGCCACTACGAGGGCTTCGTCCGGGAGCTCCGCATGATGCTCACCTTTCTCGGGTTCCTCTTCGAACCCGAATTCCAAGGAGTGTACCCCGACGAGTTCGCCGGGCCTTGTGACGTCTCCCTCACCGTCCATGGCTCCGGAGAACACCTGCCGCCCTACACCACCGCACTTGGAGGCCCGACTTTCGACGTCGCGTGCCAACGAGTCGCCCTCCAGGCCCTCATGGAGCTGAGGATGATCTACGACGATCGTCTTCAGAACTCATCCTTCCGGCTTGTGCCGAAGCGTACTCCCGGGGCCCACCGTAGCATCTACCTCGGAGTTCACTCCGTGCGTGATCCGGTCATGGCCCGGCAGTCGCGTCTTCTACAGGCCATGGATGATCTCCACACCGAGGCGGTGCTCGACGCCGACGAGCATCATGAGGCGGTTGCGTTTCTTCGTGAGGAAACGAAGAACCTGATCCAACAGAACGGCGAGCTGCAGCGCAAGATCATACAGCTGCAGAAGGATATAGCGGAGATGATTCCTCTTCTTCCTAGGAAGAAGAAGCCCATCCGTGAGCCCCTCCCTCGCCCTAAGAGGATCCCGCCACGACCCTCCCCCGCCAGGCCTTCCACCAGCGCCCCTACACCACGCCCCGGCCTCGTCTCCGACTCCATCATCGAGAATTTTCTCGAGCCCACCATCTCTCTGGAGCCGCGCGCTCGTGGTTCCGAGAGCACGGAGACCGCCTCCGGTGGCGAGTAGGCGTTAGGAGACGCTATCTAAATGAGAATCAAAATTTTGTATGTGGTGCTGCCCACGACGAGTGTGTCATGGGTAGAATAAAAACTTGATTGTAACAAACAATTTATGCCACTATATATAATTATGCGCTTGAATCTTATATGATTGTATTATTGTTTCGTCATCTTTGCTTCATCGCTTTGGATATTCAGAAGATGGCCGACCACCAGAACACCGGCTCCAACAACGGAGCAGGAGGGAGCCGAGATGCGCCTGAGGGTGTTGTGCCCAACTGGGGTGCGACAGGCCCGCGCCAATCCGGGTCGCCTTCCGCCAACCACCCCACTCTGGCGGAGATGATGGCAAATCAGAACCATCTGATCACCGCCCTCCTCACTCAAATGCAGCACCAACAGGCTCAGTTGGACCGTCTGCAGAACGGGGAGCCCGCCCCTCGCGCACCAGCACCCGCGGCCGCTCCGCAACTCTCCGAGTTCTTGCGCGTGCGCCCGCCCATCTTCTCGAGCACAACCAACCCGATGGAGGCCGGAGATTGGCTTCGCACCATCGAGAAGAAGCTCGACCTCCTCCCCTGCACAGACCGGGAGCGAGTGGCCTTCGCCACTCATCAGCTCCAGGGTCCCGCCGCTGAGTGGTGGGACAACTACCGTGCATCCCAGCCTGAGGGCCACATGGTGACTTGGGCGGAGTTCACCATCGCCTTTCGTGCCGCTCACGTCCCCGCCGGTGTCATCGCGGTCAAGCAGCAGGAGTTCCGCGACCTGCAACAGGGCAACATGACTGTCATGGAGTACCTCCATGAGTTCAACCGCCTCGCACGCTACGCACCGGAGGAAGTGCGCACCGACACCCTCCGCCAAGCCAAGTTCCTCAGGGGACTTAAGGATGAGCTGTCCATCCAGCTCGTCGCCGCCGACTTCGCCGACTTCCAGCGGCTGGTCAACTAAAGCGCTCATCCAAGAGACTGAGCAGAACAAGCTGGACCTCAAGAAGAGGAAGATGATCGCCTTCAAGCATCAACAGGCGAACACTCAGAGGCCCCGCTTCGTCCCTCCGCCACCAGCGCCCGCCTACCATCCTCAGGCCCGCCTACAGGCCACCTCACGCAGCCGGTGGATCCAACGCCGGGCATCCTCGCCCCGCTCCACCAGCTCCGGCCGCTCAGCCGGCACCGGCCGCCAAGGCCCCGATCTTGAGGGATCGTCAAGGAAGGCCGGTCGTCTGCTTCAACTGCCGCAAGGAAGGGCACTACTCGCACCAGTGTCCTCACCCCAAGCAGAACCAAGGCGCAGCACCCCACCAGGCCGTTCGCGCCCGCGTCAACCACATCAGCGCGGAGGAAGCTCAGGAGGCTCCTGAAGTCGTACTCGGTACGTTTACTATGAATTCCGTACCGGCCGTCATATTATTTGACTCTGGAGCAACCCACTCCTTTGTCTCGGAAGATTTTGCAAAAATAAACAATCTGGACGTGCTCCCTCTACCCATTCCCATGGTGATTGCCACCCCCGGCAATAGGACCTCAGCTCGCTTCTACAGCCCTAAGGTTCAACTTGATATCCAAGGAGTGCTGTTTCGGGCCGAGCCTGTCCTCATCCGATGCACCGGACTCGACCTTATACTAGGTATGGATTGGTTGATGAAGCACAAGGGAGTGATCGACTGTGCCAACAAGTCCATCACGGTGACCAGTCCTGAAGGCGTGACCGTCACCTTCCGGATGGCCAGTCGCAAACCACTCGGAGCATCCCTTCGCTCAATTGCTCTTGAAGAGGTGCCAATAGTCAAGGAATTTGCAGATGTTTTCCCTGAAGATCTGCCCGGAATGCCTCCCAAGCGGGACATCGAATTCAGAATCGAGCTTGTCCCGGGGACCACTCCAATCTCCAAGCGCCCATACCGAATGGCCGCCAATGAACTAGCCGAAGTCAAGAGCAACATCGAAGACCTTGAGCAGAAAGGTTACATCCGACCGAGTACCTCACCTTGGGGTGCACCGGTCATATTTGCCATGAAGAAGGACAAGACCAAGAGGATGTGCGTGGACTATAGAGCCTTGAACGACGTGACCATCAAGAACAAATACCCATTGCCTCGGATCGACGACCTGTTCGATCAGCTGAAAGGATCCTCGGTGTTTTCCAAGATTGACCTCAGGTCAGGTTATCACCAGTTGAGGATCAGGGAGGAAGATATACCCAAGACTGCCTTCACCTCCCGCTATGGACTCTACGAGTACACTGTGATGTCGTTCGGACTCACGAATGCCCCGGCCTTTTTCATGAACATGATGAACAACGTATTCATGGAGTTCTTGGATAAGTTCATCGTGGTATTCATCGACGATATCCTCGTTTACTCCAAGACCAAGGAAGAACACGAGACTCACCTCCGTCTGACCCTCGGAA
Source organism: Zizania palustris (assembly GCA_019279435.1). Taxonomy (NCBI): domain Eukaryota; kingdom Viridiplantae; phylum Streptophyta; class Magnoliopsida; order Poales; family Poaceae; genus Zizania; species Zizania palustris. Next base: position 59,732,198 of record JAAALK010000082.1, read on the forward strand.
AGCTAAGGGAGCAGCAACTGTACGCCAAATACAGCAAATGCGAATTTTGGTCGTCTGAGGTGAAGTTCCTCGGCCATGTTATATCTGCCGGAGGAATAGCAGTGGACCCAACCACCGTTGAAGCGGTAACCAACTGGCTACAGCCAACGACCGTGACCGAGATCCGGAGTTTTCTCGGATTGGCCGGATACTACCGCCGGTTCATCGAGAATTTTTCCAAGATCGCCAAGCCTATGACCAGACTTCTGCAGAAAGAGGTGAAGTTTGATTGGACCCCCGACTGCGAAGAAAGCTTCCAGACCCTCAAGAAGAAACTTGTGTCAGCTCCCATTCTGACTCTGCCAGACATCCGGAAAGACTTCCACGTCTACTGTGATGCCTCTCGTCAAGGATTGGGGTGCGTCTTAATGCAAGAAGGGAAGGTGATATCCTACGCCTCCCGGCAGTTGAGACCGCATGAGCTGAACTACCCAACCCACGACCTAGAACTAGCAGCCGTGGTTCATGCCTTGAAGATATGGAGACATTACCTTGTGGGAAATCGGTGTGAGGTCTTCACCGACCATAAGAGCCTCAAGTATATATTCACCCAACCAGATCTGAACCTCAGGCAAAGGAGATGGTTGGAACTGATCAAGGATTACGACTTGGGCATCCATTATCATCCGGGCAAAGCGAACGTGGTGGCAGACGCCCTTAGTCGAAAAGGGTACTGCAATGCCATCATGATTCAAGACCAGACTCCTCTACTTTATAAAGAGATGGAAAGACTAAACCTAGGGATCACCACTCGAGAGTACCCCGCTGCTTTGGAGTCTCGGCCTGTCTTAATAGACCAGATCCGAGAGAAGCAGAAGGAAGACCCAGACATCCTGGAGATCCAGCAAAACATGAGGAAGGGTAAAGCCCCCGGATTTTCCGAGGACGAGCATGGTACCATCTGGTTCGGAAACCGAGTATGCGTACCCAACCTACCTGAGTTGAAGACTCTCATCCTTCAGGAAGCCCACGATACTCTATACTCCATCCATCCCGGGAGTACAAAGATGTACCAAGACCTGAAGGAGAAATATTGGTGGGTCAGCATGAAGAGAGAAATAGCTGAGTATGTGGCCAAGTGCGACACATGCCGGCGAGTCAAGGCAGAGCATCAGAGACCTGCCGGACTTCTTCAACCCCTCAAAGTCCCTGAATGGAAGTGGGAAGAGATAGGAATGGACTTCATCACGGGACTGCCCAGGACCCAAGCTGGTCATGATTCTATCTGGGTGATCGTTGATCGACTCACCAAGGTAGCTCACTTCGTCCCGGTCAAGACAACTTACACCGTCGCCAAGTTGGCTGAGTTGTATATGACCCGGATCGTGTGCCTCCACGGAGTTCCCAAGAAGATTGTATCTGACCGCGGGAGTCAGTTTACCTCCAAGTTTTGGAAGAACCTTCAAGAGGAACTCGGCACCCGGCTGAACTTTAGCACCGCCTATCATCCACAGACCGACGGTCAGACCGAAAGGGTCAACCAGATATTGGAGGATATGCTTAGAGCTTGTGCTCTAGACTTTGGCGGAATGTGGGACAAGAACTTACCTTATGCAGAGTTCTCCTACAACAACAGCTATCAAGCCAGCCTGCAAATGTCCCCGTTCGACGCACTCTATGGGCGTAAGTGCAGAACGTCGTTGCTCTGGGATCAGACCGGAGAATCACAACTGTTTGGGACCGACTTATTGAGAGAAGCTGAAGAGAAAGTTAAGATCATAAGAGACCGACTAAAGGCAGCCCAATCTAGGCAAAAGAGCTACGCCGATAACCGTCGAAGAGATCTAGCCTTTGAGGAGGGCGATTATGTCTACCTCCGAGTCACTCCCCTCCGTGGCACTCAAAGGTTCAACATGAAAGGCAAACTAGCACCCCGCTACGTCGGACCTTTCCAGATCCTCCGTCGACAAGGAGAAGTGGCATATCAGCTGGAGCTGCCTCCATCCTTGGCAGGCGTTCATGATGTGTTCCATGTCTCGCAGCTGAAGAAGTGTCTCCGTGTGCCCACCGAACAAGCCGACCTTCAGCAGCTCAATGTCCAAGAAGACTTGACCTACATAGAGAGACCCGTCAAGATCTTGGAAACCAAGGAGAGAGTAACCAGAAGTCGCGTCGTCCGCTTCTGCAAAGTCCAATGGAACAACCATCCCGCAGAAGAAGCCACTTGGGAAAAAGAAGACGAGCTGAAAGCCCAATACCCCGAGCTATTCGAGTAGCGTTCCAATCTCGAGGACGAGATTCTTGTAAGGGGGATAGGTTTGTAACACCCCAAATTTTCAAAACAATAAATATATTATTAAATTCAATTTATTGGAATTATTATTTCAGAAAATACTTTTAATTCTCTTTTCTACCCTTTTGAACTACAACATAGAGTAGATGACCAAATCAGGAGGTGAAACTTTTTGTATATGATCCTAAGACCAAAATATAATTTTGAGAATTTTATAAATTTTTACCAGCCTTGGAAGTAGCCCAAATCTTTTAATCTATTTTCTGGAATTATTTTTATTCAGAAAAGTATTAGAACAGTAATGGGCTCCTCTCCCACCCTTCTCTCTCTCCCGGCCGGCCCAGCCCGTTACCGCGCTCGTCTTAGACTGACGCATGGACCCCACCTGTCGGCGCCGAAACTTTCCCCTTGCGCGCGCACCCAACACCGCGGCCCCACCCGTCAGCCTTCCCGTTCGCTCGCTCGCGCTCACTGGCCAGTGGCCCCCGCCTGTCAGCTTCGCCTTCAACCTCCCGCCGTCGCCCCCAAATCGCGCCGGCCGTCGACCTCGCCCTCGGATCCTCCTCGCTGGCCCGTCCCGCTTTAATTCGTCGCCATTAATCGGTCCCCCGCGTCGCGTCGACCGTTTCCCCTCGTTAAACAGCGCCTTTACGCCACGGGATCGCCGCTCCGCGTGCATGGCCGAGCCATCGCCGGCGAGTAAAAGCCCTCGGCCGGTTTCCTTGCATGCGAGCCCTCCCCGGCGTCCTATTTAAGCCCCAACCTGAGCCGCGTTCGACCCCCACGCCTAATCGCCTCGAGAACGAACAGAGCACTCGCAATCCACGTTTTAGCGCCCACCCTCTAATTCACCTCCGGCCACCGCTCGCCGTCGCACCAGACCACCTCCGCCCGTGCCTCCGCCACCAAAGTGACCGCGAGAACGACCCCGACCTCGGCCACCCCTCCGCCGACATCGAACCCCGCCGGAACACCATCGCCGACGAGGAACCCGAACCACTCCGCCGTCTACCCTCGTCGCCGGCCTCGCTCCGTCGACCCCTCGCCTCGCCTAAGGTACCATCGTGACCGCCTTGGCCTCCTCTTTCCGTTTTCGCATAGAGCTAGGGCCTAGCCCCCTCGTAGGCGCCATCGCCACCGCACCCGAGCCCCGCCGTCGCCGGAGACGAAGGGGGGTATAGCCCCCTTAGCGCGTGTCGTGCCGGATTCAATCCTGGCCGCACGATCGCAATCGGACGACGCGCGTGAGTCCACGTACGCGATCTAATCCGCACCGTCGGATCTAGTCAAAGCGTTACGTTTTAATCTCGCGCGTTGATTTCCATTTAACCCGACGCGCGATCTCGTGCGTCCACGTGGTACCCCTTCGCGCGTTTTAATCCTGGCCGTCCGTTGTCACTTAACCCTCCCGCCTCGCGCCTGGCCACCGGATCCAGATCCGACGGTCCAGATCGAGCCGGCGCACGCGCACAGTGCGCGGGTTCACCGTGGGCCTGGCTCACCGTGGACCCGAGGGGTTTAAAATTTGAAAATAAATTCCAGAAATGCTTTTAAACTTGTAAAATTCATATCTAATGCATTTGAACTCTAAAAATTACCATTCCAATTTCAGAAAATTCATAAAATTATTCTCTACATATTTATGCAATAAAAACAGTAGGTTTACTTTGACATTTTCATGTTTATTTAAATAAGTATTCAAATGCCCTTAGGATTAAAATGCAAATTTAAATATTTAAACTCCAGAAAATTTATATAATTATTCCTTTCTGTTTAAACACTAGAACCACTGAGTTTTCTCTGAATCATTTATATTAAATTGATTAGAAAACTTAATGTAGTATTATACACACTTAAAAACCCTTTTAAGAAAGACAATAATTCATTTAGATTCATTTTAAATTAATGGAGAAATAAATTTCAGAACTTTAACCATTGAATTTATTTTATTTATAATCAAACCAACTTTAACTTATGTGTTTATAATGTAATGTTATACTGTTTGATTGGATGTTGTGTTCTTTTATTCTACTTTATATTAAAAAGACTACGACGTCGCCGAGGAGCCGGAGTACCTCCCCGAAGTCCCTCCCTCTCCCTTTGCTGAACAAGGCAAGTCACCAAACAATTCTTTTGAGCATATTGAACCCATGTCTGAATTGACTATCGCTAAAACACATAGGTTATGTATATGCATTAGTCAAATGAACCCTTACATTATATTTATTTAGGATCCCCCGACCTTGATGTGCAACCCAAGCCATGCTATCTCGCCTAACCTCCTTGTCACCATATGATCAATGATATTAGCTAGTGTCCAATGTATTGGCACGGCCGCTATAGGATAAAAATGAGTCGTAGTGAAATGGTTCTATTATATGATCCCGTTACTTCTTATCTTTGGAAATTCTGTTGGTGATGAGTCATGGTTGTGAGTGTATGCATGGTGGGTTCCGGGTGCAAGCTAGGGCATTGGTCAGTCGCACCCGGGGCACTATAAGGACCGGTCTGAGGGATCCGTTGCAATACACTTACGTACTAACCACAAGTCTAGTGGGTAAGTCCTAACTAAGGTATGGGTTGTTCCAAACCGAGGCCACCACTTGGAGATGGGTCAAGTTGCACCTGCGGGTGACTTGTACCAATGTGGCGCAAAAGGGGGTGCGACGTTAGCCGGGATGCGGCCCGGCGCGCCGGCGAAACCTAGAGCGGGTGGTTATCGCTTGGAACATCTCATATTGAGGTTTTGGCACGAGTTTCCGTGAAATAGGTCATCTCGTTGAGATGAGTGCGTGCCTTGTGGGTACAGTAGTACATCTCTGATCAGAGTCTTAAATCTTTTCGAAAAGCCGAGCCCACGGTCAAGGGCGGGTTGCGTGACATCCCCCAGTTAGATTACTTTGGATATGATTGTGCATGATGGATTGACATGTAAGGACCGTTGTGCGAGGAGGTAAAACGTACTCCTCGAGTTAGTTGATGTTGATGATGTTCATATTTACTTTCCGCGTGATTAAAATATGATTACACTAAATGCCATAACTGCAACTGCTTTATTCCGCATTGTTAGCCTTTATCCTTCCTTGTTTATTATCCTGCATTATTATTTGCATTTGCGGTGGCTTGTTGAGTACTTTTTGTACTCATACCCGTTGGACCCCACAGAGGATGCTTATCTTGAAGACGGTCTGGAGTAGCGACCCAGTCAAGAGGAAAAATCCTGAAGAAGAAGTTCGTCATGCCGTTTTCTAATTATTTTACTCTACTGTTTTATTAAAACAATGTTGTAATAAATATGGTCTGCGTACCATGAATTTTACCGTATGTACGTTGTCGCATGATGAACCTCTTGTATTATTGTTTTTCTATGGAAATTCAATAATGTCTCGATTTTGTTAAATCGGGGCGCTACACTACCTCACCTCCGGAAGGAAAAAGGTAACTCTAGTCAAACCCAAGCTTAGCGTCGATTAAGGCTTGTTGAGGAAAAGGGTTGAAAGAGACCCAACCTATTGAAGTCTCTCAATGAAGACGTAGGATCGGTGGATCCGAACTTTGGTAAATATATACTTTTGTTCATTGTGTCTTCGTGTTCATGAGCTAATTCATCATATCCATATATGTGTTTAGCTCGATCTATATGTTTGTGATTGTTTGATTACAATTGGTGAATGTGATAGCTTCATAATACCTATTAGAATTTTCATGAATAATTGGTTTGAACTAAAACTCATTATAAGCTATTAGATTTAAAGTTTATCGGTTAATTACATTCATTGCTTGTTTTAGCTCAATCTCTAAATCTACCCTATGGATCTAATTGCATAAACATACTCCAAACAATTTGCGCTAACTTTCTATTCTTATAAAATTCTTATAAAAAATTATTTTGTGTTCTTGGTGTTCTTGCTAGCTCATATTTTAATATCACTCAATCTACTTGCTAGCAATATTATAAAACATCTTCCTATGTAAAAGTTATTGTCAACATCATTACACACATTTTCATTCATTTACTTTGTTGGCTAGAACAAAATTCATATTTGTTGATTTTCTGAGATCATCAGAACTTCCGATCCAAATCCAAACATCCGATTAGCTGAAGTTTTGAAAAACTTCCAGTGCATCGAAACTTCCGGTCACTAACCAAAAATTCTGATTCAGGAGTTTTTCAATCTAACTATTTTCATAAGATTTTTTTAGGAACGCCTATTCACCCCTCTAGGTGACATTAGTGTCCTTTCATCGTCACCGCCTCCTCTAGCCTAGACATTCACCGCTGTGTTCCCCTGGCCTAGCTGCTCATCGCCGCCCTTGGCTTGGTCATTCATCGCCAGACTCCAACCGTCCCCCACCGGTAGTTAGTATAGTAGTCCCTCGGATCTTGCCGCGCGGGATGTCCCCTAATTATCACCAGTCGAACATGTCATTTGGTCGTCCTCCCATATTGAACATATTGTCCGGTCATCCTCCGTCGATTGTCGGTCATTCCCTTTCAATTGCAGGGACTAGAAAAGCATAAGGTGGTGAGGAAAGTTGAAAATAAACTTGCATCTTAGAAAATTTCTCAACTTTCCTATGAGGAAGAATGGTACTTATTAATGTTTATTTGAGTAGCATACCTGTGTATACTATGTGGTTATTTTTGTTATCAGAGATGACTCTTCAGAAAATAGACAACGTTAGATCTCACTTTTTATGGGAAGGCCTTAATAACAAGAAGTATCACGTGATGAGATGATAAACTTTGTGTGCGCCAAAAGATATGGGAGGCATGGGTTTTGTTGACATAAGAGCTGAAAACGGACACACTAGAGACTGTTACGAAATCCTCATAAAAAAGTATAGGTTGGATAGGGAGGTGCTCCAATCTGATGTGAAGGGAGGGTCTTACTTTTGAAAAGGTCTGAATAAGGTAAAGAAATGGGCTCGTTTGGGGAGTGGTTTCAAAGCTAAAGCTAGAACTAGAGTTTTATTCTGGCATGATGTTTTGTATATTGATGTTCCATTAAAATATATGTGTCATAATATTTACAATATGTGCAGTGACACAGATGCAACGATTGTAGAAACTATGACTAAGATACAAGATAACACCTCGTTAAAAAGATCCTTGAGAGAGGAAGATTTAGGTGAATGGCAAAAGATGATTAGTGTGTTACAGTCCGTGGGGAATGACATTGGTCCAAACGAGATGATATGGCTGCTAGATAAGAAAAGGTTTTCATCCAAATCAATATACATGTTGATTGTTAATAGGGGTTTGGTAGATATTGAAAGTATGAGAATTTGGAAATGTGGAATGTATTTAAAAGTTAAGATCTTTATCTGGTTGATACTGAAAGATAAAATTCAAGTTAGAGAATAACTAGGGAAGATGAATTGGCAGGGTGATCAAACATGTAATCTGTGCGGGAAGTTTTAAACGGTTGATCACTTGATTTTTACTTGCCATCTATCCCAATTTATGTGGGTTTTTATGAGAGGCTTTAGGGTGGGATATAAATCAATTATATAGAAATGGTTTCTCTGAGATGTTGAAGAAACTCAAAGATGTAAAGAAAGTTACTATTGCTATCCAGATTTTAGGGGCAGGAGCATGGTCTATTTGGCTTACTTGAAATGAGTTCGTATTTCAAAACAAACTGTGTTTTAATGTTTTTAGGTGATTTATAAACTTATTGGTTTTTTCACTCAGTGCTTCCTCCATGTAAGACTTGAACAACTCATCAGCATGAAAGATCTTTTAAACCCAACCGCTCAAACCCGAGAGTATCAATGCTTGGCGATGACAAGTAGTTCTAGAGTAGTTTGAAGATAGTAGTTTCTTGTGCTTAATTTTGATAGTGTTCTTTTCGACAAAACTGGTGTGGGTGGCCTTTTGGTTCTCGCGGTGAGGTCTTGTGTTGCTTGTGTGTATAAACTTTAACTGTGCCAGAAGATGTCGCTGCCGGATGTTATTTTGTTACGCTTCATTGTAAGTCAGTAACCTTGACAATCGTTGTAATGCCATTTTGTTATCTGTTTTCAATAAAGCAGGGTGTCCAGTTGGGTTGACTTTTTCTAGGTGCTCTATAAAAGCAGAGTAAATAAAGAATACAATACAAGACTAAGGGGTTGTTTGGCTCTAAGAGGTTAAACTTTAGCTCCTGTCACATCAGATGTTCGGAGATTAATTAAAAAATTAAATATTAGTTAATTATAAACGCCCAAGCTAATTCATGAGATAAATCTATTTAATTTATTCATTTTATGATTTGACAATATGATGCTAAGTAAAATATATTAATAATAGATTAATTAGGTTTAATCTCATAAATTAGCTTAAGGTTATGTAATTAGTTTTATATTTAACTCGTTTTTATTGACCTAAAGTTTAGCCGCAGAAGCCGAATAGCATCTTTGCCGCACCGCCGCCTCTTCTCCAATTCGATTCGATTCGTCGCCGCCGCCGCCGCCGCCGCGCCAGGTCAGACCAAACCTGTGCGGGCAAGAGGACGATACGATCGAGAAGAGAGGAGAGGAGGTCTTGCCATGGAGAACGGGAACCCCAACTGGAGGCCCACCCAGGGGCCCGACCCTACAGCCGTCGCCGCCGTCGCCGCCGTCGCCGCCGCCGGAGGCATCGACCCCAACGCACCTGTCCCAGCTGGCGGCGACTGGCGATCTGCACTCCAGCCCGAGGCCCGCAGCAGGATCGTCAACAAGATGTATGGTGATCCCCCTTTCCCTTGGTTTCACTTTGCTTTCCCCTTTCCTCAAAAGGATCCCTTCCTCAAACTAAGCTCTTTCCCCACTCTTGTTCACTTCCCAATCAAAAGTCATCTAGTGCATCATTTTCTGTTGAGTTTGGTGATCGATCTATAAATAATTCGTCGACCCGCGTGAAACCTTCGACCTCTGGTGTGTTATTCCTATTCTCAGGTAAAATTTCGAACTGGGGGTTCATGTCTAATTTGGCCTAGTTATTCATGGAACATAAGTTTGTTGCCACAAAAATTAAGATACCCACAGATGGCCAGACCATAAGTGCATACGCCGTGTGTAAACCAATACAGTATAACACAGAAATGAAACACCGCCCTTCATGTTTGCTAATTCTTGATGGAACCACATGGTACAATGGTAGGAGTAAGGAGATGCACCAAGTATACTATGGAATTAGGATTTCTCGCCTGGTTTCAAATTTCCCCCTAAGTAGCTAGGCAAACTGTAGTATGGAGAACCATCCATCTCTCTTTTCTTTTCCTTATGTATGTTAGATCATGCATGTGCCACTCTCGGCAAGTTGTTTTAACAGTTGTCCACTTTTGGTCATAGCCAAATATTTGAGTACATAAATTGAGTACTGCCTACTCATTTGCCCAACATTATACATACACATTATGCCATATGTGACATATATTTTTCAGAAAACCTCTGAGAAGCAATATATCTTTCATATTTTCGTCAAGAAATATATGTCTCACATTCTCATTTACTCATGATGCAATCTATGTGCAGAATGGAGACTCTGAAGAAGCATTTTCCAGCATCGTTGCCTGGGGGGCTGAATGAACTTCAAAAAATTGCTGTGCGATTTGAAGAGAAAACCTATACTGCAGCCACCGACCAGGTACATTTAGCCTAGTGTTACAAGTTTCCTCAAGTTGAGCCAATCTCTTAGCTGTTGTTTGGATCCGATGGATCAAGGATACTAGGATAGATTTTCAGAAAACTAGTTTTAATAGGAATTTTAGGGAAACAGGTTTTAAATCGTCAGTGTGTCAGTTTGGGTTTACATAATGTTTTGTTTGGGGAGAAACAATCCAGTGGAAGAATAGCTACCGTATGGGCTTAGATGCTCAGTACTCCACTGATCAGTAACTTTTTTCACTTTTCAGAAAAACAAGCTAGGGCCTTTTTTTCCCACAACACAATTTTTTTTGGTTTATGGCAAACCGGATTTTGTTATCCACAAGTTAGTTGCAGCATCCAAACAAGTGAACAACATTGTACCACAAAACTCAAAACTAATTTGACAAATTCAGGTTTTCACAATATCCTAGATCCAAACAACCCCTTAGTTGTGGGGTTAAAAGTTCAAACATGGTATTTGGGATCGTCGCTGGAAGAAATTAATAAATGATTGAAAATATTTACATGTTGATTTTAAGTTTCTGTAAAGTTTCCATATAGAGTATTCACAATTTCACATTTTTTCAGCCAAGGGTGATTTTATACTCCTAGCTAAACCAGGTTATCCAAGGTTGTTAAAGCTGTTGCCCCCTTTTCTTTTCCATTTGGAACATATATCAGTTCAGAATAAATTAACAATGTGAATTACCACAAATATATTATTGAACAATTCAATATGTTGACCATGAGCTTGATTTCTCTCAAAGCCTCAAAGGTCACATTGGAAATGATTTTTCAGCCCATCAATCTGTCCATTCGTGTTTGTATAAAGATGGAGTTGCATGTATGTTATGGCTTATGCATCCATCTATGCCAGATTGCCAGATCAAGCATCAAGCAACTGTTTGCTCCAGCCTTCTCTTTTTGTTATAAGGATTTTTTAATGTATCTCTCACTTTGTTTTGATAAATATTTTCCATGGGGTCTCTTTGGTTGGGTTATATTGTTTCATTATTTCCAGAATTCCAGTTGTGTTTTCTTGTTCATACTTCACAATGCTTATTCATGTCAAAGTAGTTTGTTACATATATGATAATTATGTATATTTAAAACAATAGTATAAAAATGAAGTATCCTTTTCAAATTTCAATCATGCTAATCACCAGATGTTAGGCTAGCAAGTTCTTTGTTATTAACTTTTTATATAAAGCCAAACCTTATCATTGTACTCTTTTGTATTACCAGTCTGAGTATTTGCGGAAGATTTCTCTAAAAATGCTCTCTATGGAGACAAAGACTCAACAAAATCCTGGAAACACTCAAGTGATTCAAAACCAAAATCCCCCTGGCCCAGGTATCCTATGAAGTAAATCCTGTATTAGACATTCAATGTGTTGTTCCATTAGGCTGATTTTGAAATGTTGGAGACTTTGGAGTAACAGTTACATATTTGATGGTACCATATTTTGTTCACCTTTTGTTTTTATATTTATGGATAATGAAAATTATGTTGCATTTAATGTTGACCAATCCATTTGTGGCGACAACCCCTTTTCTATGAGGGAAACCATCCGATGGACGGAATTATGATGTCTAAGTAGTAAGATCATCTCTAGTTTTTGTCAATTTTGGTTTGCATATCCTGTATTAACATGTGTTGTGACTGTTGTCTTAGTTATATGCATTTGCTTCACTTTTTTATGCTCATCATATATTTTGAAGGAGATAATTTGTTGAGTCGTTGTTAAATTCATGATCTATATTCTATAATAACCCAGATGTTAATTGATGTTGTATTGTTGTCTGAATTACAAAATGATGCGCAGATGAATGATTGCCCCATGATCAATTGCAATACAAGTTATGTTAGGTGCATTTTTATGCTTGCCTTCTGAAGGGGAGAGTTTACTTTTGATAAATTCATAATCTATAATAACCTAGAGGTTCAATTAATGTTAAACTGTTACAAAACATTGCACTGTTTAAATGATTGCCCCCTGGTAAGTTTCATGTAACATGGTTTTATGTTGGAGACAAATTACACTTTTTTGACTGTTGAACTGTTGAAGTAAAATGACAGTGGATTATATTGAGTTGTTGATGTAGTTATGTTAACTCTTTCTTTGCTGCAACTTGCCAGACAATTTATGTGTAAGAAGACTTCTTCTGAACTTTCCTAAGGAACTAATGATTTTCTCTAAGTAAATTGCTTGCCCTTACTTGCTTTGGTACATGTGTTTTTTCTCCTTGGGAATTGTTGTATCACGTCTCAGATATGTCTGTACCATGCTGATTTGAGTGTTTTTAATGCTTGTCACAATTTTGCAAGAAGCCCGTCAACCAAATTCTACGTCTGTACAAGCTTCTCTTACTAATCTCAGTCAGAGCTTGCCAGGTATCAATCCGACATCCACACTGCAGAACATGTCTGGCATAGCACAGAACACTATGAATAATGGTTTGGCACAAGGTGGTTCACAAGATATATGCACAAAGGCAAATGGCAGGAAGGCAGCAGCAACAACAATCTCAGAACCAGTTAATTTACCACCAGCAGCAAATGTTGATGAGGCAGAAACTGCAGCAGAATTCACTTATGCAACCACATATTCAGCAACAGCAATCTTTGTTGCAGTCAACACAGATGCAATCCTCTCAACAGCCCATGATGCAAATATCATCTGGCCTCCAACCTGGGCAGTCAATCATTCCACAGACACAACCAATTGTACAGTCAGCAGCTCAGGGTGGTATTCAACAGAATCCATTGAACTCAGTACAACAATCTGTGCAATCATTACTCCAGCAACCTACACAATCTGCTATGAGGCAGCAGCAACACTCACAACCCTCCACGCATAAGCAGCCTTCTCTGCAGCAGGCTCAGCCATCCCAGCAGCCTAACATTCCTTTGCAACAAAAATTAATGGGCCAGCAGCCAAATTTACAACAAAATCAGTTAATTGGTCAGCAGAACAGTGCAGTGGAGATGCCACAGCAACAGAGACTACCGGTTCAAACAAATAATATTTTGAATATGCATCCGACCCAGCAGATATTGAACCAGCAGTCTATGCCCTCGCATCAGCAGCAACAGTTAGGCTCCCAGGCAAATATTTCAACTCTACAGCAGCAACAAAACCAGCAGCAGCAACAGCATCTTGGGACTGTGTCTAGTGTTCCCAATATTCAACGAATGCATATGCTACAAACAAAGGCAGCAGTTCAGCAACCGCATACTCAGCAGTCATCACTGGGTTTAATACAACCTCAGTCACAACTTAACCAACTTCAGCAATCGCAGCAGCATCGTATGTCACAGTTCCAAGCTCAGCCCCAGCTGCAACAACAATTGGAGATGCAGCAGCAACCCTCCATGCAACAAAGACTTAAAACATCAGCAGGCATGCTCTTGCAACAAAATAACATGGATCAACAAAAGCAATTTATTCAGGCTCAACGGAGCCTTCAAGAAGTTTCATCTAGCAGTAAGTTCCCCATATGCTGTATATGTAGATGCATGTATCCTTTTATTGTTCTGCCCTCTAATTTCTCCTTTTGTCTTGTTTGTTTACCCCCTATGTTCTAACTCTATTCATACTAACCTTAGTTTTCTCCTATGGTTTATGCCAGCTTACAAATCTTAAATCTCATCATTTTCAACTAAAATAATTGGAAATGATAACTATGCAGTTGTCATTTAGATTCAAACATTCAGTTTATTTTCTTGGCATCCTTGCATATTCTTTACCATTTTGACATATTGATCTTGTGTGCCTTTTGTCCGTATTTGTTTTTGAGTTGTGGACATTAATGGACATCTTTGCCAAAAGATGCTACTTTCCTGTAATTGTCACAATCTAACTTCCTGTTCACTGTTGTTGCTGTACTTTTCTATTAGTAAGCACATAACTTTGGTCTCACTTCTACGATCCATCCTATGTTGTACTAGCAGTGTCAAGGGCCTCGGCGCCCAAGACAGCGGGACCTCGACTACGTAGTTCGTACTTCGTAGTCTCGGCGGGTAGGAGCGCTAGGGATTTTGCCTAGCTGCTCAATTGCGAAAGGGATGAGATTTAGAGTAGAGAAGAAGAAGGAAGTAGCTGTTTATTGATTGCCTCAAAAGTGCCGATTACATGGCTATTTATAGGCATGTGGCCAGCTTAATCCATGCGTTTAATCTGCATGTTATTAACCAACTAGGCGCCGACTGGAGGCTTATCTCCTGGTGCCCGATGTGGCCGGCCTCTGGACTTGGTCCGGCCTTATCTCCTTGGCGCCTGAATCGGCTGGCCCTTGTTGACCCGGCTGCCTAGCCAACCAACCAGCGCCCGCGTCAGCTGGTTCTGTTGCACCGACTGCTGGCTCTGTTGTGCATGCATCGACCTCCTGGTCACGCGGCCGTGTTGGCTAGGTCTGATCCTGGGCGTGTGAACGGCGCCGGTATGGGATGCCCCACATGACATCTCTCCCTCCCTCGACGAGCAGCTCGTCCTCGAGCTGAAATGCGGGGTAGCGTTCGACGAAGCCGTCGAGGTCCTCCCATGTCGCCGATGAAGTAGGCTCGCCCTTCCAGTGGACAAGGAGCCGCCGGACGCCGCGTGCGAGGCGTGAGCGAGTCACACGTTCTGGTTCAGATGTTGCCGCGCCGTAGTGGATTGGGGGAAGTGCCGGTGGAGCGGTCGGCGGCATGCCGACGAACTTCTTCAGGAGGCCCACATGGAACACATCGTGTAACCGAGAGCGGGCTGGCAGCTCGAGACGATATGTGACCTCGTTAATGACCTTGGAGATGCGATAAGGCCCGTAGTAGCGTGGCTTGAGCTTGTTCTTGGTCGGCAAATTCAGGGAAGACGCGACCCGTTGTCGTAGGCGAAGCCATACCCAATCGCCGACGACATACTGGACTTCACGATGACGTTTGTCATAGTAAGACTTGTAGATTGCTTGGGCCTGCTGTAAGTGGTAGCGGACGTCGTTGAGCAGCTCATCCCGTTCCGTCATGCTCTTGGCTACGACCGCCACCCTTGTTTCGCCCGGCTCATAGGAACGGACTGAAGGAGGGTTGCGCCCGTATACGATCTTGAATGGAGTCTCCTGAATTGCTGTCTGGTAGGCGGTGTTGTAGATGTATTCTGCCCATGGGAGCCATCTAAGCCACTGTCGTGGTCTATCTCCTGTAAAACAGCGAAGATACATAACAATTACTTTGTTAGCAGCCTCCGTTTGGCCATCCGATTGAGGATGGAATGCCGACGTCATGTGTAGCTTTGTTCCAGTGAGTCGCATTAGTTCTCGCCAAAAAGCTGAGGTGAAGACGGGGTCGCGGTCGGAGACCATGGACTGAGGGATCCCGTGGAGGCGCACAATTTCGGCGAAGAACACCTGAGCCACCGATTCCGCCGTGTATGGGTGTGCCAATGTTATGAAGTGGCAGTATTTGCTGAAGCGGTCCACCACGGTGAGAATGACATATTTTCTGCCCACTCGAGGGAGTGCCTCCACGAAGTCGAGGCCGACGTCGGTCCACACGGACGTGGGCACTGGTAGTGGAAGGAGTAGGCCGGCGGGGTGCAAGTGCTCTAACTTGTACCGCTGGCATGTTGCGCATCCCCGGATGTACTCTTGTACTGTCTTGCGCAGGTTAGGTGCGTGGAAGTCTCGGCGAATGCGATGTAGCGTGCGTTGAACGCCTTCATGGCCGTCGTTGTGTATGGCGATGAGGATCTCCTGGAGCAATGGTGACGTCGGTGGGATGTAGAGGCGACCGTTGAAGGTGACCATGCCGTCCGTCAGAGACCAGGGCGCCTCCCTCGTGCCTGCCATGATCTCTTCGCGTAGTGCGACGAGCGCCGGATCGGTTGACGTAGCTTGCCGTAGTCGATCGATGAAGTCGAAGCGAGGTCCTGAGATGGCCATGACTGCCGACTCTTCTGTTTCACGGCGGGAGAGAGCATCTACCACCGTGTTCGTACTGCCGGCCTTGTACTCCACGGTGAAGTCGAACCCCAGTAATTTGCCGACCCAGTGGTGTTGCGGGATTGTTGCTAGGCGCTGGTCGAGCAAGAACTTAAGACTGTAGTGATCAGTTTTTACCACAAACTGGCGCCCCCAGAGGTATGGTCTCCAATGGCGGATTGCAAGCACTAGACCGATGAGCTCCCGTTCATATGCTGCCAGGGAGCGGTGTCGGGGTGCGGCCAGCCGGCTAAAGAATGCCACCGGGTGCTGGTCTTGGAGGAGGACGACCCCAAAGCCATATGTGGAGGCGTCGCACTCGACGACGAACGACTTCGTGAGGTCTGGTAGGGCGAGTACAGGTGCTGTGGTCACTGCCGTCTTGAGGGCCGTAAATGCTGTAGCCGCCTCCTGTGACCATGAAAACCCATCTTTGCGAAGGAGGGCCGTCAGAGGTGTGGCGACCACGCCAAACTCTCGGACGAACTTGCGGTAGTACCCCGCCAGGCCGAGGAACCCCCGCACTGCTCGCGCCGAGCGTGGCTGCGGCCACTCTGCCACCGCCTGCACCTTGGCGGGATCCATGGCTACTCCTGCCGCCGAGATGACGTGGCCGAGGTAGGAGATCGACTCGACGCTGAACGCGCACTTGGATCGCTTGACGAAGAGGCGGTGTTGATGCAGGATGGTGAAGACCGTTCGCACTTGTCGGAGATGATTTGCCCACGTCTTGCTGTAGATGAGGATGTCGTCGAAGAAGACGGGGACAAAGCGTCGTAGGTACGGCTGTAGGACATCGTTCATGAGCGCCTGGAATGTTGCTGGTGCATTGCAGAGGCCGAACGGCATCACCAGGAACTCGTAGAGGCCGTCGTGGGTGCGGAAGGCGGTTTTGGCGACGTCCTCCGGGCGCATCCGCACCTGGTGGTAGCCTGGCCGCAGATCGAGCTTGGTGAAGAAACGGGCGCGACACAGTTCGTCGAGGAGTTTGTCTACCACCGGGATCGGGAAGGCGTCCTTGACAGTGATGGCGTTTAGTGCACGGTAGTCGACGCAAAACCGCTAGGACCCATCCGGTTTGTGAACCAACAGGACTGGCGACGAGAAGGCGGAACAACTCCGCCGAATGATGCCTTGGGTGAGCATGGTGGTGCATTGTCGTTCTAGCTCGTCCTTGTGTGCGGCCGGATAACGGTATGGCCGTACGGCCACCGGGGCGGAGCCGGGTAGCAGGTTGATGCCGTGGTCGCGTGCGCGGGGCGGTGGCATGCCGGTCGGCTCGGCGAAGATGCTGGCGAACTCATCGACGATGGCGTCGAGGAAGTCGTGACCTCCGCAGGTCTTCAGCGCCGCTCTTGGTGGACCTGCTATACCATGCCAGCATACCTGTCGGTCACCACGCCAAAATGTCATGGAGAGGGTGCGGAAGTCCCACAAGAGCGGCCCTAGTGTCGCTAGCCATTGTGTGCCTAAGATGACGTCGTAGCCCGCGAGTGGCAAGGCGAAGAGGTCCGCCGAGAACGCCTCTTGCTCTACGTGGAAGACCACCATGCGGTATACGCCATGGCACGACACGCTCTCCATTGGCCACTGTGACGCACATCTTGTCGATGGTGGGTGACGGCAGCTTGACGCGGTTGGTCACCTCCTCGGCGATGAAGTTATGTGTGGAGCCGGAGTCGATCAGGGCGAGGAGGGAGACGCCGCCCAGCGTGATCTTCATCTGCATCGTCTCGCTTGTGCGCACACCAGCAATCGCATGTAGCGATATTTGGGGCTCGGCCGGCGTAATGTCCTCGACGTCGGCAGTTGTGTCGTCGTTGTCGTCGTCGTCCGGTGCGAGGTTGAGGAGGAAGATGCGCTGGCACACTCGGTTGTGAGCCTGGCTGAACGTTTCGTTGCAGTTGAAGCAGAGGCCAAGGCGGCGACGTTCCTCCATTTCTGTTTGCGACAGTATCTTGACTTTGCGGCATTCCATTTGGACCGGCGCATGCTGGGGTGTGGCCGGCGTTGCGGGCGCAGGAAGCGCTGGTCGTGGTGCGGGTGTTGGCAAGATGCCCTTGTGCTGATGTCGAGCCGGTGGTGCGACGGTGGCGGCGTACTGGTCGCGCATCTCCAACTTGCGGGCAAGGCTCATGGCGACGGCCAACGACTGTGGATTATGTATTTCCACGTCGAGGCTGAGGGGTGGTTGGAGTCCTGCGGTGAAGATCTGCACCTTCTGTGCCTCCGACAGGTAGCCTGCCCAGGGAAGAAGCGCCTCGAATCGCTCCTGGAAGTCGACGACGAATGTCGTGCGCTTGCACGCGATTAGTTCTCCCAGCAGGTTAGCTCGCAGGGGCGGCCCGAAGCGAAGATTAAGCAGTTCGGTGAACCGGCGCCAAGGTGGCGTGCCCTCCTCCCGCTGGACCTGCATGTACCACAGCTGTGCACCGCCTTCGAGATTGTACGACGCCATCCATACCTGCTCTTCCGCGGCGATCTGTTGTTGATGGAAGAAGGACTCGCATCTATTAATGAATGCGAGAGGATCGAATTTGCCGTCGAATTTTGGGAAATCCATCTTCTGGAACCGGGGTGGCCGGTCATTGTGGTGCTCGCCGGTGACCAGAGCGTGTGGGCCTGTCGACGATGCGTCGGTGCACTCTTGTTGGAGCCCTTCAACCTTGGACTGCAGCGACTCCATGTTCATGGCGAGCTGCTTGATCATGGCTGCCAGCTCCGACAAGCTAGGTTCAGCCATGGGGTCGATGAACGGACAGGGTGGTGTCGTGGTGGACAAGGAACACCTGGAACCTGATACCAAGTTGTCAAGGGCCTCGGCGCCCAAGACAGCGGGACCTCGACTATGTAGTTCGTAGTCTCGGCGGGTAGGAGCGCTAGGGATTTTGCCTAGCTGCTCAATTGCGAAAGGGATGAGATTTAGAGTAGAGAAGAAGAAGGAAGTAGCTGTTTATTGATTGCCTCAAAAGTGCTGATTACATGGCTATTTATAGGCCTGTGGCCAGCTTAATCCATGCGTTTAATCTGCATGTTATTAACCAAATAGGCGCTGGCTGGAGGCTTATCTCCTGGTGCCCGATGCGGCCGGCCTCTGGACTTGGTCCAGCCTTATCTCCCTGGCACCTGAATCGGCTGGCCCTTGTTGACCCGGCTGCCTGGCCAACCAACCAGCGCCCGCGTCAGCTGGTTCTGTTGCGCCGGCTGCTGGCTCTGTTGTGCATGCACCGACCTCCTGGTCGCGCGGCCGTGTTGGCTGGGTCTGATCCTGGGCGTGTGAACGGCGCTGGTATGGGATGCCCCACATGACAAGCAGCTTGTGACCTGATTGCTTTTTCATTGATATGATGTTTGATAGCCCTGCTTTTTTTTTTTGCAGCATCTGTGGATTCCATTGCTCAAACAGGGCATGGAGGTACAGGAGATTGGCGAGAGGAGACATATCAGATGGTAAGGCATGCCATCATCCTTTGTTGGCACTCCTGAGTTGGCTCACTTAGATGGTTAAACATTCTAAAGAAATTCATAGTGATCTCCAGAACAAAGAGATTTGAGATTGCATTGATCTAGATTGATTGACAATAAAAAGAATAGAGGGAGCATGTTGAATATTATTGTTTTTTCCGGTTCCTCCTATTTTCCTTTTTTGTTTTTCTTATGATATGTTTTCTGCCAGCTTTTGCAAACAATAAACATTTCATGTCCTTGTGTGCTCCTATGATTACAAAATTTCCCCCCCAAAATCAGGCCTGGTTCCCATCATTGAAACATGGTGAATTCAATAATGGGGATCAGGTACCCTAGGACATAAACTCCATCTTTTGAAAATAAAGATGGAACTGAAATTCATAAAACTATGCTCATGCACTTTCTTTGAGATATATATGGGATTCTTTGTGAATGTGGCGTGTGTAGCATATTGTATCTAGATGTAATAAGGTCATGGGGTAGTTTCTAGTCCCTTTTTCTTGACCATGCAAGGTAAAATCAATCAAAACCATGGTATCGTTCTGGGTATTATATGTTTTTTCAGAATCGTATGTTTGGAATTACTACTACAATATTGCCAGTGACATATTTGTTACTTCCTCTAGTCACAAAAGGATGTTGTTTTTGTTTTTTCAAAGTCAACAATATATAATTTTGACTTTTGACCATAGTTAGTACCTGTTTGGTAAAGCTCTGGATCCTAAAATCTATACTGAAACTGGAGTGGAGCACTTGAAGCTGGTTAGATTTTGCTCCATCACTCTAGTTCATTTTTTAGAGTGCTCTTAGTGGGATCCACTCCTCTGAAAAAGTGTTTGGCTTGGCTCCAACTCCACAGGACAAAGAAGTTGGAGCCTTGCTAAACGCACCCTTATTAAGGTGGCAAGGCTATGTGAGGCGATTGACCCTCACTTTACAGCCTAAGTGGTAAGGCGTAAGGCAAGTTGACGCCTTATACAGTCAAAAATAAAGAAAAAAAGAAAAAAATGCCATAACAAGACATTGCATAAAATCCCAGATCTAAAAGCCCATTTAAAGCAGCAGACCAGCCCATATGTTGACCTTTCCTCTCTAGGCTCTAGCTAGGCTCCCTCTCTATCTTCTAACCCTAGCCATCACAACAGCAAGCAGCCATGGCAGAGCAGACAGGGAGGGAGAAGAGCAAACCGGTGCAAAGCAGTGGAATATGGGGGAGGGAGAAGAGCTGAGCCCACACCGCCACTGCCAAGCACGTGCCACGCTGCTGCTGCCAATCTATGGGACTATAACTGAGTATTGTGTGATTTGTGTCGCGCCACCACAAACCCACGCCTTCCCGCTAATAAACCTAGCTTGGGCCGGTGCCCCCAACCCCAACAAACAAGGTGGTGTGATGCTTTGCCCATGCTGCACTGCCTTAGCACTATGGTGACACAAATCCTTAGTGATGCTTTGATAAGCATGATTTTGACTACTCAATTCTTTTATATAAATTTCACAAAGTTACAAGTTACACAACTATGATATTATGAAAGCTTTTGTTGAGAAAAACCTTGCCATGCCATTTTCGTATGCCAAAGGTCTATATTATAAGCAATATTTATGGTCAAAGTTATCTTGTGTTGTCTGCCAGATTCTAAAACAACTTCCTTTTATGACTGGAGGGAGTATTAGTTAAATAACAGATATTTATTTATTAAATGATTGTTTTTCTGTAACGTCCATTACTTTATAGCTTCTGTAACAATTTTTTGAGTGTTATTTTCATCTGACCACAGGTCAAGGACTTGAAGGACAAATATTTTGCAGAATTAAATGATCTGTACTGTAAGTTCTCTTTGAAGCTACATCATGTTGACAACATGGTTCCACCTCAAAAGCCATCAGACCAGTATGAAAAGATGAAGAACTTCAAAACTATAATGGAGCGTACCTTGCAAGTTCTGCAATTGAACAAGAGCAACATTCAGCCTGCCCTGAAGGAAAAACTTCCTGTATATGAGAGGCAAATTGTCAGTATCCTGAATTCACAAAAAAGGAGGACTGTACAGACACAAGGGCAGCCACAATTTC
Organism: Zizania palustris; assembly: GCA_019279435.1. Classification (NCBI taxonomy): domain Eukaryota; kingdom Viridiplantae; phylum Streptophyta; class Magnoliopsida; order Poales; family Poaceae; genus Zizania; species Zizania palustris. The sequence continues at coordinate 59,753,586 of JAAALK010000082.1, forward strand.
AGCAATCTTCTGGGCAAGGTCCTACCTCTAACATTTCACAGCAACAGCCTTCCCAAGGTTTGCAGCAGCATAATAACCATACTAATCAGATGCCTCAAGCAAGTTTGCCAAGTATGAGCTCCGGATTGCAATCCTCTAGTGCAGCTGGTATCCAGAATGTACCTGCATCCCCAGCAACGAAATTTGGTGTTCCAACAATGCAGCAAAATGTTACTGATGCACCACCAGCTACCTCTAATTTGGAGATTGTTCAAGGAAGCAATTTTAATTCTTTGCAGCATGGTTCAATGATTGGTCCTTTGCAACAGGGAAGCCCTGGGCCCATACAGGGTACTCTAAATTCACAACAAGAAGCCAGTAGTAGCATGTTCTCTCACAGCTCAATGGCTACAATGCCGCCTAATGTGAATTCTATGCAAGCAAATGCAAGTTCATTACAGCAGCTGAAGCAGCAACACCAGGAGCATCATATGATGCAGAGTCAGCAAAAGAAGCGTCAAATGCTTCAACAGTTTCAGCAAAAGCAAATGCTTCAACAACAACTCCCCGCTCAGCAACAATTACAAAAACAGCAGCAATCACAGACGCAGGTTCCACAGCATCATTCTGGAAATGATGCAAATGAGTTAAAGGTTAGGCAAGGAGCTGCAATGAAACCTGGAGTGTATCAACAGCACTTGGCCCAACGCAATAACTATTATCATCAGCAAATGAAACAGAATAGTGCTTTCCTAATTTCATCGCCACAAAACCTCCAAGCATCATCCCCACAAATTTCATACCATTCTCCTCAGGTTGATCAGCACAATCTCTTGCCATCTCAACTGAAGACTGGGACACCATTGCAGTCAGCTAACTCACCACTTGTTCCATCTCCATCGCCTCCTGTTGCCCCTTCTCCTATACCAGTGGATTCAGAAAAAGCACTCTCCAATTTATCATCACTTACTAATGTTGGTCAGGCTGGACGTCAGCAAACATCAATGGCACCTCAAACACAATCAATTGCCGTTAACACTCCAGGGATCTCGGCTTCACCCCTGCTAGCAGAATTTACAAGTGTTGATGGAAGTCAGGCTAACATGCCAATCCAAGTTCTAACCAAATCAAGTACAGCAGAAAGGCCTTTAGATTGCTTACTTAAAGCGGTCAGTAACTTGCAGCTTTATATTTACTATCTTTTCTTCATTTATTTGGTGCAAATTAATTCAATTTTAATCGGTGTTTTTTCTGGATATATTTTAGAATGTTATTAATTTCGAAGTTAGTCACTGAATGTTCTGAAGCATTATGACATAAAGGCCATGAGGTTTAATTGAAATATGTAGTTATAGGTGTTAGACGAGCCATGCCTTGTTGCTTGTAGCCTTGTACGCTCTTTGTATGCCTGCCTTGCAAAAGTCAGCACAAAGCATTACCTTGCTAGTCAGCACAAAACATTACCTTGTTAAAATTTGTACAAAACATTACTCTGTTTCAATCAACTAGTTTCCAAATGATAACTAGCATAGTGCTCACAAGTCGTGACATACCTCAGTAAATAGATTAAATTCCAAAGTTAATTAAAAATGCCAAAAAAGAATTTGTTGTAAAAGATATTATGAAGCTGAGGGGAGGGGTGCAAAGCGCACTGCAGCAGCAATTCCTTTGAAAGGAGTAAAGACAACAGTGTCTTGTGGCCTTGTTACTGCTGATATGTTGATATCTGAACTTGATAGCATTGACCTATTTCTTTATATCTCTTAACTATTGCTAGGAATCTATCTGTGTTTGACTGGTAGCCTGTTTAGCTAGTGTGTTAATAGACAGGACATCATTGCAGCTTAATTTAATCCCCTCAGATTAGTTTTCTTGATAGTATCTTATGGTTTGTATTCTTCTCTCCCTTTTTTGCATGATTCATTCCTATTTTGTGTTGTTTGGCAGTTGCGGACAACACCGCAGCTATCTCTTAGTGCTGCAGTTAGCGATATAGGTTCTGTAGTCAGCATGATTGACAGGATTGCTGGGTCTGCGCCTGGTAATGGTTCTAGAACTGCTGTTGGTGACGATTTAGTTGCTATGACGAAGTGCCGGTTGCAAGCCAGGAATTTCATAACACATGATGGAAGCGGTACTTCAAAGAAAATGAAACGTGACACTAGTTCTATGCCTCGAAACGTGTCATCGGCTGGAAGTGTCAACGACAGATTCAAGCAAACATATAGCAGAGATACCCCTGAACTGGAATCAACTGCAACCTCACGTGTCAAGCGGCAAAAAATTGAGGTATGCTCTTTTTATTTTTCATAGTTTCATAGGGAGGCATCCATTTATGCTGTTGAGTTTCATCAGAAATCTACAATATGCCATGTGTCTCTGGCATGTGTGGATCAGCCTCACAATGGGTGTCATAATTGTGGATACAGATGAAAATTGTGGTGTTATGAATAAACTATAAATAGCATGATTTATCCAGCAGTTATTGTTCCACAACGATCTCTCTATGTGGGGCTACTAGAGAAGGCAAATATAGTTAAATTGATGAGCTGTTCTAAATTGTTGGCTACCTTGTATATTTATCTTTTATCTGGTACACCTGCAGATAAACCATACTCTTATGGAGGAGATACATGAGATAAACCAACAGCTCATAGATACAGAGCTGCATGTTTGCGAGGATGATGCTGAGTCATTTGCTGCTACATCTGAAGGGGCAGATGGGACAGTCATTAAATGCGCATTTACTGCTGTGGCTGTTAGTCCCAGCTTGAAGTCCATGTTCGCATCAGCACAGATGGTGAGCTTGTCAACACATGATCCATGTTCTGGTATTTATTGTTAGTTGATCTTCCTTGTTAAAACTTGTGTGGCAGCAGAGTCCAATCTTGCCATTGAAGGTGCTTGTCCCCGCTAGCTACCCTATGTGCTCCCCTGTTCTGCTAGACAAGTTTCCAGACGAACAAAGGTCCGTAGCCAATCTTTTATCAGTTTCCATATATTATATCAGGCTGTAGAGATTATTCGTGTGCATTAAACTAACAATACTACATTGAACTGCTTCTGAATCTGCCGCTAGAAACTCGGATGACTTGTCTACGAAAGCGAGATCCAAGTTCGGTGTATTGCTCCGGGGTCTACCTGAGCCATTGTCACTGAAAGAAATAGCAAGGACATGGGACACCTGTGCCCGCAAAGTCATTGCTGAGTATGCTCAGCAAACTGGTGGAGGCAGTTTCAGTTCAAGCTATGGTTGTTGGCAAAGTTGCGTGGGTGCTTGATCCTCCAATCTTCGTTTTGCACGGCTGAGCGTGGTTTCACTTGATTGGTGCGGTTCATCACCACATAAATGTTGAAACTGATACCTGTGCGTACTTATATATGATTCTATTTCTGGAAATCCTCATTGCTAGATTGATATGCAATCTTCCCTTTGTGTATAGAACAGTCAACAGTCCACATCTCCGGTTTGGTTTAGTTTTATGATAACTGCTCGCAACATGTATTAATTAATGGTTGAAGGGTGTAAATTTTGATTTTGCTGAGATGCAAGCGGACACCAGTCGCATCGCGGATCGTGCCCTTGTATTTTTTTTCTTGTGTGTTATTTTTAGGGTTACTTAGATCTTTTGAACTATACCATTATAAATTTAGAGAATTTTCAAATATGTCATTACAATTTTAGAGAATTTCAAAATATGTTATTACAATTTGAAATTGTAATGGTATAAATCTAAATATGATTTATGCATTGTTAGGGGCTTAGGGCAACCATAATGTTGGTAAAAAGGTGACCTTAAGCAATTAATGCCACTATTATAATGTGTCTTTATCAATGTGGAAGTGAACATAAGAGGTATACATAAAAAGTTAGCTTTAAATTTAAGGTGTAATATCTTTTACTCATGTGTACTACACACCAATGAAATTTATCCATGTGAGACCATCTTATCTCTAAGTGTTTTTAACCATTGTAGAATTGAATTTAGTTATTGTCAACTATAGTGAGTATTACCCTTATTTCCATCCAAGACATAAGCAATAGGAAAAAGAGGGGGTGGAAGGGTGTAAACGCAAATAGCTGGACACCGTTGGATGAAAGATCTTTGGCCCAGATTTAATGTGTGCATTTGAGCACCATACCTCTTTGAGCATAGGATACGTTGCCTAAGCAATATGGTTGCTCTTATCCAACACTTCTTTAATTTGAGCTCTCGGTATTTGCATCTTCTTAATGATGCACACATTGTCTTGTTGCCATAAAAAATTGATCCAACATTAACTATAGACTGATCAGTTTAACCCATAGCTTTGCAAAAATCATAACCAAAATCATGGTTAACAGGTTGTCCTTGATCATACCCAAGTTAATTAATTCCAACCAGTCGGCTTTCATCAAAAAACAAGCACTCCATGACAATGTTATGTTTGTGCAAATCACAATCAAAGCTCAAAAGAAGGAAAACTCCATCCTGGTTTGTAAAATCAGACATCTCAAAAGCTTTCAATTCGGTCCATTGGCCTTTTATGTTGGAGTTGCTGCGCCACCGATGCTTCATCTCGCATTGGATTGAGTGGATTTCCCTAATTTATCTACATTATCCTCCGGTATCATCCTTAATGGGACACCATGATTATAGTTTTTTCATAGCCGAGGGGTCTGACATGGTGACCCACTCTTTCCCTTGCTTTTCATCCTTGCCATCGACCTGCTACACAAGCTGTTGTCAGTTGTCGAACGCCATGGCATCCTGGAGCCTATTGAAAACATAGTTTTGAAATTCAGAGCAACTTTGTATGTGATGTGGGTATTTTCCTTAAGTACTGTCCCAACCAATTCTACTGTATCAAGAAGATCCCAAAGACTTTTGGGGATGCGTCTGGACTTCACGTTAATTTAGCAAAATCTAAACTCCTCCCTATATGTATCGATTCTGGGCTTTTTCAAGTGATAACTGCTATTTTCCCTACAAAGGTTTTGTCCTTCCCGTACACATACCTTGGCCTAGCGTTACATACTACACGACTGAAAAAAGTACATCTACAACCTTTGATTGACAAAGTAAGCTCCAAGATGGTAAATTGGAAGAACAAGTTGATTAATCGTGACAGGAGAGAGACTCTTGTCAAATCTGTTCTGACGGCGATACCAATTTTCTATCCCACCATCATTCAAGAGAATAAGTGGCTAATCAAGAATCTTGATAAACTTCACAAAACCTTTCTTTGGTAGAGCACTAACAGTACCAATTCCCAGAGAAGTCTTTGCCTAGTTAGTTGGGAGGTTACTTGCCATCCAAAAGAACTAGGGGGTCTAGGAGTTCTGAATTTGTCAAGGATGAGTCACGCCCTTTTTGATTAAGGTGGCTATGGTTTCACAGAAAAGACAAAACTCGACCTTGGAACGAATTATCACTGCCTTGCCACTCTAAAGATCTTAAGCTCTCTCAATCTTGTGCCTCACATACAATGGCGAAGACATAAGCTTCTGGAAAGACGCTTGTATCACTCCATATTCGCTTAACACATTGGCTCCTGAGCTATTTTCAATATATTCTAAAAAGAATCAAACTGTTAAGAAAGCCCTACACCAACATTTGTGGGTCATCTGGATTCAACACTTTTCATCTATTCCAGATTTGCGACAATTCATCGCTATTGCTAACCTTATAAGGCATGTTGACCTGTCTCCGACGGTTGCAGATAACATTTCTTAGAAGTGGACAAATGATGGCTCTTATTCCTCCAAATCGGCATATGTGATTCAGTTTGTAGACTCTAATTCATCCTACCACCAGAACCTTTGGAAGGCTAGAGCGGAACCTAAGTGTAGGATCTTCATTTGGACGCTGCTAAAGCAAAAAATTCTTACCGTAGACAATCTTTTACGTCATGGTTGGAACTGCAATCCAATCTACCCCTCTGCTTGGTTGAGTTTGAAACTTCGACTCATCTAGCTCTTCGGTGTGCTTTTACCTCGCATGTTTGGAACCAGATCTAGACTAGGTTCGGCCTAAATCAAATCCCAAGCCTCAACTCTTGTTCGAACGTGTAAGATTGGTAGTGCCAATCGGCACAATTTTTCCCTAAGGAAGAAAGAAAGATTTCTAACGGTCTCATCATCTATACTTGGCGGAATATTTGGAAAGAACGTAAGCGTAGAACTTTCCAAAATATTTTCTCTTCAGTGAAGGCTGTGGTTGACATTCTTGTCTCTGACATAAATAGCCTACACTTTGCTTTAACTTCAATGTAACTTATAGTCCCATAGCCTCCGCTTCACGTTTGATTGCAATTCCCTTCTACTTTTTGTATCCTCACCTCCCTCTGTTCTTAAGTTGTAACTTCACTAATGTTTCTTCTTCTTACTGAATGAAAGAATGCCAGCCTCTCGCTCCTTATTAAAAAAAATCTAAATATGCGAATTATAATGACATTTTTCTAAACTTGCAAAATTGTAATGTTATGTATCAAATTATTCCTTATTTTTATCCGTGGAAGTGGCTCCAAGTATGCAACGAGCATGCCCATTATATATGTAGTGCTTAAGAGCATTTTCAATCAGCTTCCTATTTTTCTCTCTATTACTAGATCTCTTTATTAAGATTTTTCTCTATTTTTTATAAAAACTACTTCCAACTTCTTATATTTAATTCCCTATATTTCATCCACCTATATTTTATTAATATTTTATAACTAGCACTAACTAAATTTATAACTGATTCATATTTGAATAACTAAATTTAGAAACTAATATATATTGTAACTATAATTTTACAATCTAGCTGTGTTTTGTCATTAAACAAATCTACTATATAATTGGCGAGTTTGAATATCCACTTGATCATCCATCTATTAAATCATAGCCTTTCATTAAGATCTGATAAATCATAACCATATGATTTTCATTTTTCTCTCGCTTAGGCCGGCCTAGCCCATTATGGCCTCCCTTCCACTCTCTATCGTTGGGTCCTTCCCGTTTTATACGAAAATTATTAATATATGAAAATCATCAATATACGAAAATTGATTTGTTTTATATGAAAATTATTAATATATGGAATGTTGATCATATATATAGAAATATATGGAAATCTGATTAGCTTTATATAGAAATAATAAATAAATAGAAAACATATGCATGCTACAATATTTTTTTGGAAGCTTCGCAATCCCCTGTCATACTCGTCATCTTTCCTTTTCCGATGTCTCCCTATAAAATCTGGAGCCCATGGCTGAATCCTGCCATCAATTCCAGCCTTAGCCTCGCGAACTCGATCCCACACCGTGGTCACTCGGTCCACCGCCTGCCTGCCCTCATTGCTAACAGTCGTATTTGTCCTCACTATCAACTTCATTGGGCCCATCGTCCCCTCCCCGTCCCTAGCTATCGCTCCGATCGGATCACCGACCATCGAATCGCCATCACCGCCTTCATCCTAAACCGTCCTCGTACCTCTCGCTCGCCGTCGAAATTATAAGGCGAGTTCTCAGAAGGAGACGACACCTGCGAAATATTGCTAATATAATTTTTTGTTGATTTTCAACGTTAAATAGCATGAGTACGATACTAGTTTCTATCAATTACATTAGAATTTACAAAAATGTAATATTTTCAAACTGAAAATGATTTAAATTGGTTGTTTGCTTTAACATATTAGCTCTCCCCTTGTTTAAATTGGTTGAAAATGGGATAAAGACTAGAGAGGCAGATTTGGCTCCCTGTGTTTAGGGAGGAGGGGAGGAAGAATAGGGAGCAAGATGGGATAAGGAGAGAAGTAAGGAGCTGGTTGGAGAGGAATTTTGAGTGAAATTTACTAAAAAATGAGATAGGGGTGAGATGAGGAGTAGGTTGGAGATGCCCTAAGCGCCTGCACTGCGTGACAAGGTAACTAGATTTTATATTTTACATTTTACATTTCACAATACAATAAATCTAAATTTGTTGTACTGAAATGTCATATCTAAACCATTCATAGCTTGAAATTTGGAATCATTACGTTGTTACCAAAACAAAAGGAAGCTAGACAGATTCGACAATATAGACCTATTTGTCTAATGAATGTTAGCTTCAAGATTTTCACAAAATTCTTAGCCAACAAAATAGCTCTAGTGGACCAGAAGATCATAAGACCATCACAAACAACTTTCTTACCTAGTAGGAACATATTAAAGGGGGTTGTAATTTTGCATAAAACAATACATTAAATACATAGAAAGGAGAGTGGAGTTATCCTATAAGTAGATTTTGATAAGACATATGATAAAGTAGATTGGAAGTTCTTACAACAAGCCTTGAGAATGAAAGGTTTTTCACCACTTTGGTGTAATTGGATAAACCGAATAGTGAAAGGAGGTATTGTAGCGATTAAAGTGAATGAATATATTGGAGTTTTTTTTCAAACGAAGAAATGACTAAGGCACGAAGATACTTTTATCTCCAATCCTTTTTAATATAGTTGCAGACATGTTAGCAATCTTACTTCAGAGAGCAAATGAGAAAGGAAGGTTCTATGGGTTAATAACTCAATTGATAATGGTCTCTCAATCTTGCAATATATGGATGATACAATTCTTTTTATGTAACACGATCTAGAAAAAGACAAAAATCTCAAACTTGTGCTAAGCACATTTGAAAACTTATCTGGATTAAAAATAAATTTTCATAAAAGTGATTTTTTTATTATGGCAGTGCTAAGGAGGTTGAAAATAATTATGCTATGATATTTGGATGTGAAACATGGAATTATCTTTTAGATACTCGGGTATTCCAATGCATCATAAAAGTTATCAAACAAGGATTGGCATATAATTGAAGATAGATTTTAAAAAATGAGTAGTTGGAAAGGGAAATATCTTTCAGTAGGCGGTAGATTGGTGTTGATACATTCGGTGCTAAGTAGTGTAGCTATGTTTATATTATCTTTTTTTTTTGAAATTCCTAAGGGTATTCTTAAGAAGTTTGACTACTATAGGGCTAGATTTGTTTGGCAATATGAAGAACATAAGAAAAAATATTGATTAGATAAGTGGAGCATCTTATGTAAGCCTAAGGAATGTGGGGGTTATGGGATTTAAAATCTAGAAATTCTAAATAAATGTTTACTTAGTACGTGGTTGTTTAAGATTCTTAATGAAGATGAAGTGTGTCAGAACTTGCTTAGAAAACCTATTTGATCAAAAAGACTTTTGCTCATGTAGAAAAGCAACAAGAGGACTCATATTTTTTGTCATGACTTATGTCCATTAAGAAAGTCTTTTTGTCTTATGGATCGTTACATGTATATAATGGTTTGCAAGTTAGGGTTTGGGAGGATTGGTGGTTTAAAAACTTTTCATTAGCATATCGTTATCTCTCTTTGTATAATATTGTTAGGAATAAGAAAGCTTCAATGACTGTTGTGTTAGGAAGTGTACTATTAAATGTGTCTTTTAGAAGGAGTTTAGTGGGGGAGAATTTGAGGGCTTAGTTTGGATTAGTGTCTAAAGTGGACAAGTGGTAAAGGCAAAACTGACAAAATAAAACAATGCTTTTATTTGGAGGGCACAAAAAATGAGGTTTTCACCGTTAACTATATGTACAACACGCTCATGTGTCATGGTGTAGTAGCAAGAAAAAGTTTTGTATGGAAACTTAGAGTTCCTTTGAAAATTAAGATATTCTCGTGGTACTTAAGTAGAGGTGTAATTCTAACTAAAGACAATTTAACAAGAAGGTGAAAGGGTAGCACTAAGCGTTGCTTTTCTATTTCTAATGAAACAATACAGCACATTTTCTTTGAATGTCATTAGGTAATATTCATATGGAACATTGCCTTTATAATATTCAGAATCCAAATGCCTACTAGTGTTGCTAATCTTTTGGGATAATTGGTTGAATGATGTTCAACATAAGCTAAAGTTTCAAATCCTTATGGGTATCACGACTTTGTGTTGGACGATATGGTTATGTAGAAATGTAGTTTTTAATGGTTTCAAAATTAACTCTTTTATTCAAGTAATATCCAAGAGAACTTTCTGTACACGTCAATGATTCTTGCTTTTAAGGCAGAAGACAATCAGATTATGAAAGAATGGTACAATAAGTTAAAAGTTGAGTTTTAGACTTAAAAGATTAGATATATAGTTATTATATCCTAATTTAGTTGCAAGTTTATTTTAGAAATTATGTTTGCACAGTTATAATATAGTTTTTGGAGTTGCGATTACCGAACGTTGTGAAGTCTAAACACTCATGGTGTGTCGTTGGTTGTGTGAAACTTTTTTCTGGTACGAGTCTTAATACTCTTATACGACTTGATGGTTGTACATACATTTTAGACATAGAAGCTGAATTTTAATCCATTATAAAAAAACCTAGGTCCTATAATTTATCCTCATGTGTTTCTGTCACTTAGAAAGTGTCTTGTATATAGCACACACGTAACTTACGTTACATTAAATTACAGCAGCTACCATCCATATCCAGCGCAGTATTGTACAATATTAACAGGTCTAAGAGCATTTCCATTGTAATTGTTATTTTTGACTTGCTATTCATAGTAATAGCAAGTCTCCCTATTTTAATTGACTTGCTATATTGCTACTCACTCCATTGTACTTGCTACAAGCAAGTTTGGTGAGAGAAATAGCAAGCTCCCTAAAATAGCAAGTCAAATAGCAAGTACAATGTAGACAATTTTTGGATAATTCTTGTTATTTTTAAGAATAACAAATTGGATAACAATTATAATGGAGATGCTCTCGTCGTTGCATAGAGCAACACAACCTGGTTCCTTTCCTTGGCAAATGCTGACACCTGCCAGAGAGAGAGAGGGGGAGGGAAAGATGAGCAACATGTAAGCTCGTCAAGAAAGCTCGTAATGGAAATGGGTGCGATTGAATTTGGATTCACGCTGAGAGTTGGATTGATGGAAACATGAAGGAATACGGATTGAGCAGCACAATGCTATGTGAGTAGGTTATGGTTGGCGAAGAACAGAAGAAGCTAGGCCGTTCTTGTGCAAGTCGGACGGTGTTTTTTGTGCTTATCCTAAACAAGTGTAGATCTATTGTTGTTGGTCGGTGGACGCCACGGCAGATCGTTGCAAATGCACACGCTGAGCAGAGAGGCAAGACGAAACGAATGAAATCAGCAGAGGAGGAGGAGAGTAGGGCAGACCGGATTGCGTGGTTGATTCAGGCGAGGTCGTCATCGTCGAAGTCGTCGGGGAAGGAGTTGAAGAAGTCGGCGTCGATGGGGAGGGAGGAGAGCGGCTGGCGGTCGTCGGCGTCGACCTCCATCATGCCCATGCCGACGGCGGAGGCGGCCTCGGAGTCCATCTCCCCAGGGGAGTCTTCCCACTCGGCGACGGCGCCCGGCGAGTTCATCTCTGGTTCCAGTCCGCCTCTCAGTCTCAGGAATGGATCGGATCGGATCCCCTTCTCCTCTCCGAAATCGACCTCCCCGTCCCCTCCTCCCTCTTGCTGTTGCTGCCGCCGCCGCCAGTAGACGGTGTTTCCCCTCCCCTCCACTTGCATTCCTCTTTTCTTTTCTTTTTTCTTTCTTTTTTAAGTGGTGGTGGGTGAGAGCACCAATAATTTATGGCACACGTCAAAAACTACGGTTTCTAAAATATCTATATTAATATTCCTTATATTTTTTACAAAAAAGTCACTAAATTTTACGGTTACAATTTTTGATATTAAATTTTGACCATTATTATCTTTCCTGTTACAATTAGTATTATATAAAACTATCTAACACGAATATACCATAAAATATAATTGGGAGTTGTTTACTCACCCATCATCTATCATCAATTAAATCCTAGCCATTCATCAACTAATCTAGCTTCTCAGTCATTAGATCACTTTATGTGCATCACCCATCCTTGCATTTGTTTTATATGACAATTATTAATATATGAAAATCATTAATATATATAATTCAATCTATTTTGTATGACAATTATTAATATATGGAAATTATCAATATATATTGATCTATTTTATATGAAAATCATTAATTTATAGAACGTTGATCATATATATGAATACATAAAAATACGATTAGTTTTATATAGAAATAATAAATAAATGGAAAATGTATTCACGACACAATATTATTTTTAGAAACCTCGGAATCCCCTTTTATACCCACATCATTTCTTTCTCTGACGCCTCTCTATAAAATCTGAAGTGCATGGCCGAATCTCATCACCAATTCCAGTTCTAGCCTCGCGAATCCAAGCACAAGCCGTGCGTTTTTGCTCCATCACTGCCCGTCGAGCTCTTACCGTCCGCCCTCGTCACCGGTAGCCGTATCCGTCCTCGCTGTCAACTCTGTTGGATTCGCCATCCTTTTTTCGTTCTCGACCATTGTTCTGATCGGATCCTCAGCCACCAGATCGTCATCGCCGCCTTCACGCAATAGCCGGAATTTCAATGCGAGTTCTCGAAAAAAAGAAGATGACACCTACGAAGTGTTGCTATTTTTTTTTAATTTTCAACGTTGCTTAGCATGATATGATACTAGTTAGATCAAAGTTTACAAATATTGATTCCACTAAAACATGTGGGCCTTGTAATTTTTAACAAAGGGAGTAAGTATTGTTTCATAACGAGCATGCATATAAATTACTAACATGCCAAATTTGTCTTGCATAGACAGAAGAAATATTGTTTACGCTTTCTTACAAAAAAAATTATTTAATTACTTTAAATTTATCATAGAAGTTGTCTACGTACGTTGCCTTCTCCTCACTCTCGTCTACTCCCTCTGGTGTACAAATATTAGTCGTTTAGATAAAATTACGCATACCAAGGTGATATTAAATAAAATTACAATGGTTGTCTCAAATTGATTATGAAGCCTAGATTTTAGTGGTGCTACCCAAGTTCAACTTCCGATGGCCACATCCCATTTGACAGCAATGCTTTGATTGACATGATGACTAATATTTTTACAATCTCAATAAAAACTAAAACGAATATTATTTGTACACCGGAGGAAGTATGTGCGTTGCTGACCTTAATCAGAGGTAGCGCTAGAATCAAAAGGTTATATATAAAGTTATAATCATAGGTTATATATATATATATATATATATATATATATATATAATTGTCACTAGCTAGCTTGGGTATAATCATGCGATTTACAAAATACTAGTCTCTCCGTTTCAATATATAACAATTTCTATTATTTAAATTATGCTTCAAATATTACAACTTCTAACTCAAATTCCAAAAACTTTTCCTAACGCTCCTATCAATACTATTTATTCCACTGGCAGTAACCATGGTGAGCATTGTTCTCAAATATTAATAAAAAATAGCAATATCCTTTTACATATTTTCTTAATACTAATATCAAAACATAAATATATGAATATAATAAATCGAAAGGACAAAGTCCGGGCCGTGGGCCTGGATATTATAGTATTTTATTTATGGGCCTATTTCCGGATTGCCCGGCCCTTTAAATACTCGGGCCTCACTTTTGTCCACTCCTTTTCCTCTCGTCTTCCTTCGATCCTCTGTTCTTCTACCGACCTACCTAGGGTTTGCCGCCGCCGCCGCCGCCGCTCAGATGGGAGGCAAGTGCCCGCACCGCAAGGTCAAGAAGCGCCGCCTCTCGCACAAGACGGCCCGCCGCGGCAAGTTCCTCGTCAAGGCCGACGACGCGGTCTACGATGAGCTGCTCAAGCTGGCCGAGGACGCGGACGCCCGCAACCTCCCCGTCGACGAGGACCTCCCCGGCATGGGGCAGTTCTACTGCCTCCACTGCGAGTATAAACCCTCCCCTCCCTACTCCCAACCCTTTCTTTGGTTCCTGCGATGAAATAACTTATTGCAGCAGCCTTACTTCTGCTTCCCGCGACTTACTAATTTACTATTATCTACTATAATCATATGCAATTCTTGCTGTATAGATCAATTGTGTTTGATTCTTTCAACGACCTGCAACCCTTATCAGTTATCAAACACTTACAAGGCTTACCCTTTATTTTCTGATAGTAATAATCATATATAATTCTTGCTGTATAGACCAATTGTCTTTGATTCCTGCAACGATCTGCAACCCTTGTCAAACACTACACCGCTTACCTTTTGTTTTGTGATACTAACAATCATATATAATTCTTGCTGGTGGCTGCCTGCAGTCGGTACTTTGCAAGTGAGAGTGTCAAGGAGGAGCACTACCGCTCAAAGCGCCACAAGAAAAGGTGATTCCCTTGTTCTATAACCTACTAGTTTGAAGTCTCTCTTGTAAGAATAAGTATTACTCCTACATTGTTGATTGCCACATTCCAGCATCACATACCCTTACATTGTAAGGTATCAATATGCAGTGGCGGAGCTAGAGAAAAATCGAGGGGGTGCATCACTTCATGGGGTACACTGAATTAGATTAAAGGGGTTGCACAAAGGGTGAAATTTTGCTAATAATAACTGAAAAAAATTGGAAGGGCGTTCCTGGGAACCCCCTCCCAACCATGTGGCTCCGCCCCTGTCATTTACAAACTTCTTACTTTTTATAGCTACATGCATGCATGTTCCTTGTCACACAATGTCATGGCTACTGGCTAAACACAAAATTGTTCTGCCCTAGATTGTCTTCTACAGTTTCAACAAAGTTGTTTTTTGTTTGACTCATGTATGTGTTTCGGTGTTGAGTAGAAATTTTGTATTGTTGGGGCAATACAGTTTCCTATAGCAGTATAATGTAACAAGCTGCAAGTTACCAACTTTTGAGAATTACAGACAGGTAAAATACCTTCAGTGTTGGGATGCAGCTAGTACATATCACTATATCAGCATAGCTATATGGTCTTCAGTTATATAAGTTTATGCTTGAAAGTAGTACCTGAGCTTGCATTATCCTCTTCCCAGCAGAAGATCTTGATTATCTGCTATAGAAGAGGTCTCTTGAGTGTGCAAGACTGCAAGTGCCACGGTTTAATATGCTGTGCTATATCTAATAATGAACTTTTGAATTTTGATGCTTGTAGGATCAAGCAAATGTCTGGGCCAGCCCCACACACTCAACTTGATGCCGACATTGCTGCGGGAATGGGGATGCCTGACAATGGCCTGAAGCTCATGTCCATGTGAACCTTCTGTTCCAGTTTTTATGTTGTAGTCACTGTGCGAATGAATGTACTTGCTCTGCTTAGTAGTTAACGGAATTGATGGTGTCTGTTGGTCCAAGAATTACTTTTAAGAAGCCTGAGAGTTTTGCACGCCTCGTTTTGCCTAGCTTCTGATTTAATATCTTTTAACCCAATCAGTGGTTGCGGTCAAAACTTCTTGTTGGTTTATCTGCATATATTATGTCTAAACAGCTCGCCGTAACATCAGAGGGCATTGGCTTGGGCAGGGGCTTTGATGGTTGCTGTGGCACACTTGATTTGGATGACTCGTGCTTGTAAGGTTATTCACAATATGGGTTTCATGGGGGGTGTTTCATGGTATTAATTATCATGTCACATCAGATTTTTTGCTTACATGGTATTTAATTAATGAAGAAAGAGAAGGAAGTAGTGTCATCACCATGACATGGTTTTAACCCGTTTTCAAGACGGATGAAACAACCATTGAGAGCTAAATCGTTTCATCAGAGGCTCGCCCTTTTTGATCGGTTTTTTTAATGCAATTTTGTGAAAACCAAGATTTGCTTTATCGGGTATCAAACGGGAACTGTGAGCAAATAAAACACCTTTCAAAAGTATTAATACAGTCACATGGATCGTAAATGCGTGAATGTGATGGACTAAAAATCTCATGAGAGCTAGTTGCATTTAATTATACTGGTTAGCCTAAGAAATAGTGAAATGAAATTCTCCATTGAGAGAGGATATTTCATTTAGTTGTAAAGTTGATGTGGTATTGTAGAAAACATTGCTATGAAACCCATCATTATAAATAGTCTAAGGACCTGGGCCATCTAGGTTGTGCCTTGTGCCTTTACAGGTGTGTTGAGTTGTTGATCTATACAGTTTTGACACCACATGATGTTTGCATGTATCTTAGGTTGCGCTGTCACGTTGTTACTAGCAGGTGTTGTTTTTGCAGGGTGGCACTATTGTGAGGCACAAATTCAGGTCGAGTCGAAAAGGAAAAGAACTGCCATGTTAGTTGAGTACTATTGTGTCCTGGCAGAGCTAATCGTTTTGCTTAAACTAAACGTTCCTACGTATTCCATGCTGATGCGCAAGTCACCTTGCTTGGCGCCCAGAAAAATGGAAGTGGTAGCGAGAGCAGATGTTGTGGCATGCTTGCAGCTCGCTCGTGTGGAGGTGAAATCAGTGGATGCCTGGCATTTCACCATTTCACCTTTTGTCCATAGACACAGCCAGGTGTTTGTGCTTTGTGTGCTTTTATGAGAACGCCTCTCCAGTATGGAAAGACTTGGTGCGTAGCTTGTCCAGTGGAACGACCAAGCTAGGGAAATGAAGTAATCAGTAGCACTGACTACTCGTGCCGTTGTCCCTGCTGTCTTTCCCAATCATGCATGCTCCTTTCAACTGTACTACTGTAGTGCCAGAGGGAAGCCCATCAGCTGACTAATGACACACCCCTGGATTGGATCTCCAGAATGCAGATACATAAAGAAAATTATTGAGTGCAAGGGGACAAAACCTGTCACGCTCGTTCGCCTTCAACACCCAGTCCCACCACCACCGTCTCTTCACTTGTTTCAGCGGCTGCTCTTGTTCTCCAATCGACAAAAACACATGTCCGGCCCTGGAAGAGAGAAAAGACTATTGATTCCATGAGTGTCCTTCCGGATCAATGCCGCCCAACGATTATTAGCAGCATGGCAAATCTTTGATGCCAAGCAAAGCAATGGCTTCCCCCCTTCCTGGCTGGCTGTGTACTACACTTGTACCTACCATTCATCCATTTGCAATTTAATTTACCTGCCACTTCTTTCAGATCCTCTCCATTTTCCACCTGCTCGCTTCATACTTGATCTCATTGCTCGTCAGACCTGCTCCAGTCTACAGAGAGAGATGAGTATTTTCTACAGCAATCAATATAGACATATAGTGGCCTAGATTTGACGGTGCCTTTTGGATTTGGTTGATCCTCCCTTCCATATCTCATACTCAAATCCCTTGTCAGATGGACCGTGCAGCAGTCGCTGTTGGGGCACACAACCATGCATGTGCAAGCGCAAGAACATCATGTGCAAACGAGAACAAGACGTCAATATTAAGTCTGCATGCCACAGTCCTTCATGTCAAACTTGGGAGGGTCCGGAATTTCTGCAATTCACTAGTGCTCCGTGTTCCACTGCTTTGGACTTTGGAGTTTGGAGTGTGAATTGACTCAGAAATGCACATATATTAGGTTTTATGGGGCGATTCCAGATGAACTAGAGCTAATTTTTACATATTAAATCATAAAAATATTTGTAATATATTAATGATTTGATATCTTCAGGTTTACAATCTAGCTTTATCATTAATTCTCACAACATCCGGAAGAAAGAAGTAGAACAACACAGGTGAAGGGAATGGAAGGGAGAATCTAAACATGAGTATTATCACTCAAAATATAAATAAAGAAAAATCGCAATGGGGATTATGTTCATAGCTATGACTATGCTATGCTAGCTGCCGTTTGTGGACGACGACGGGCCAGGGCCGGCGCTGTGGGTGAGCCGCTGGAGCTGGAGCATTCGAGCGTAGCAGCCGTCAGGGCGGTGGTTGAGCAGGTGCGAGTGCGAGCCCTGCTCCGCCACCTTGCCGTCGTCGATGACGGCGATGGTGTGGGCGTTGCGCACCGTGGCCAGCCGGTGCGCCACCACGATGGTGGTGCGGCCGGCACCGGAGCCGGCGCGGTCGAGCGCCTCCTGCACGCAGCGCTCGGACTCGGCGTCCAGCGCGCTGGTGGCCTCGTCCAGGAGCAGGATGGGCGCCTGCTTCACCAGCGCGCGCGCGATCGCGATCCGCTGCCGCTGCCCGCCCGACAGCTGCACGCCGCGCTCGCCGACGAAGGTCGCGTACCCCTCCGGCAGCGCCGAGATGAACTTGTGCGCGTTGGCCGCCGTCGCGGCCTCGACCACCTCCGCCTCCGTCGCGCCCTCGCGGCCGTACGCGATGTTGTCGTGGATGGTGGCGGCGAACAGGAAGGGCTCCTGCGGCACAAGCGCCATCACCCGTCGCAGCGCCCGCAGGTTGTACTTGCGCACGTCCCGGCCGTCGAGGAGCACGCGCCCGGAGGTGGGCTCGTAGAAGCGCTGCACCAGCGCCAACACCGAGCTCTTGCCGCATCCGCTCGGCCCCACCAGCGCAAGCGTCCGCCCCGCGCGCGCCCGGAGGCTCAGGTCGCGGAACACCTGCACGTCCGGCCTCGACGGGTAGGCGAAGTCCACGTGCTTCAGCTCCAGCTCGCCGCGGGGCCTCTCCGGCACGGGCGCCGCGTCCACGTCGTCCGGCTCGATCTCCGTCCTGCGGTCGATGGCCTCGAACACCGCGTGCATCGCGCGCCCGCCCTTGATGAAGTCCGGCGCCAGCGTCAGCGTCTCGGCTGCGCCGTTGGCGGAGACCATGAGCACCATGAATACGCGGATGGTCTTGGAGAAGTCGGACACGCCGTGCTTCACCAGCCAAGCCGCGTACCACAGCCCCAGCGCGTACGACGCGTACAGCAGGAACTGCGCTACGCCGTAGCTGCTTCCGGCGATCTGCCCCTTCCAGAAGCACCGCCTTAGCGGCCCCCGAAGGTTGGTCTCGAACAGCCTCACGATCTTCGCCTCCGAGCTGAAGGCCGCCACGGTGCGCACGTTGGCCACCGCCTCGCCCGCGATCTGCGTGGCCCTCGCGTGCGCAAGCTCCAGGTCGCCGGAGAAGCCCTTGAGGAACATCTTCTGCAGGACCGTGGCGGCGACGACTAGCGGGAAGACGGCAAGCAGCACGAGCGCGAGGCGCCACTGGAGGACGAAGCCGGCGGTGCAGGCGACAAGCATCAGCGCAGAGTTCTGCACGATCACGGAGATGCGGTCCCCGATGGCGGAGCGCACGTTCTGGGCGTCGAGCGCGAGCCTGGCGGCAATGCGCGCGCTGGCGTTCTCCTCCATGTCAAACCAGCCGGCCTCGTTGCGGAGCACGGCGGCGAGCATTCTCTCGCGCACGCGCTTGGTGAGGTTCTCGCCGACGGTGTCCCAGAAGAAGTGCTGCACGGTGTTGAAGACCAGTGCGGCGGAGGACATGCCGATGAGGAGGTAGCAGTACTTGGCGATCTGCCGGTCCATGTAGGCGACGTCGGGAGCGTAGTAGACGCTGAGAACGGCGCTGAGCACGTAGGCGAAGATGGCGCTGAAGGAGCCGCAGACCATGGAGCCGAGCGAGGCGACGAGCGCGTAGCCCCACTCGGGCGAGTTCATCTTGGCGAGGCGCCAGAAGGAGCTGGCCTGCGCGCGGAAGGCGAGCTGCTGCTGCTTGTCGAAGCGGCCTTCTCCAAGGCCGGTGAAATCGGCATCGGAGAGGCGGCGCGAGTAGGGGGAGCGGCCGTAGGAGGAGTTGCGCGTGATTATGGGCGAGCTTACGGAGTTGCGGGCGCTGGAGGGGCGCGCACTGCTCCGGCGGGCGGCCACGAGCGCGGCCTCGTGTGCCTGCTCCTGCATGCGGATAAGCCTGGCGTAGGTGCCGTCCCCGCGCGCCATGAGCTCGTCGTGCGTGCCCACCTCGGAAACCGCGCCGGCCTGCAGGACGGCGACGAGGTCGGCCTTGCGGATGGTGGAGAGCCGGTGCGCGATGACGAGCGTGGTGCGGCCGATCATGAAGCGATCGAGCGCCTCCTGCACTAGCTTCTCCGACTCAGAGTCGAGAGCGCTGGTGGCCTCGTCCAGCAGCAGGATGGCCGGATTCCTGAGCATGGCACGCGCGATGGCGATCCGCTGCTTCTGCCCGCCGGAGAGCTGCAGCCCGCGCTCCCCGACCTGCACTGAAATGCATTTTGCGCCGTCGTCAGACAAACATCTTTACATGGTGTTGAATTAATTCATTCATTGATATCCCTTAATAAGGTAGGAGCACTACTCACTCCTATTAAGCAAAGCATCATGGATCATGCTGCCATGTCCAGAAGTATATCCTCAATTTAGATAGAAATAGAGGATTTATCGTCCTGGCCCATATGTCATTATCCTATATCCACGTGTCATTGAAATGCGGGTAAATCCTCACATCTAGAGAGTAGATATATAATAAAATTCCCCAATTAATAATGCCATTAGCCCATTACTCCATCAGCCCCGGAAAAGAAAGAAAGCAAAGTTTTAATTGGGCTGATTCTTGGGATGAAACTGACATTCCTGTGGTATGCCCCCTGCTTAGGATTCCTTGAATTTTTGAGCAGCTGTGTGCAGTGGAGTAGACAGGGGCAGTGGCTGCAAAAAAAGGCGTCACATCTTGAGCTGAGTAGCTAGGCAGGTAGCAAGATGGAGATGCTTAATGCTTTTGAAAGAGGAATTCTGGCATCCAATATTCCAATCCGTCCATGTTACTTTTGCACCAACTCGCAACAGAGCAATTGATTGTGGCCTGCGCCTGGCCCTAATATGATAACATGTCTTTCCCTGTCCCTATCTAAAGGCAGAGGAGGTATCGGCTATCGTCGAAGGATACTCCATGGAGGAGACGATACGAGAGTCACGAGACGGGACCCCATCCCCATGTCATGTGTTGCTGCCTAACTAACCAACAAGCAAACAAGCAACGGTATGCGTGATGGTGGTCTGGTGGATCTGACGATTTGAAATTAATGGGGGTAAGGTAAAAACTAGAGGAGAGGAAGAAGAATTGCCTGCGTGTCGTAGGCGTCGGGGAGCTTGACGATGAAGGAGTGGGCGTTGGCGACGCTGGCGGCCGCCTCTATCTCCGCCTGCGTGGCGCCCTCCCGCCCAAGCAGCAGGTTCTCCCGGATGCTGGTGGCGAACAGCGCCGGTTCCTGGCTCACCAGCCCCATCTGCAGCCGCAGCCACCGCAGGTTGAGCTCCCTCAGCTCGTGGCCGTCCAACATGATGCTCCCAGCGTTGGGCTCGTAGAACCTCTCGATTAGCGACACCACCGTGCTCTTCCCGGACCCGGAGCTGCCCACCAGTGCGATAGTCTTCCCCGCCGGCACGCTCAGCGAGAACCCCCGCAGGACCGCCACATCCGAACGCGACGGATACGCGAACTCCACCTCCCTCAGCTCCAGCCGTCCCGTCACCGTGTCCAGCTCTACCCCGGCCTCGCTGCTCTCCCGCTCGATGCCCGGCTTGTGCTCAATCATCCGGAATATCTTCGCCGCCGCCACCCGCGCCTTGGCGAACGCCGCCATGCTCGGCGCCGACTGTCCAAGGGCCCTGCATTCCGTTCCGTAATTAGTATTAGCAATTTAGCATTTAGTAGTAAGCTAGGGGAATACTAGGTAGGAACAAGTAACTACTTACAGGCCGCCGATCATAACGGAGAACATGGTGGCGATGGCAAGTCCTCCGTTGGTGTGGCCGCGGCGGACGAGGTGGCCGCCGTACCAGAGGAGCAGCGCGTAGCAGCAGAAGACGGTGAAGTAGGTCCCACCCAGGCCGATGCCCTTGGCGAAGCCAGAGCGGTAGCCGATCCGCTGCGCCACGGCCAGCGCCGCGGAGTAGGCCTGGGCTACGCGCTCCTCGCCGACGAAGGACTGGACAATGCGTATCTGCGCGAGCGCCTGCTCGGCAATGTTACTGGCGTTGGAGAGCGCGTGCTGGCTCCTGGAGGAAAGCTTGGCGAGCGCGGCGGCAGTGAGGCCGCCGATGACGGCGATGAGCG
The DNA here is from genome assembly GCA_019279435.1 of Zizania palustris. NCBI lineage: Eukaryota > Viridiplantae > Streptophyta > Magnoliopsida > Poales > Poaceae > Zizania > Zizania palustris. The sequence goes on from JAAALK010000082.1 coordinate 59,775,356, forward strand.
GGACGACGGCGAGCGTGACGAGCGCGAGTTGCCAGGCGGCGGTGAAGCCGACGACGAAGCCGGAGACGAAGGTGGCGAGGTAGTGGATGAGATTGCCGAGCTTCTCGCTGATGGCGTCCTGAACGACGACGGCGTCGGCGTTGATGGCGTGGATGACGTCGGAGGTGCGGACGTCGGTGTCGAAGAAGGAGACGTCCTGGTGGAGCGCGGCCTGCAGGTAGCGGATGCGCATCCTTGTGGACTGGCGCTCGCCAGTCCACATCCAGCACGAGATCTCAGCCCATGAGGAGGCCCAGATGGCGGCGCCGACGACGAGAAAGTAGAAGGCGTACTTGACGACGAGGCGGATCATGGTGTCGGGGTGTTGGGCGTGGGAGCCGAATGAGTCGACGAGGTCGGCGAAGAAGCGGAGGAAGACGGGGAGGGAGCAGCCGTGGACGAGGGCGCCGAGCGTGCCGAGGGCCATGAGGAGGCAGTCGAGGGAGTCGGCGAAGCGGAAGAGGTGGCGCAGCGGTACAGGCGGGAGGGTCTTGGGCGGGAGATCGGTCGGTGGCTGGACTTGGGGCGGCGGCGGCGGCGGCGGCGACTTAGGAGGAGGAGGGGGAGGGGGAGGTGCCGGCGGTTGTTGTTGGTAGGAGGAATGGTCAAGAAGGTGCGGGGACGGCTGGTCAGCGGAGGAGAGGTGGAAAGCCTCGAGCTCTGGGTCGGCTGCGGCATCGGCGCCGAGGACGACGACGCGAGCCTTGATCTCGTCGTCCATGGGATGGGAGCGAGGGAGGGGGTGGGGGGCAGCACCCCTCTTCCCTCCGACTGTCAGCGTGTGCGTGGGTGCGGCGTGAGGGGAGGTGGATGTGGATTGCCTGCCACTCCACTGGGCGGACTGGATGGCTGGATACTATCCGATCTATGGCTTCTCGTCTCTCGCTCTCCCTCTCCCTCTCCCTCTCCCTCCCTCTCCCTCTCCTCAACCTCCTCCCTTTTTATAATACGCCACTCCACTTTCTTACCAGAGGTGGCGCTGGATTGAAACGGGTCCAATTAGTTCATATTGGATCTAATTTTATTAAATTCTCGCTTAAACTCGATCTGCATGTCTTCGTTGGTTAAAATCATGATCCAAATCTAGATATCACATGCTCACAAATCCGATAATTCTTCGTAAACTTGTTGGCCCGTAAACTCGATAACTAGATGTAAACCAAAGAACGATCCTGAGAGATCAGAGGGTGGCGGGGGCATCGACTAGGAGAGCTGTGTGGTCATGTTACGAGGGGCGCACCGACGTGGCAATAGACGGGAGGCGATAAGTAATGTGGTAGGAATGGGAGCGCGCTCTAGGGCGACAGTAGGCAATAGATGGCGTAACATGGACTATGGAGTATGGAGTGCTCTAGTGCAACGGGAGGCGGCTTGCAGCACAGAGGGAACGGGGTGCACACTATGACGTGGCGGGAGGCTATAGACAAGGCGGTGTGAATAGAGTCGTGCTTCGACGCTATGGCAAGCAATACGAGGCGTGACGGGAATGTGGATGCTCCAATGTGGCAACTGACGACGATAAACAACATGCTATACGGAGTATGGCACCGATCTAGGACTTGGTAAGAATGCATGTGTCACTGTGAGAATGGATTTGGAGGTTAGGGCATTCCCAACCAAGAAATCATATAGTAGTTTCTATACATACCATGTCACTAAGAAACTACTCATAGAAATTTGCTCTCACAATGCATGGTTTCTTGTCCCTATTTATTTTTCCCTCTTTTGCCCAATCATAAATAAGTGGGCTAATCTATAGAAATTACTACACTCTCTCAATGCATGTAGAGTGGTTTCTTCATCCTTGGTATTAGTGGTAGAAACTATTTCTTGCATGAGAAACCATTTCCTCAACTTTTCTTCTCTTTCCTCATTAACTCTCATGCCATATCAAATTTTTACTTATGTGGACTGCTATTTAATGCTATAGAAATCATCCTAGTCATTGCATTGAAGATGACTAAGGATTTGTATTTTAAACAAGCTTTTTTCTATTAGGTTTGGGGATCCACGGGGACCTAGCTCTGATCTAAACAGGACTAATCCTACAAACCTGCGGGTCAAAAATTAGATCTTGTCTCGTAAGAACGAGTCACCGACAAGGTTCTCAATCCAATCGGACCAATTACAACTCTTTTTTACTCGGGCTATGTTCAAACTAGTGTGGAATATCTTGTAACTAATAATTTCTTACAACATTTTCATTTATTGAAACTATCAAAACTAATTTAATAAATAAAATAATCATAGTATGTACCATCAGCTGGGGTGAGGAGCCTGAGCCACACGACGGTGCTTTGAATTATGTGTTTATTTCAATTCAGGAGTATAACAATCTATGTTATAAAATGGATTAAATAGCTTAGTTATTATAATCTACACTTCAATTTGTAATAAGCTAGTCTAAGGCTAGTCCTCAACTTCTAATTGAAAAAATTCCCGCGGGGAATTGAAAAACAGGTAGCCATTGGTATCTCTTGTTTGAGGTGGACTAATACACTTGGCCCATTTAATCTAATTAATTAATTTCCCTAATCCTCTCCCGCGTCTACAACTCGTCTATAGACCCCATTATTTTATTTTATTCATTTATCCATAACTTTTACGCCTATGGAGCATTCGGAAACTTTGAATATTGTTATTATATATAGTATCTTCAGCGCATGTATACACCGTTTAGAAATATGATCAATGTTCCATTATCCATCCACATCTCAATTCCTCGTTTGATAAGAGATAACTTATGCTTTTAAAGCTTTAGGTAATAGAGTATTTTTTGGAGAAAATTCTGAAATTTTAATTTAATTCCTATAAAATTCATGTGTCCAAACGAACCTTAATCTCCGTTAAGCAACGTAGAAAAGATAATACCCTCTCCGTCCTAGGATACTCTAACTATTTGGATTTAAAATTTTTACTAAATATCACAACATATTTCTTATAATTTATAAAAAGTAACTTTTACATTTAAAATACTAACGAGGGGGTGTTTGGATGAGGGGCTAAAATAATGAGGTGTTTGGATGAGGGGCTAAAATTTTAGCCCCCATCACATCCAATGTTTAAATATTATTTTGAAGTATTAAATGTAGATTATTTACAAAACTCATTCATAATCGGAGGATTATTTGCGAGACAAATCTAATAAACCTAATTACGACATGATTTGACAATGTGATGCTATAGTAAACATTTGCTAATCATGTATTAATTAGGCTTAATAAATTCGTCCCACGAATTATCCTTTGATTATTCAATTATTTTTATAATTAGTTCACGTTTAGTCCTTCAAATTGATTTCTAAACATCTGATGTGACACGAACTAAAATTTAGTCTCATGATCCAAACACCCCCTAAGAGCCTGTTCGGTTAGGTGGGGATTGGAGGGGATTGTAGTATAAATCCCCTCCAATCCCTCCTAATCCCCTTCCCCAAGGGGATTAAACGAACAGCCCCTAAATGTGTTAGGCTAGAACTCATTCTCCAACAAACAACTCTTACATCCATACTCCATACTCACTCATAAAAAACATAGTGGTGTTTTTTCAATGTCCCGTTTGGCACAACTTTAAATACAGAACTTCTTAAAGCTGATCCAACCTAGCTCTAAATTTTTCTGAATCTTTTAAATTATTTTATTATACTGTAAAAACTAATCGAAGATGTACCTGTAATCAAACTTAGTTTTTTTAATATTCTAAAGGTGAAAGTAGATCCGTTGGTTTGACCTACTAATAAGCAAGCAGTCGCCGAGCGCGTCGCTAGCTTTGCAGTTTGTACACTGCTGCAGCGGCGGTCGCAGTCGCCGTCGTGTCCACACACAAGCTAATTTAATCAACCGGACCAGGCACATGCTCTCCTGTCGATGGAGCAATTTCCCCGTCTCGACGACCGACGACCACTGTCACAGGCCGCTCACATGCTCATGCTCATTTTTTCCCCCTCTCTTTGCATCATCTGTCACACTCAACTGGACTACACCGTCGGTCACCGGTCGGGGCATATATTTATATTTTTATTAAGAATACACAATTATATTTGAAAGTTTTCGGAAGGCCACGATTTACGATCTCGGTAAGTAAACTAGGTCTGTTTGCTTCCCGATAACAAATTGTTACGTCTAAGGGGTGTTTGGATTTGGGGTCTAAATTTTAGCCCGTGTCACATCGGATGTTTCGACATTAATTCGAAGGACTAAACTTTAACTAATGATAAAAATAATCACAGAATCAAAGACTAAATCGCGAGATGAATTTTTTAAATTTAATTAATCCATAATTAGCAAATGTTTATTGTAGCATTACATTGTCAAATCATGGTATAATTAGACTTATTTGATTCGTCTCGTGAATAATCCTCCGATTATGAATGAGTTTTGTAAATAGTTTACATTTAATACTCCAAAATAGTATTTAAACATTTGATATGATAGGGGCTAAAAAATTTTAGCCCCATCCAAACACCCCCTAAGTTAGGGTTGTCACAACTAATTTAGTAGTTGTTTGGTTCATTACTAAATTTAGACTAGCCATGATTTTTCCCCTCGACACAGTTTTTTCAGCAAAAGTGTGGTGCTCATTTTTCTCGTCACAGGTGTGTGGCAAATTTTTAAGTTAGTGCGTGACAAACTGTTGCCGGAAACCAAACATGCCTCTAGTCATGAGCACCCTTGATTTCAAAATTCCGACAAGATTCGGCGCTAAATTGTTCACGTCACTTTCACGGTCGGTGTGTATATCCAAAATCGTAACATATATTTGTACCTCAAATACAACTTTTGATACTATTTTCATGATCTATTATATAAAGCTAGAGCATCTTTTTACCCATGAAACTAAGTTGCATGATAGCGATGGGCTGAACAAAATATTATATGTACTCTATTTGTCTTAAAATATAATACATTTTAGTGTTTACATTTTTATAAATATAATAATCTATACCATTTAATCTATAATATTGTAACCTACTGATCAAATTTGACTCTATCATAGTTTAATAAATCTAAACACTAACACTGTCCAAATCATTGTGCTAAGCCGTGTTAAATTCGGTCGTAAGTTCTAATATTACGGTATAGAATACTTATAAAAAAATTTAATCTAAAAGACATATACTAACAATAACTTTATTACTTACTAATCAATCTCCACTTTTGATTTACGCTCTTTATTTTGAGAATAATATTATGTTCTTTGTATATCTAAATTTTATTAGTTTTTCTGCCTCGTTGCACGGGCTGTGCGCACCGGGATCAAGTAGCTCAGTACATTTGCCAACTAATAAAAGGAAAGAAAAGTTTTAGATGATATATCGGGCAGGCAAGACGTACTCACTCCCGGCATCGCACCTAAAGATAGCAATGGTCACCCGAAACTTGATAGTTTTTATTCTATTAAGGTAGATATATGAGTAAAATTGTTTATCCGTGGGTCTGTTAATGGAAAAATATTATCTAATGGGTACGCGAGTACGTATAGTTTCCTAATATCCATACTCGTTACTCAATGTGTATCAATCACCCAATAAACTATATTCTTGAGAGTTTAAATCATTGTTGCTATTGTTGTTGGTTAAATCATTGATGTATTATGTTTGAGAGTTTATTTATATATGTAATTTTGATCTTATGACTGAAAGAATGATCGATCTATTTAGGTGAAATACTATTTTTGTAGGGATAGATATACATTTATTATTTGTTAGCCTATTTTGTGTGCGGTGTCTATCGATAGGTATGAGTGCCCGATAAGTATATTTTATCCACATGGGTATGGATTTGGGGTAGAAATGATACCCGTATGTATATATGGGTTATCCAACGAATTTTTTTTTATAATAGATATGGATTTGAGATAGACAAACCCGATAAAATACAGATCCATTATTATCTTTACCCGTGTGCGTACGGCGCTACGCCGTATACCGACTAAACTATAGCTTTTCTTTATGCAACTTTTTTTCTCTACGAGTCACGCTGCATCTGCACGTGGGACCGACACCCAAACTTAATTCCGCTTCCTTACTGTACAAGTGTACGTTTAGTACACATGATTGGGATTATTGTTATTTTACTAGTTAGTGGTGGGTGTCTTTGTCTTTCTCGTGCATTAAGCTAATTAAAAACGAGCTAAGTGCGCTTTTCATGATCAAATTAATTAAACAGCTGCTTCTTTCCTTTTTCCAAGTTACATAGGCCTTGTTTGATCCCACGAACTAATCGTTAGTAGCTAATTTTTAGTCTTAAATTATCTAAACAGCACAGCTAATCACTAAACTAATTATTAGTTCATGGACCAACTAATGGTTAGTTATAAGACCACAAAAATGAACTAATAGGAGCTAATAGGGGCTCTTTATTCTTTTTTTTCAGGTATTAATCCAGTATCCAAACACACGTGAACTAATTTTTAGCCAAATAATAATTAGTTAGCTAATAATTAGTTTTAGCTAGCAATTAATTTTAGTCCATCCAAACGGACCCTTAGCCACGCTTAAAAACAGAATGAGCACAATACTAGTCAATTTATTCCTGTTCTAGATTCTTAATAACTGCTCTAAGTGTCTAGTTGGTAAAAACCGGAAGAAGCTAACGTTTTTTAGTTTTCGGATTCTGCTTCTTTTTTATATTATACCGCTACCGATTCTTATTATCTGAATCTAGAATATGATAATTATTTTGCTGTTTTTTTAGATTTTAAAAATAATTAAGGTTGCTAGAAACTAAAATATGGTAGTCGTTTATATACATACAGATGAATTCGATAGTTTTTATATAAATCTAAGAGTCATATCGACTTTTTAAAAGTTATTACTCCTCTGAGATTAAGGAAAAGCTGACCATGCTGGCAGGTAGCACGATCCAATTTAAGTAAACCCTTACTTTTTATTTTTCATTCATGGTATATCTTTGTATGTGAGACTTTAGGCCGGCCAATACGGACGCTGCGTGATTAATTAATTTCTGGTACAAATTTATGAACTCTGAACTCCAAAAATTAAGGTGGTGTTTGGTTCTATAAATTAAAGTTTAATCCGTGTCACATCGGATATTTAGACATCAATTTAAAAGATTAAATTTGAACCAATTATAAAAATAATTATATAATTGGAGGATTATTCACGAGACAATTTTTTAAGCCTAATTAATCCATGATTAGCAAATGTTACTGTAGCGTCACATTGTCAAATTCATGGCGTAATTAATCTCATTAGATTCGTCTCACGAATAATCCACCGATTATGAATTAGCTTTGTAAATAGTCTATATTTAATATTTCAAAATAATATCTAAACATTCGATGTGACGAGACTAAATTTTGGAGCAGGGGAAACAAACATCCCTAAGATTATATATTGCATTATCTACTGTTCATGTCTTTGGTAGGATTATTCAGAGCTGCAGGTTCTTCCATAAAAGAAAGTCAGGTTGCAAGTGATTGAAGCAACATGATAAAAAAGATTCACGCATAAATTAAATACTGTAAATTGAATTAAAAACCAGTTAGAAAAAGATATATAAGCAGTGATAATATAGAAAGTTTAAAAAATCGTAATTGTTAGTGCTACGAATAATCTATTATCCATGAATTGAAACGATCTGAGGAGGCTTGGTTCACTGAAATTTGTCTTTCCTTTTCTTAAAGATGGTGACTTGTTTGATGGGACAAAACATGGCACACCTGAATGCCATACCTTTCCTATTATTTTGGAAACCCGGGCGAGATAAAATCAAAGTACTTAGATATTTTCTTTAAATATAATATAAAATAATATGTTTTATGCTAATCATATAACTATTCAATACATATATGCACGATACTTTAATAAATTCTAATAGATTTTAGATCAGTCAAAACATTATAAAGTATAACTTATTACGCATATATTAAATCATCTGCAAAAGAAAAACTAAGGCTCGGATGGATTAAAACTAATAATTAGTTAACTAATAGCTAGAGCTATTATTATCTAGCAAATAGTTAGTTGGCTAAAAATTAATCAGGTATGTTTGGATACTTTAGACTAATAGGTGGCTAAAGTCGATTTTGCCCCGGCTACAATAAATCATGCTATAGTGGTGTACGGGACAAAATAGTCCAAGGGCTCCCATTAACTCAAATTAGTTCATTTTTGTGAACTAATAGACTAACCATCAGTTAGCCAACGAGCTAATTGTTAGTTTACCAATTAGTTGCATTGTTTGGATGAGCTAAAAACTAAATTTAGTTGCTAACTATTAGTTGATGGATCCAAATGAGGTCTAAATATGAGATAATGGGTTTAGCACAAGTATTTTGATATATTTTTATAGGTGTTTGGGGAAAATAATCTCACCACGTTGTAATTAAATGAACTGCTTTAAAGTATGTTTCAGATGGAGTGATATGGAGTCTCGGTATCAAAGATTCAGATTATACTACGAAGGTGTTTCGAAATCCTTGTTGTAACTGAAGGATCTGAGTGAATCACCTTCGCATTCTCATTTCGAAGGTGCGTCACAATTTATGATAAAGACATGACGATTATAACTAAAAGGCAAAATAATATTTTTCTGTTGTATTGTATTTTTGCCTATAAATGACTATCCTTTTTATTGTAATAGGGACCCGGAACTCAACTGATGGGGACTCGGGTTTGCCGGATCTTTCGGTGAGGGATAGAGATAAGATAACTTCGATTGATGGGAGACGACGTTAACGACCCGACTACAACCATACGAGACGTTCGTGTTGCACCTTAGCGATCGATACACCAACTCCAAGGGTTGTTGGTCTTATCGGTGATCAACCTTGTTCCTGCAAGCAATCGAAGAATGAGCAAGAACAAGATAAATGAGCAACTACAATTGCTGGATATGAAAGACGCGCAAAGGGTAGTTGGGGTTCTGAAATGTGAAACCGGCGACCTAACCGATCACGGGTTTACACGGACAAGTAGCATTTGCTAAACTTTTATCTAATCAAAAAACGAATTACAACTGAAGTCTATAGGGTTATTTATAGCCCTAGGGACGCTCCCAAAGTTTGGAAACTTATTACATATGGAAAGGACTAATTATTTCCTAAACAGATTGACCATGAAAAAAGAAACACGCATTGATTTTGTGATTGTTATCTCCTCCGATGGAATCTGGATATGTAGCTGGATCCGTTGGAAAGAGGACGTCTTAATCTTTCCAAAAAGTCAATGATCATCCAAATCGGAGCTGCCATGTAAAAGTTGTGCACGTTTGAATTTGTTGTCCATGCAGTCCGAATCCGAGTCGAAAACGTGTAGAAGTTAATCTCCACTTTCTCTTGGCACATAAATAATGTCCCAAAATTATATATTATGTTTTCATGGCCTTGACTTGGTCCCCAATCAACTTCCATGATGTTTCATGACCATTGTGCGCTCTCAACGTGTCGTTTGATCCATGTGAGAATTTATGTAATTGAAATTAAAAGTATCTCATGGTGTAGCATCCATGGATCAAATAAACAAAATTTAAATCTAACGTAGAAAGCATGCACCTTAATTTGTTTGCTCACAATCATGGTCATATCCGAGCTAGTGATGTCCTCATCATCAACCTAAGAATATACTTTGAACTGAACGTAAGATTATTATTCTTATTGGAGTTCTGAACCAGTACGAACTTTACTTTGTCTCTAAACCAACCCTTCGAGGCTAATTGAACCTATAGGCGTATTTTTTATACCAACAACAATACATGCATGTTTGTATATATATATATATATGATTTATGACCCCTTATTTTGTGGTTAAATTATTTTTCTCAACTAATTAAGCATGCGTTTGGATAGAGTGATATCTTGGGACAATACATAACGAGCTCACCCTTAAAGAGGTATGGATATGAGACATGTGAGATAAGATGATCCTTAAAAGTTAAAAATGAATATTCCCTCAAGATTTATAAGACAATCTCGTTCTAAAAATGAGGCAACAGTCTCGTCCCAATTGCTCACGAGAGAATGACATGTGGAACCCACGTGTAATTATCACATGCCATGTTATTCCACCACTCCAACCAAACCAAAAAATATTGATGAATACATCCCCTAACTAAAAAAAATAGGAGTATCCTATTAAAAAAAATAAAAAAGAATAGAACACAACCTAATTACAAAGTGAGGAAGCAGCATCATCCACTAGTGCAGTGTAGGCGAAAAATGGTTGGTCCATGGGCCTCCATTAAGGCCCATGGAGAGGCATCGCCTTCCCTACATCTAAGCCCCGAAGCCTTGAGAAGCAACAGGAAGAGGAGATCCACAGCCACAACCCTCCTTGCGCCGCCGCCGCCGCCGCCGCCGTGCTAACCTTTGCAACCCGCCATGGTGTCCGACGCCAGCAAGAAGAAGGCGGCTCAGAAGAAGGCCGCCGCCGCCGCCAAGAGGGGCGCCAAGACCTCCTCCTCTTCCTCCTCGTCCTCGGCCGATAAGGCGGCCAACGGCGTCGCCGCGCTCAACCTATCCGATCGCACCTGCACCGGCGTCCTCGCATCCCACCCGCTCTCCCGCGATATCCACGTCAGGATCCGCCCCCCTCCTCCTCCTTCTTACTGCTATTCCTAGATTTTATTTGATTTGATTACACGTGATATCTGTACATGCCGTGGATAGCTTTTCTTCTTCATCATCTATATGGTATGACATGTGATATGATGCCTTTTTCCGCTCCTCTCGGATCAGATGCCGTGTTCCCTACAACTCATGTTCTATGATTCATCAGCACGCGTTAGCCCCCATCAAAGGGGTCAGCGTGGAAGACGATTTCCATGTTGATGCATAACACTTGCTTTTGCGAAACGGATGAATTCTGTACACACAGACTAAACCTAACTGTAATCTTTCGATGTTTCAGATAGAGTCCCTCTCACTAACATTTCATGGCCATGACCTTATTGTTGACTCTGAGTTGGAGCTCAACTATGGGAGGTTTGTTTATTTCCATTCAGTTATGGCTTACAGCAATTGGCGACTATCCTACTACTGCCGTCACTAACACTTTTTATTTTATTTAACCTCAGGCGGTATGGTTTGCTCGGCTTAAATGGCTGTGGAAAATCTACCCTGCTTACATCAATAGGCTGCAGGGAACTCCCTATCCCTGAACACATGGATATATACCATCTCTCCAGTGAGATTGAGGCTTCAGACATGTCTGCGCTAGAGGCTGTTATCTGCTGCGATGAAGAGAAAATGAAGTTAGAGAAGGAGGCTGAAATTTTGTCTGCGCAGGTCAGCTCTTCAAATGCTATTATTAGGATACTTGTGATCTTGATGTATGTACATATATCCTGCTTTGTTACTGCAGCAAGTTATAGCTGGATACTGAAGGTATTGTAACATAGTTTTTTCTTCAATGGCATTTATAGGATGATGGTGGCGGCGACGCTTTGGACCGTATATATGAGCGGTTAGAAGCACTTGATGCATCTACTGCTGAAAAGCGTGCTGCTGAGATATTATTTGGTTTGGGATTTGATAAAAAAATGCAGGCAAAGAAAACTCAGGATTTTTCCGGTGGTTGGCGTATGAGGATTGCTTTGGCAAGGGCTTTGTTTATGAAACCAACGATCCTTTTGCTTGATGAGCCAACAAACCATCTTGGTGAGTCGTCTAAAAAAATCTAAAACTAAAGGATGCTGTAAAATTGATTTCATCTTTTGTTTTCATTTGGAAAAAAATGCACCTTTCATACTGTTCCAGTTTGTTTTTAGAACAACTTTATATGGCAAGATATTTGGCTCCTGGCTGTGGGCAGTAAAGTTAGTGCCATATTAAGCACTAGCAAGAAGCACGGAAGCATAGTTGTTACGGCGGTGTGGCGAGGCAAGGTGCCGGATCACCTTCACACCTTTTAGGTGAGTATGGCATGTGGCGAGGTGACGCCATACTCACTAAACATAAATATACATGTCACAATAATTTTGGAACAATAGAAATTTAAATTTAGACCCACATGAAATATAAATAATTAAACAAGTCAATACTTCAGTATAACCAGATATATATGGAAATCTTATAAATGGTAGGAGACTATCAATATATGGGAAACTTGTATGTGGAAATTATCAATATATGGGAAGCTATATATACAGAAATCACTAATATATGGAAAATTAATTAGTTGTATATGGAAGAATCATTACAGGAAAGCCTATTCACAGCAGGAGATGATCTATTTCCTTACAACAAAAGACATCAAAGAAGGAAGGAGAGAAAGAGCACGAGGGAAAGGAAACAGAGCAGAGGAGTGAAAGGAAACAGAGCAGAGGAGGGAGGGAGAGCAGATCGGGATGGCTGCGGATCTAGAGTGATGTTGTGTGAGGGAAGGCCGTTGCCGCCGCCGCTCTAGGCAAGGGGAGGCTGCCGCCGCCGCACCGAGCAACGGAAGACCTGTGGAGGAAATAGGGGCGGCGGCGGGAGCGGTGACCGGCAGAGGGGATGGTGGCGGCGGAAGGGCATCCACCATGGAGACTTGGTAAGGCAGATGTCACACTTTGATTAGGCGAGGCGTTGCCATTTCTGGTAAGGCAGATGCCAAACTTTGATTAGGCGAGGTGCCGACTATGGCGTCCGCCGTCGGCCGCCTCGACGCCTAATCATTGCTTAGGTGTCGATTAGGCAACGCCTTGATAACTATGCACTGAAGCAGCATAGTTATTACAACGGTAAGGTGAGGCGTCTAACCACCTTCACACCTTTTAAGCGAGTATAGCATGCGGTAAGGCGAGACAAAACACCTAACATATAACACCACAGTTTTAAAACACATTGACACAAATATCATCACAGTTTTAAAAGTTAAAACACATTAACCCAAATCAAAACAGAGCAACTCACCAAGCAGATGAGCACATCCACTAACCAAAACCGAACCAAGTAAAGTGGGAGGGAACTCACCAAACAGAGTAGAACGGGACTGTGGAAGGGTGAGGGAAACAAGCTTACATGGGTTGAAAGGCACCGCTGCTGGTGCCCCGTGCAAGGAAGAGGAATTAAGCCTTGCTGTAGTCTTCCAACTTGCAACTTAGGTGGCACAGCTACAGCCTACAGTTCCTCGACTCATTGCAGCACAACGTAGAGGGATGATGGCGGCAGATGGAACATCGGTGGAGGGAGCTCAGGTGCGGCTAGGGTTTTTCAGCGGGATGTGCAGAGGCCAGAGAATGTTATGGTACCTAGGGCCCATCATCTATAGCTGCCAGTTGTATGGCATCCACCATGGGGACTTGGGCATCCTGCCATCTGCTGACACCATATTCCATGAGGTGGACGCCACACTCCGATTAGGCAAAGTGCTGGCTGTGGTGTCCACCACTAGCTGCCCGGATGCCTGATTGTCGATTAGGCAATGATTAAGCATGCCTTAATAACTATGACTGGAAGTTCTTTTTACTGGTACCATTGTAACATTATTTGACATAGAGGTGTATGGATACATCCAAAATAATTAGATTTATCTGGTGGATGATGTGACACAAAAGGTCCTTTGTGGCTATGCCTTTGTTCTCCGAAACATTACACGCTGACACTGTAATAACACAATTACTTATCTTGTTGGTTCTAGCCCTGATTTCCCTCTTCCATGGCTTGGTTGTCAGTTATATAGTTACATAAAAAGACACAAGTGTGTCTAACAGGGTGCCCACCATGAGTTGGCTCCTGGCAGCACATGGAGGTTGGGTTTGTATTCAGGGGGCAATAAAACAGTGTGATAAGTACTTCAGTAGAAAGCTTGAATCCTGACTTAGCTATCGGTATGGAAACCCAAAAAATTACTTAAAAAGTATGGATACAACGTGATGAGCTATTGCTTCCCAGTGACATTCTTAAGGGTCTTGTACGATATTACTCTGTTCAGCTTTTTACCTGTTTAGGCTTATTCTGCTCTTATTTATTTATTTATTTTATTTATTTATTTGTAGATCTTGAGGCTTGTGTCTGGCTGGAAGAAACACTGAAGAATTTTGATCGTATACTCGTTGTCATATCACACTCGCAAGACTTCCTAAACGGAGTTTGCACAAACATCATCCATATGCAGAGCAAGAAGCTCAAGTTATACACTGGTAATTATGACCAGTACGTTCAAACCCGTTCTGAGCTTGAAGAGAATCAAATGAAGCAGTACAAATGGGAGCAAGAACAGATATCTTCAATGAAGGAGTACATTGCACGTTTTGGCCATGGATCTGCAAAGCTTGCTCGTCAGGCTCAGAGCAAAGAGAAAACCCTTGCCAAGATGGAACGGGGTGGGCTGACCGAGAAGGTTGCTAGGGACCATGTACTGGTTTTCCGCTTTACAGATGTTGGCAAACTTCCACCACCAGTTCTGCAGTTTGTTGAAGTCTCGTTTGGGTATACTCCAGATAACCTCATCTACAAGAATCTTGACTTTGGTGTTGACCTCGACTCTAGAATTGCACTGGTTGGTCCAAATGGTGCAGGGAAGAGCACCCTTCTGAAGCTCATGACTGGTGAACTAGCTCCATTAGATGGCATGGTCAGGCGCCACAATCACCTGCGAATCGCACAGTATCATCAACATTTGGCGGAGAAGCTGGACCTGGACATGCCGGCTCTACAGTACATGATGAGGGAATACCCTGGGAATGAGGAGGAGAAGATGAGAGCTGCAATTGGCAAGTTTGGCCTGTCAGGGAAGGCACAGGTGATGCCAATGAAGAATCTCTCTGATGGGCAGAAGAGCCGCGTCATCTTTGCGTGGTTGGCCTACAGGCAGCCTCAGCTGCTGCTGCTCGACGAGCCGACAAATCATCTAGACATTGAGACCATCGATTCCCTGGCTGAGGCACTGAACGAGTGGGACGGGGGTTTAGTCCTGGTGAGCCATGACTTCAGGCTGATCAACCAGGTTGCTCAGGAGATCTGGGTGTGCGAGAAGCAGGCGGTAACTAGGTGGGAAGGTGATATCATGGATTTCAAGGAGCACCTGAGGAGCAGGGCTGGTCTGTAGGATTAGAAGGCCTGGCCTTCGTTTTTTGCGTCCCTCTTGGCAGCTCGTTGGAGATTTATTATAGCCCGAAACAAAAGTTATGCCTTGTATCTGAGAGTCTAATTTATTCCTAGCAGCCTACTATCTGCATACAATATTTTTTTCTTCATAAGTTTGCTGTCATGACTGGTTATCCCTGTAAGGACATGGCTATTACAAAGTGATGGATTGTAGCATGATTAATTTGTACGATGGAATTGCGTTTCAGGCTCATGATGGATGCTAGCTTAGGTAGCGCTGGCTACGGTGCCTGCAGACTGCACTACTGCAGTGGCAGGGATGAGGTGTTTTTAGAGCATTTAGATTATTTGGTCAGAATTAAAAACAATTAGTTTTTAGTTATAAAAATATATACAATGGTAAATAAATTGGTCGAATAGATAGTACTTATAAACAAATAAACTATTTTTTGGTATGGACTAGTTCTATAATATTTATAGATAGCTAAATCTATTTGTGTATTGTTTATGGATTACTTTAGTAGTTTGTCCTTACGGACACGGTTGTACTTAGTTTTATTCCATGAATTGGATTTGAGAAATTTTTAATTTTCGCAATTTATATTGATATATTTTGATTTTTACTTTTTTGCAGAACCAGGGGTGCCTTGTCGATTGCTACATAGGAAAGAGCCTAAACGCGAAATTTCCATGCGATCAAAATTTATCTCAACAGGACGGTCCTTAAAAAAATTGCGATTTTCCAATTGTAGGTCGATTTTTGCCCAATCGCCGCTGCCCCTGGCCTCTGGGCGGGACTTGACTGGCGCCTCACATCATTCTAAAGAAATTCTACTTACTTCCTCTATTTATTTTTAAATAAAATAAATGATGTGTTAATTTTTATCTTACTATTTAATCATTCGGCTTATTAAAAAACTTTTTAAAATATTATTTATTTTGTTACAATTTATTTTATTATTAAAAGTACTTCAAACATAACTTATATTTTTATGTATTTGCACAAAATTTTTAAAATAAGACCAATGAAAACGGCAATATATGAGTATATTTCTGCAAAAAGTGAAAACCTAAATATATTATTGTAAATTTGTAAATGGGAAAAAACAAAAAAAATGGATTTGACGTATTGAATTAGTCCCTCGAGCTATTTTCTGGGTATTTGATATTTGATGTTTCCTCGTTTATCTTTGTTTATTAAATTTAATTCAAACTTGC
Source organism: Zizania palustris (assembly GCA_019279435.1). Lineage (NCBI taxonomy): Eukaryota > Viridiplantae > Streptophyta > Magnoliopsida > Poales > Poaceae > Zizania > Zizania palustris. The sequence continues at coordinate 59,791,604 of JAAALK010000082.1, forward strand.
AATTTTTCAAAAATTAAAGTTTAAAATCAACACACAAAGCAGTATTTTTTTTCTGAATGTATGGATCTATCGAGTTCAGTTCAGATTATTTGAAATTTTGTGAGTTGTATCTTGTATAAGCACACAATACAAACGTTACGAAATATCTATACTATTAAAAAAAACTAGTGTCGGTGAATTACCATCACCACTTGTTTAGCTCAGCTCATCACTATTTGCATGTTGTTATTTTAATATCATAATTTTTCCATTACAACGCACATGTACCTCCGTAATTTTAATAACTATCTGTAGAGATTTGAAATAACAATAGTACATACTCTCTCGAGGGACAAAAGACTTTGAACAAGAATACTATTTATAAAAAACTTAATGATTGTTTACATATAAAAACACATGACGTTCTTTATAAGTTACCATAGACTAAGGACATTTACTATGTGCGTTAAAAGATAGTCTTAAACATTAAATGTAACATTATTATTAGTTTTACACATGTGCAACCATAACATAAGCAAAAAAAATTAAAGTCCTTCGTAAACTTAAAGTGTGACTGTAAGCAATAAAGTGATAATTTTTTGTGGATCCCACAATAAACATGACCGACTTTAGTGCTGTATTTTTTATTTTCTTTTATTGTGCGGATAACAATAATAAATGCTAACTTTTTATAGATTCCGTCTTAATGCTAATTGTAACATAGCCGTTGTGGATGCCCTAAATGTGCATGCTAGAGTACCGATCTATACACAAAGATTAATTAAGTGCTAGCTTCTCTTTGTTCTCATGTTGTTCTTTGTGCTCAAGTTGTTATGATTTTATTTAAATCAAGGGTATATTTAAGTTGTGTTTACTTCGGTTTTTCGATAGACTTTACAGTTTAGGGTTTAGGGTTTAGGGCTGAAAGCTAACTAAAATACATAGTAAACCGGTCAACTTCTTCAAAAGTTACAACTCTTATTTGTAAAAACCGAAAGTTATTTCTACCCTAACTTCCACATCTTCTTAGTCTAAACTTTATAAAAATTACCAGTCGTGCCATTCTAAATTATCTTATCATTTTTCTTTTTCTTTCCCAAGCAATATTTTCATAGCCTCTCCTCCCTCCTCCGCATTGACGTCCAGATTTTTTTCAGATCACAACTCACAATATTTTTTTATAATAAGTCTTAAACATAGTCACATATGAGCTTTGGACCCTGAAAATCAGCTAATAATAACTATTTAGACCCCATCGAGCGCATGCGGTTTCTAGCGGAAACGACATCCATGTATGCATGCGAGAGATCAAAGGGAAAAACAAAACAAAACAAAACAAAAACAAAAAGACAAGATCAAGGCGATTCGCAAATCCAGCAAAAGAATGAAAAAAGTTTTGGTTTTATATTAGCCAAGTTACAAAAGGCCAGCGCCAACACTGCATCTGATTCCGTCCTCCACTGTGCTGCAGCAGGCAGGTAGGCTAGCTAGCTCATTGTTAATCTCAATTATATATATATATATATATTAATTTTGCATATCAAATCAATCTGAAACCATTCCTACTACCGAGCTATTCATCTATGCTTTAATTAGGTGTAGAAAAATAACTCGTTTTGTTAATTTCAGATACTAAGAAGATATTAATAACTGTGTATTTTTCCTTGTTTCCTCCTATTAAATAGGATGTTACAGTAAGATAGCGTAGAAAGCGAGAAAGAAATAGTACTACCTCAGGGATATAAACGTCGAAAATGAATAATAAAATGTAAAACGACTTGTTTTAGATAACTCTTGATAAAATCTAAAACAACTTGTTTTTCTATACCAGAGGGATTATAGTTGAACGATTGTACGCGTTGCAATTAAAAAAAATTATAACATTAGAAGAATAATATATAAATAGATACGAGCGAAGCTTTCCGTGAGAAAGAGTAGCGGTGATGACAAGCTTCTTTTAATTTGTCCCTCATAGTTAACTATTTTTTTAGAGCTGTTGCCTTGTTCTATATATACTAAGGCCGTACGTAGCCTTAATTTAATTTGTCTCTAATAATCAACTATTTTTTTAGACCAAACCTTCTTTTGTGTCGCTCCAAGAATTGTTTAAGCACCAACGCTAGACTTACGTAGTTTGGATTACGTATGCATGCATGCCTCTCACTTACGGCATCAGCAAAACATTCGGTGAGAATTAAGCTCACAGCTAGCTTGCACAATTTGCTCCTTTTTTCAATTTGATTTTATATATTACCCACTCGAAACTCGAATGATTATCTTAGCTTCCCCAATGTCCCTACAAATATGATGACATTAACTACAATAGTACTAAGGAGAAATGATTACCACCTCTACCTAACTATTAGGTTTGGCACACTGTGTCGGAGCTAGAGAAAAACTGAGAGGGTGCGGCACTTCATGTGGTACACTATATTGGATGCAGTGGATGTACAAAAGGTATTTTTTTTAATAATAACTAAAAAAAATTGGACTTGGATTCATAGGAACCCCCACCTGGCATATGTATTAAGAATATATAGCTTTAATTTTAGGCTTATGCACATGTATTGTAAAGATGGGCAAAAATATTATAATATTTTTTCTTGGAGTGGATGAGCATATAGGGGAGGATGGTTGGATGTTGTAATGGATAATAAAATCTAATGGTACTGTAGATTCTCCAAAATAAAAGTAACATTTCATAAATGGTAGGCTGATATATATATATATATATATATATATATATGTTATCCTACACCACGGGTGTAACATAACTATTCTATCGAGAAATCTACTACTGAGAAAAAAATAGTACTTAATTGCTATTCTACTGAGAAAATCCACTACTGAAAATAGTCGGTGTAGAATAGCTATTCTACACACGTAGTGTAGAATAACGTTGCCGTATATATATATATATATATATATATATATATATATATATATATATATATATAGAGAGAGAGAGTTATAAGGCGTTTCCAAATTATAATTTTATGGGTCTTTTAATCTGTATGATCCAATATGATCTAAGATTTGAAATTGGTGAAATATAGGTCTTATACAACCTCCTTTTAAGACGTACGGACATGTATACATGCGTCAATTAATTTCTTTCTAACAGATACTAGAAAAAATCTGTATGCTATCAGATTAATTATTATAGTATATATAGTACCTAGGTGATGCACGCATACGCGCGTGCACGATGGATGCTCAAACTTAACAATATCTTTTATAATCGTCACTTAAAATAATGCATCAACAGTAAGAATAATAAATCATTTTCTACATACAAATTAATTAGCTAGGATCGATATATGCAGCAATATATATATATAGCATAATATTTTTTCTGGTATATATATATATATATATATATATATTAATGAAAATTTCTTCAATTAGGTAAACCAACCCAAAGATTATTAGAAGCATATATGTAAATTAAGGAATTGAGATTCTAAAGGAGGACTCCTTTCATGAATTAATGTGGCATGAGTAATATATATACGATACATCTTATGATAGGATCATTAATAAATAATTATAGAAACCCCTCAACATTAAGGCGTATTTTCACATTTCACAAGAAAATATTACAACAATATAATAAAGGCGTATTTATAAATAGAATATTTGATGATTTTCCACTTCTAAAAATAAACTTCGATTATTTGTCACTGTGACTGAGAAACCAAGATGAAATGTGCCTTGGTTTCGAGTATGTGATAAGTGATTGACAAGTCACCTTCTGGTCGAAGGGGCCCCTCCAAAGGGGTTCGGAGGTGTTTACCGAAGGGTTCAGTGTTTTCTAGCTGTAGCTGTGCAGCGGAGTGTGTTTGTCGGAGGGGTCCATCAGAGCACAATGATGGTACCGAAGGGATCAGTACTTTGGGCGGTACACCAGAGTGTGTACTGAAGGTTGTTTACTGGAGAGGTATCTGGGGTACTAGAAACACTTATTTGTTTGTCGGTGGTTCGCAGGTGACTTCAGAGACGACAGACGGTTCGTAGCAAGTGAACCTAGGTCAAGCGGGAGGCTTGGTGCCAAGCGAGCGGGGAGCTCGGTCACGAAGGTTGCGTGGGGTCGAGGTCGGTCCTCGGGTCAAGGTGCGCCAGGCAAAGGCAGAAAGTGTGAAGGGTGGCTCTAGTTTAAGGTACACGAGGCAAAGTCCTCGGAGGCGAGGCACTTCGAAGAGTGCTCCGGAAGGAGTAACTTCGGAATATGGTGGTCATAGTCCTCAGCATTGAGACAAGGCGTTCAAAGTGTGCTTTGGATGGAGGCACTCGAAGGGACACTTGACGAAGGTCTCGGATGTCAAGGTGCATCGAAGGCATGGTCTAGATAAGGGTCTTCGCGGAGTGTGCTCGGGGCTGAGACACTGCGAAGGAATGCTTATGGATATGCTTCGTGCGGAGGCCTTAGACTGAGGGACTTCGAAAGGTGGCGAAGGTACTCCGAAGGTGGGGCTTCGGAGTGTGGCTGACTTGAGGTACTTCGGCCATGCATGGCTTCGGTACATGGACTGACGGAATTCGAGCTGGGAGTAGCTGCGAAGCTGTGGTGGTCTACTCCGGAGGTGATGGTGCGAAGGCTCAAGTGCTTTGACGGCTTCGGCTTAAAACTGTCTCTGTATCAAAGACTGTATTCAGTGAAGCGAAGGCCTACATGTTCAAAGCTTGTCACTAAAGTTACTGCACACTTCGTGTGCGAAGGGGGCTTCAGAAGATTCCAAATGTGTAAAGGCTGATCGTGTCTGCTCTACAAAAGCTGATATTGTCTCCTCTGTGAAGCTGACAAAAAAAGTCTCTAGAAAAGTAGACTAACATCTGTACCCCTGTGTTTGACTGAGATAAAAATAGTGTAAACTCTAGAGGTAAAGTAGTCTATTCACATGACTGAGTAGGGCCTATAAATAGTGAATACTTGCTAGGTCTAGGTAACACTTTGAGCAGCCATTTTAGCATTCTAGAGCTAGCCGTCACACCTATGTACTCAGTCCTGTGAGTCTTTTGTGTTCCCTGTTCATGCAATAAAATCTTTATTTTGTTCTTCATCTATTGCTTGAACTTGTATCTGTGTTTTGCACTGTATGTGTTGATTTCTGTGTGCTACACTTTGTTCTGTTCTAGCCAGAGTTTTTGGTTTGGTTTCTGTTCGAGCGAAGTGTGAGAGTGTTATGTGCTTATGATTTGTGTGTATCTCTCAGTGTGAGTTCACTCTGTGCAATCTGGAGGCAAAGTTCTCTCTGCTTACTAGCGAAGCACTGAGTGGACTTGGACTCGAAGCCTATTTTCTTTTTTCAGCCGAAGTCTGTGGCGTTGTCTGTTCTGTCTGATTTCTCCACTTCGAAATACGAAGCCTAGTACTAGTTGGTAGTGCGGAGTAACTGGTCGAAGTCTTTAGAGGAAAACCCACTCCTGCGAAGTGTGAAGTGTGAAGCCTGCTCGAGGCACCTTATGTGTGGAGCCTGCACTAACCTAGCAGAGTTGTGTTTTGGGAGTTTGTGGGTGTGAGCGAAGTCTTCTTGACTTCGGACTTTTGCTCTTTGCGAAGCCTGAGTTTGGAGCTGTAAAATACCTCCGAATCAGATCTCCGAAGAGTGTGTTCGAAGCCTGTTCCGCAGGAGACTGAATTAAAACAGAAGACTAGTTTTGCCTGAAATTTTAAAAGCTTCCATTCACTCCCTTCTGGTCACACTTTTCGGTCCAACAATGACCCACTGTCATATACTCAGATGGTCTCACTTATCATCTACACAAGTGGCAAATAATCAAACCACATAATTTTTTTAGCGACAGATTATCAAATCTCCCTGTATAAATATATACAAATTACACGGTACGATACCTAGCTATCCTAGCTACAACTAACACACAGACTATATATATTTTGTCTTTACCTAATTACAATATGTATAATTCTTTTTGGTTGATCATATCGATCGCCATGAGTACATTTTGCATGAAATATATATATACTTCCATATATATATTATTACGCTTACAATTAAGTCTATTACAGAAGTGGAAGTTGTTGTCAAAGTTGTGTTGTGGTTAATTATTTTTTGCGTACAGATCATGCATGCATGCTCCTCGACCGTTGGGGGAAATATATATTACAGATCGACTACTCGCTCCATTTAATTAGAAATCTAATATATACATGTATTTGATATTATCTTCAACCTAACATTGAACTTTATTTGGCCATTTATTTATTTATTTTATGATGTGCCGCCAATAATTATGAGTGAACTGTGCTAGTGGGGGTTGCTTCGACAGTAAGTTGGTTTCTTGGTTTGTCGGTAAGAGTCGGTATTCGTTTCTAGCTTTCAATCAAAGCTGGGATCCAATTTTAATGGGTATCCTCTTTTCAAAAAAATAATTATGAAGGAATATTATATGAAAATTAATGGTTTTAAATACTTATATTTATCAATAGATTAAAATGGAGACATTATATTAATTGCTAGCTTGAGTGACTGATCTTAGTCAATTCGATCGAATTGGTCTCTTTAATCCAATGATAGATAAAATGAACATGCATGTGTATATGGTCTTGAGAAGATTTAATTAATTGATACTAATCTTTAATTTCCTACAACAAAATGAATAACTTAATTTCGCTCCGTGTCAATTGATCTTGCGCTCTAGCTAGCTAGCTCCTACTCCCTCTGGTTCATACTTGTTAACGTTTAAAACATGTTCTTACCGTACCAAAAAGTGATTAATTAGTGCATGCATTATTTTCTTATTTTCCTCATATTAATAAATATGATCATGTTGCACTCGAGTCAGTTAATAATAAATTTAAATGCATGCATGCAGGGGTACTGAGACAAAAATGATCTCTCAGTCATCAAAACACTTAGCATCCAAATACTTTAAATCTAGATATAGATAGTCAAAAATATGGAAACGTTGGGAGTACATATATAGCTTAATTAAAATATATTTGCTGCATCTAACTTATATATATATATACAAATATTATCCTACACCGCGTGTGTAGAATAACTATTCTAATAAGAAATCTACTACTTTACTCAATTGTTATTCTACTTAAAAAATCTACTACTGAAAGTAGTACTCCCATGGTCGATGTAGAATAGCTATTATACACACGTGGTGTAGAATATCGCTTTCGTTTATGTGTGTGTTTTTATCTTCTACTCCTCCATCCTAAAATATATGATCATATATTTTAGACTTAGACATATGTATTAATAAGGAATATGTATTAATAAGGAGAGATGTGCAAAAAGTTTATAATACTTTTCTCAGGTAAGTTAGTGTGAGTCTAAAAGTAATTGAGTAATTGAGCGAAAGTACTGAGTAATAAAGTCAGAAGAGCATGGTAGGTATTTTAGAGGTAAACGTGATATTTTAATTAATATTAAATTGCTATTTTAAACTCTAAAATCACTATATTTTAGGACGGAATGAGTAATTAACTTTAATTTCTACCATCACCTTGCTGGTTATGCATAGAGAGGTTTTGTCCTGTACTTGAGAGGCATGTAGTATGTACCAAGTTGCATATATCTTAATTAGTAGAGTATTACTCTTGTACATCCATTAATTCATTGATTTCAGCTTATATTTGTAGATCCATTATACTCCCTTCGGTACTTAAAATAAGTTGTTCTAGATTTTTATCTAGAGTTGGCTAAAATATGTTGTTTTACATTTTATTCTATATTTTGGACATTTATACTCTTAAAGTAGGATTATCTTCTTCTTGTTTTTTACACTATATTTACTACCACATTATATTTAATAGGCGTAAATAAGAAAAATATACACTAATTAATAATTCCTTGATATCTAAAATCGTATTCAAAATGACTTATTTTTTTATATCGAATGGAGTATGTACAGTAGATGCATGCACCCGATCGCATGCATATATGCTGTATTAATTATGCACTTTTAAGGATCATTTTATGTTAAGTTCCTAGTATAGGTTGGCAGGCAGCATTATATTAACCGTTGATCGATGCATACCCTAACAAATACTATCTCCCCAAAAAATCTTCTAATATATTTTTATTTTTTTCAAAAATATTATGCATATTTGTAGTTTTACGATACATATACAAGCATTAAATGAGCATCGTTTACGGCGGGTCAAACATGTGTTTTTCATACATTGCAATATTAGTATTATTTAATGCATGAATATATAAGAGATTTAATACAATAGTGTAATACTATTTAATACATCACGGTAAGTTTACTTTTATTCGGTTCTTGGCGTAAAAAGTAATATGTATAGTAGAAGATATATATTTGGACGGATGGACGGATGGAGTATTAATTATCATGCCCTACATTTTAAATGTAATTTCTGCCAAAGTAAATATGTATAATTCCCGGAGGTAATTAAGTTATTGAGTAATAATTATACATAGTTGATTGTGCAGTGTTTGTATATCATAATTAGGATCATATATATGATGAGCTGAGACACTTACATTCACCGGAACATTTAAGTGTATATGAACATGTGTAGATAATAAAGGAAACAAGTCATGAAGAGCACACGTACGTATATAAGATGGTCGGTGATGATACGATTGATCATGGATGGCCGGCCAGTACAAGGACGGACACAAACCATGCTTGATTAATTAGTTCGTGATGAGAAATGAGATCGATCGATCGGAATTAAGCTGCAGCTGATGCGATGATAACGATGGATGGATGGATAGATAGATGGAGACGATCGATATCGAGATGGATGCACACGCTAGTAGTTATTAGTTCCTCCTGCTGCCAGTGCCAGCTGACCTGCTGTGTTGCGGATTATTGTCGCCGCCGCCGCCGCCGCCGCCCAGCATCTCCTGCAGCACCGCGTCGTCCAGGTACTCCAGCTCGATCACCTCATGCCTTCGTCCTTGCTGCTGCTGCTGCCGGGACGACGACGACGACGGCGGCGCCCCGGCGCCGCCCCCGCGCACGTAGTTGCGCGCCTCGCCGGGGAAGTTGAGCACGGCGAGGTGGCCGCGCATGGCGTAGGCGGCGCGGTCGTACGCCCGCGCCGCCTCCTCGGCCGTGTCGAAGGTGCCCAACCAGACGCGCACGCTCTGCCGAACGGAGTCGCGGATCTCCGCCGCGAACTTCCCGGACGGCCTGCGCCGCACGCCACGGTACCTGGTGGTCTCGCCGCCGCCGTCCTTCCCGGCCTGCAGATCGTCCCATCCACCGCCGGCTCCCTCCATATAATCGATCGATCGATCGATCGATCTATACTATGCCTAGCTACCTAATTAGATCGATCCAATAAACATCAATCAAGCAAATGCATGCATATATGTAACTGCAAAAAATGCATGTGTCTAATACATATGATTAATTACCTCGCTCGTTAGATGGATCGAACAGTTCTTGCTAGCTATATATCTATGAGGAGTATATCGATCGATCGATGGATGGATCTGCAGGTGACTGCTGCGCTGGAAATGGTTAGCGGCGAGGACTAGTATTTATGAGCAGCGATGAGCTAGTAGCAATTAAGCCCTAAGCTAAGCTAAGCTAGCTAAAGCAGGATGCAAATAAATCAATTTGCGAGTTTTATTTGAAGGACATGATGCCGATCGATCGATCGATCCTTTGGCCATGACATAGATTGTGGAAGACGGGGCCCTCTTAATTCCTCTGCCCGCTTAAAAGCTACCATATATGCAATTAATTAATTTCATTCAATTCCTTGCAAAGTTAATATAGCTAAACTAATAATTAGTGTTACTCGACCAAGAAATAGTGTGTAGCTCCTAGCTAGCTGCTACTACACTCCGACACTAGATATAAAAAAACGATCGAATTAAGCAGGCCAATGTATGTTACGTACGTACGTACGTACGTACTAATAACTAGTCGTTAAGTTTGGGGTCTCGACGTGATCTTGATGGAATAATGAACTGTATACGTGGCTGGTCATGCTTGCAGCTGCAGGCGCGTGGTCATTCTTTAATTTCATTATTAGTTAGTTAATTGCATGCGCAGGTGACGACGCAATAGTGTACATACATATGTCTGAAACTATAGCGAGCTCTTGACCACGCACGCGGTTCGATCTGCTTCGCATGTGTTGAGTTGAATTACCAGGCGCCTAATTTTAGTAAACTATCCCTTCAGTTTCAAAAATTCAGATACTAATTAAGGTTGATTAATTATAGCGTATTTTTTGTTTGTTTATATTAAATACAGTGCGAAAATAAAGACATCATCATATCACGGAAGATGAAGATGAAGATGAATTAGTATATCTAAGTCATTTTCACTTGCATTGGATGCTAATACACAACTTGATCTTATCAAGAATATTGTGCTGAAAATTAAAAAAATATAAAAAAATGAAAAATGAAAAACTAACACTAGCTATATCGAAGAAGATGACAAGCTTGCTAGCTATAACATATGATCAAGAATTAAAACTAACACTAGCTATATATCGAAGAAGATGACAAGCTAAGCTTGTGTTAGTTTTAACTCTTGATCATATGATATATAGCTAGCAAGCTTGTGTTTAATCTCATTGAACCGTCGTTCGGAGAATCCCTCGGGATTCTTGTATGGACGGATGCAAACTAAATTAAGCTCAACTAGGTGTAGTTGATGATGATGATGGGAGATGGAATCATATCTTGAATTGTATGTAGACATGCATGTATATATATATATATATGATGTATATATATATAGTTAGGCCTCGTGCCTTTATTGAGTACTGGCGAAATATATATAGTTTATGTCAGCCGTGCATCAACTGTTGATGTGTGGAGCTATACATACATACACACCGTATTATTGTTAATGACCCTTGACATGATATTGTTTGTTTTTCGTAGGAGGATGCAGCCATGCATGTTTTGCTTTGACTGACGAATCCAATACTGTCACAGGCATTATGCGCGTATTATTTTAGAGCTAATAATGTATTGTATGATACTAGTAGTGTAGGAGTAGTAGTGTAGGACACATGAGTGTGGTGTGGTGTGGGGCATGGAAAATGTCAGGCATCTGCATGCTTTAATTAGGAAGCACATGGAGCTGCATTGACTTGTGGGTCAAAAAGAGATCCCGCCTCCACGCGTTAGCGCGCCCGGTCAGCCGTCAAAGGCGACCGCGAGGTAGGTCTCCGTTCCGACCCTGCGTTGACCAGCCACGAAATTCAGTCAACATCTCAGTCTGATCGAGCTCGACCCATAAATCATCTAATAATTTATATACATAACGTGTTATTAAGATATTAGTCATGAAAATTTATTCCACAATGCATGATTTCTTATCGCCATTTATTTTTTCCTCGTTTGTCGGATCACAAACGAGTGAGCCAGTGTATAAAAACTATTATACTCTTTTAATATATGTAGAGTGATTTCTTCATCTTTGGTATTAATGATAGAAATCATGTCTTGCATGAAAACCATTTCTTCCGCCTTTCTCCTCTATCCTCTTTAACTCTCCTTTCACATCAGCAATTTGGTTATGTAATAATGCAATTAATATCATGAAAACCATCCTAATCACAGGGATGCCCTCTATGTGTAGGATGGCGTATCAAGTAAAATAATAATAATTTGGCGTGGTAATATAATTAAAAAAATAGAATAAAAAATGAAAAAAATGTTTTTTAAATAAAACATCGTATTGATATCAACACATAGATAAAAATGATTTAACGAGAGAGAAGAGAGAAAAGAGAGAGTAGTATAAAAAAATTTATTGTAGGCGCATACTAAAAAATCAGGGTTAGAAGTATAATTTCTAAAATAAATTAAGGTTGGAAATATGATTTCTAAAATAAATGTCTTATTGTTATTACTAACACGACGATATAAAGAAGTCACGTAGCAGACGATAACCTAACCTAGCAGCTTCGATCTCTGGTTGCAGCAATATATTCCATTCAATTCACGTAGCATACATACGTGCGTGCCATTTGCGTGATGGCTGCTTCGTCGTCGAGCTCGAGCTACCTGGTCCTCGCCGTCTGCGTCGCCGGCATCGTCGCCATCTCCTTCCTCATGCTCGCATACTATCTCTTCCTCCTCTGCTGCTCCGGCCGCCAACCCACCGCGCCTGCCAGCTCCGGCTCCGCTACTAGCAATTATACCCAACAGACCCGCCGCGGGCTGGAGGAGGCGGCCATCCGGCGGATCCCGACGCTCCGGTACCACCAGCGGCGGCGGTGGCAGCAGCAGCAGGAGCAGCAGCACTGCGCCGTGTGCCTGGCCGACTTCCGGGAGGGGGAGAGGCTTAGGCGCCTGCCTCCCTGTCTCCACTCCTTCCACATCGACTGCATCGACGCCTGGCTCTGCGCCGCCACCACCTGCCCGCTCTGCAGGGCCCCCGTCGCTGTCACCGTCGCCATCGATATCCCTACTGACATTGGCAGCAGGCGTCGGCAAGACGGCGACGGCGTCCAGGACCAGAAGCCGATGAGGAGGTCGCTCTCGTTGGACTCGTGCGCCGACAAGCACCTCTACCTCGCTTTCCAGCAGCAGCAGCACTCTGCTCCGCTCGGGAAACCAGGGGAGAGCAGCGCCGGCGCCGTGTCGGTCGCCGGGAGGAAGCAGCTGCGACGATCCTTCTTCTCCTTGAGCCACGGCAGGAGGAGCTCCCCGACCCCAACTCCCATCCTGCCAATAACTTCATCCGACCCACATTAATTGACTTCTCTTGTTTATTTCTACGATTAATTCTACTATAATCTTCGTTAGATTGTATTTGTGTGATATTCAGGCGAAATAGAATTCACGATAATTATATTGATCACTAATTCATTAATTTCGTGATGTCTCATAATGAATATTATTCTCATATACAGCAGAGCACAAAAAAGCTAGCCTGGTAATCATTGGATCCACTAATCTAATCCACTTCACACTTCAGGCCAAATAGGAGGGGATTGAGTGCGTTAATCCCGTTAGGGCTTGTTTGGAAGCTCAGAATCCCAGTTCATTTCCGGGCTGGGATTTTGAACTAAAATCTCGGCTCATTCCAAAGAAATAGGCCGAGATTCTGTGCTCCCAAACCAGCTCTTAAAAAGGGGGATTAAGGGGGATTGGAAGATATTTATACTATAATTTCCACCAATCCCCTTTAATCTTTTTCAATCTCCTCCTAACCAAATAAGTCTTGAAGGGATTGGAAGAGATTGTAATATAAATCATTTTTAATCGCTCTCAATCTCTTTCTCAAAGGGATTAACCGAACATGTCTTCAATGGATACGGTTCATAATCCCACCTCACAAAATATGAGAATAGCAGCTTGGAAAATACATCACGTTATTTATTTTGTTTTAAAAGTTTAAATATATAATTAATAATTGATTATTAAAACATAAAAAGTATATTTGTTTTGATATATATATATATAATGTGTATTATACTCACTTTGTCTTATAATATTATAATAAGACGAGATATGACATTCTATATTACTACGGATCTGAACATTGACAACGTCCAGATTCATTGTATTATAAAATGTCTCGACTTGTATTAGATAGTAATATTGTCATGGGTTGTAATATTACATGACATGAGTATGGTTTAAGAGTGTGATAATACATCTGTTCAGCTGGTCCGAATGGTGCATTAGCACCGTCCCGGATCGATTATGTTATTAAAATAATAGAAAAACACATCTACCTTGCTTGGCTCTAAGCCTCTAAGTAGAATCTAAACATTACCATATTAATAAGAGAAAATGTCCATACCATCTGGGAATTTGGTCTAAACTAAACAGAGAGCCCACATATAAATATAATTTAAAATAAAAAGAAGAGTCAGGTGTTGTATCGAAAGCTGCAAACAAAAGAAGTAGAGGTGATGTATAGATGGCAATTTTAATTTTATTCTACAGATTTTAAAGCAATTTAAACTGGTGTAATTGTGTAACTTTGCGAGCTAGGCTAGCATACGCAGGCTGTCTGTTCTATAGAGGGCTTTTTGATTGAAAGATTTGTCCCAGATTGTACTGTGGGCTTCGATCATACTGAGCTGTATTTGTTGGTAGCTGATTGAGCATATAAACATAAATGGGCCTTTTGTAAGCTTTCAATTATTCGTTTTTAAATATCATTTTTATTTAAAATTGTAGTTTTGGGTTTGTTTTTTTTTAAAAAAAAGTGTAGACATATAACATGTTGATCAATTATTGCAAGCCCTGACCAACAACATGTTGATCAAAGGTGTTCGGAAGCTGCATTCCGCGCAACATACCACTCAATTTTTCCGCAAGCGGATCATTCTCCGTCAAATCCGCCTACCTCGCTCAATTCTCTGGCATTTGCCGGTCGATCATTTTCACATGAGTCGTGGAAAGCAAAAGTTGAAGAAAAGTGCAAGTTTTTTGCTTGGTTGCTGCTCAAAAATAAAATCTTGACTGTAGAAAATCTCCTCAAACGACGTGACTGACAATGCAACGTTTTTTGTAGCTAGTGTCTCTGAACACTAGAAACACCTCCCCACCTTACTAGTTTTTGCCCCTTTATCAGGTAAGTATGGCAACTCGTTCTTCATCGTTCTTGTTTTGTCAAAACACTTCCCATCCGGTGGATCGCTCGAGGCCATGTGTGGAAGGAAAGAAATCACCGTGTGTTTAGATCCTCTTACGATTCCATCTCAATAGTTGTGCAGGCCATTATAACCGATGTGCAATCGCTTCATGTCTGCAATCCACTACATATAAACTGATTCTAGTTATGCGTAGAAACTGGATCTGATTCTATCAAACGTATCACCTAAGAGTGTCAGCGTCAGGGAGGAGCTTCTGCTTACCTGAGACTTCACCTTCAGGTTCAGAACATGAACAATAGCTGTGGCCTGTGGCCTGCACAAGAGCAGACTGGTTAAATCTGACTTTTGCACCGTCCTTTCACCTGTGTCCAGAAATTGAGACGATGCCAATAAGTTAGCTGCACGCAATGACAACCGGACAATATTAAGCATGGGGAGAGAGAGAGAGAGAGAGAGAGAGAGAGAGAGAGAGAGAGAGAGAGAGAGAGGGTCTAGGAGGTTAGATTTGCAGCTGTTTTTCACAGGAAAATAAAAGGACACTGCTGCTTACGGCAGAATGTATATGTCCAGACGTAGACATGCGCGTTTCTTGAGCCTCTAATCAAAGCTACTTTTACAATTTGAAATTAAAACAGACTTTTCAGATTTTGATTCTAAATTACGAGAATCGGTAACTATAGAATTTGCAAATAAACTAGAATCAGAAGCTAAAAAACTCGAGTCTTTTCAGACTCTCATCGGATACTTAGATATGCAAGCTCTAAGAATCTCTCGCTAAAACAAAGCCCGCGAGATAACATATTAAGGGCATCTTTTAAATAGCTTATTATAAATTGGTTGAAGTAAAAGCGAAGACAAAAAATATAAACAGCTCAAGTCATAGTTATAATCAACTGCATAATAAATTATTAGAATTTGTCATGTATCTGCTTATCTAATAATCAAAATTATTTTATAATGCTGATTGTTTAAAACTGTTTCGAAGAACACCGCACCTTCAATTCCTCCTCCTGCACGGCCGGCCGGCGGGGGAGTCAAACCTCTTCCGCCATGGATGCAGATGCAAGCTAGCAGCCTAATTTCATTTATTAACTTTGTTCACCTGTTCGCCATTGGCATGTGCTCTGCTGGGTCACTCTACCAGCTCGCTCCATCGCCATCACCAACAATGGATTCAATCAAACCTGTCTTTGAAGAAAGAAAAAAACAAGTCAGTTTCTTCGGCCATGGGAGCTAGAACGCGCAAGAAAATTAATTTGCCGCCATATAAGCCAAGCGTGCATGTCCCTGTCCTAGAATGAAAATTTAAACGCTAGCTCACTGCACCAGTGTATTAACCCTAATGGCATCGAAACAACCGTGTCAAAATTAACAAGACACCGGCTTGAGGACGAAAACGACCTCACCTTGCTGTGGCCTGCATTGCTCCGGCAAGGGCAGCCACGAGAACCCTTAGATGTTCCCTGCATCAAGCTCAAGTAACAAACAGGCTTAGCAGCCAAGCTAGAGCAAAACAAAGATGGTACGAAATTAAGCTGATATAGATAAGAGGGCTTTTATCATCTTTGAGGGAGATACCATCGGGTACAAAGGTACCAGAGGTATCAAATCTAGCCATTGATTTAGGAAGGGTATGATTAAAAAAAAGGAAAAAATAATGTCCCGTCGCTCTGTCATGTGGGGCATCCAGTATGCGCGGCGTGGCCGATCATTGCAGGGTTAGTAATTTTAGAATTGAATTGTTGAGTCGGAGTCAGTAGAACAAATGTTGTTAAGAGTCTGTTAGGAAATCTGTTTCTGTTAGAGTCTGTTGGGGGAGCCCTGGTAGTATATAAACCAGGGACAATCCCCGGCTGGAGGTGGGCTATTCCTAGAGACTTGTATCCACCGCAGTCCGCAGGTTCCCGCCTCGTCTTTGCGTCGCCGCCAACGGCGCCGCCGCGTCGTCGAGGGCCAAGGCCCCGGCCGGCTACTACATCCTCTTACAATCTAAGGAGCAGGGACCTTACCCGCCCGCCCGTATCACCATCCGGTGACAACCTGGTATCCAGAGGCTCGGGTTCTGCTTCTGCCGCCATGAGCATGCAATCTGATCTGAATTCTGTCAATCCAATTGAGGCCGCGCTGCAGGCCATCATGAGGCGTCTAGACAATCTTGATGAGAAACTACAACCTCTACAACCACTTCAGGAGAAAGTTGCAATGCTGGAAGAATCGGTCCGCACCCATGATCAACAACAACAGGAGCTACGTGCGGCCGTCGTTAGGCTGGAAACGGCGCAACTTATGGCCGTAACAGGAAGGCAACCGGCTCCGGCAGCCCCTTGCCGACGATCGGACGACGACAATATTGATCATGGCAGCGCAGACTTCATTCCAACAACCCATAAATTGGAATTCCCAAAGTTTGATGGTACCAGCGATCCCCTACCGTGGCTAAATCGATGTGAGCGCTATTTCCATGTACGGCGAACACCAGAGCATCAACGCGTCTCGTTCGCGGCCTTCTACCTCTTAGATGACGCCCTACTCTGGTTTCATCGCATGGAATTAAACGGGGGCCCGCCGACGTGGAGACAGTTTGTAAAATTGATCAACGCCCGTTTTGGCCCACCGCTAACCGACAGCCCTTTGGGTGAACTGGCCATGCTACGACGCACGGGGTCTGTTGCTGAGTACAGCGCACGGTTCATGGCATTATCTTGTCGTGACCCAACGCTTACGGAGCCACAACAGATACAACTATTAATCATAGGGTTAGGCAATCCCTTAAGGACCGATGTAGCGCTTCAGCAACCGAAATCTTTGGATGACGCAGTAATCTTTGCACGGGCTTATGAGCAGCGTAACACGTCGAGGGAAATTGCGACTGCTTCAGCAAATCGCCCCCTGGGCGCACTTTCTTTCGGCCAGGAGCACCGGTGACAGCAGCATCAGGAGCTGCAACTACCACAGCGTCATCAGCTCCAGTGTCGTCTACCGGTTCAGTGAACATCAGATCAGCAACTAACGCGGTCCGTTTGTCATCCCAAGAAATTGCACAACGCCGCAAAGAGGGATTATGCTTTCACTGCGATGAGTTGTTCACCCCCGTCCACAAATTACAGTGCAAACAATTGTTTGTTATTGAGGCAGTGTTCGAAGAACATGAAGAAGCAATTGGTGCAGGGGATGACGAACCAACTATATCAATACACGCCCTCACAGGAATCCAGCCAAAGCACGGACGCACTATGCAGCTCATGGTAGATATCAATGGCTCACAGCTGCTAGCACTTTTGGATTCAGGTTCTACGCATAATTTTATAGACACAGAAGCGGCTTTGAGGGCAGGAATCAAGCTAGCAGAACAGGAGGGGCTGCGGGTAGCAGTGGCAAATGGGGAGCGCCTCACAAGCCCAGGTTGTTGCAAGGCCATGAAAATGTCCATACAAGGAGAACACTTTCAGATTGATTGTTATGGCCTACCACTTGGCTCATACGACATGGTACTTGGGGTACAGTGGCTGGAATCCCTAGGACCAATTCTATGGGACTTTACTCAAAGAACAGTGGCGTTTGTCAAGAAGGGACGTCGGATTTCTTGGTCAGCACCAGGGGCTAAACCAGCACCGATGGCCTCACTATTTGCCATCACAGGTGACATAATGGACGACCTCCTTACAGAATTTGCGTCCTTATTCTCACAACCAGCTGGCCTACCGCTGACACGGGCTAGATCGCATCGGATACAGTTATTGCCGGGAACAACTCCTGTCGCAGTAAGGCCATATCGCTATGCCCATGTCTAGAAAACAGAGCTAGAAAAACAATGTGATGAAATGATGCGGACTGGAGTCATCCGTCCCAGTACATCGGCATTCTCAGCACTAGTCTTGCTAGTCAAGAAGTCGGATGGTTCGTGGCGTTTTTGTGTCAATTACAGGGCACTAAATGCACAAACAGTAAAAGACAAATTCCCTATTCCAGTAGTTGAGGAGTTGCTTGATGAACTAAGGGGCGCCTCCTTCACAAAGCTAGACTTACGGTCTGGATACCATCAGATACGAATGGATACAATAGACATTGAAAAGACAGCTTTTCGCACACACCAAGGTTTGTTCGAATTTTTGGTCATGCCATTTGGGCTAACAAATGCCCCAGCAACGTTCCAAGCATTGATGAATGATGTGTTGAAGCCTTTTCTTAGGAAGTTTGTGCTAGTTTTCTTCGATGATATACTGATTTACAGCCCGTCGTGGTCGGAACATCTACAGCATGTACGTACAGTCCTTCAGACATTAAAGGAGCACGACCTGTTTATCAAGAAATCTAAGTGCGCGTTTGGTCAACGGGAAGTGGCGTACTTGGGTCATGTAATCTCTGAGGCAGGAGTGGTTATGGACAAACAAAAGATAAAGGCAGTGTTAGATTGGCCAGTACCACGATCGGTACGTGCAGTGCGTGTGTTTCTGGGGTTAGCAGGATACTATCGCCGTTTTATTCAAAATTATGGCTCCACTATTCTCAAAAAAAAATTATGGCTCCATTGCTACACCCCTCACCAAGCTTCTCAGGAAAGGTGGATTCAATTGGGATTTAGAGGCAGCCGAGGCTTTCTGTCGGCTACAGACAACACTAACATCCGCACCATTACTACAATTGCCAGCCTTCGATCAAGAATTCATTGTCGAATGTGATGCCTCGGAATCAGGGTTTGACGCCATTTTACACCAGGGCGCCGGTCCTGTGGCATACTTCAGTAAGCAAATTGCGCCAAGACATGCGAGGCTTGCAGCATATGAGCGTGAGCTAATTGGGCTGGTACTCGCTGTACGGCACTAGAGGCACTATTTGTGGGGACATCATTTTCTGATCCGTACTGATCACTACAGTCTCAAATTTCTGCTAGATCAAAGGCTGTCAACAATTCCACAGCACCAGTGGTCAAGCAAATTGCTTGGTTATGATTTTCGCGTGGAATACAAACCAGGGCTCACTAATGTCGTGGCTGATGCACTTTCACGACGAGGTATGGACATTGTAGGGGAGGTCATGCTGCTATCTACGCCAACATTCCTATTTTTTGATGAGCTACGCAGGGAAATTGATGGCGATGAAGAACTACGCATACTGAGGGATGAGGCAGCAGCAGGCAATAAGGGGGAATCTTGGGGTGTCACGGACGGATTAATTACGGTGAAGGGCAAGGTATTTGTCCCTCTGTCATCCGCGTTGATACAGGAGGTACTCAGCATTTCTCACGACATGGGCCATGAAGGTGTCGAAAAAAACGCTGAACAGGCTACGCCAAGACTTTCATATACCAAATGTTCACAAAGTGGTACGGGACTATGTTCGTGCATGCCCGGTATGTCAAAGAAACAAGGTGGAACAGCTACAGTCGGGTGGTCTACTACAACCACTAGAGGTACCATCAACTGTATGGGCTGACATTGCAATGGATTTTGTCGACGGCTTTCCGCATATTAATAGCAAGTCCGTCATACTAACAGTAGTGGACAGATTCTCAAAGTTCGCTCATTTCATTCCCCTAAGTCACCCATATACAGCAACATCAGTGGCAAGGTCATTTTTCACAAACATAGTAAGGCTGCATGGCATACCAAGCTCTATTGTTAGTGATCGGGATGCAGTTTTTACAAGCAAGTTTTGGCAGGAGCTTTTTTCGCTATTAGGCGTCAAGCTCCAATTATCATCAGCTTTTCATCCACAGTAGGATGGCCAATCCGAAGCAACTAATAAGGTGATCTCTATGTATCTGAGGTGCCTAACAGGTGACCATCCAAAGAGTTGGCTTCAGTGGTTGCCCTGGGCGGAATTCTGCTATAATACAGCCTACCACTCCTCCCTGCATACGTCACCGTTCAGGGTGGTATATGGAAGGGAACCACCATCCATTCGTCGGTATACAGGCGATGCCAGGCTACCGGCGGTGGGTCAGCAACTACAGGAGCGAGATGAGTTTTTGGTTCAGGTCTGAGAAAGATTAGAACAGGCGCAGCTGCATTATAAATCGCAGTATGATCGGAAACACAGGGAATTGCAATTCTCTGTGGGTGATTGGGTCTGGCTACATCTGATACATCGACCTTTGAATTCTCTCAATGTGAAGGGACGCTCTAAACTGGGGCCGAAATTCTTTGGGCCATTTCAAGTATTGGAGCGCATTGGTGAGGTGGCGTATCGGCTAGACTTGCCAAAACGAGCAAAAATTCATGATGTATTTCATGTGGGACTGCTGAAACAGTACCATGGGGATCCGCCAGCATCGCCAGGGGTGTTGCCCCCAATTCACAATGGCAGGGCTTTTGTGGAGCCACATTGTGTGACCAAGGGGAGGATAGCCAGGGGAAAGAAGGAAGTATTGGTACAATGGAAGGGTCTATCAGCAGATGATGCCACATGGGTAGAGTTGGAAGAGTTTCGCCAGGTTTATCCATCCTTTCAGCTTGAGGACGAGCTGAATTTCGAGGAGGGGAGAGATGTCATGTGGGGCATCCAGTATGCGCGGCGTGGCCGAGCATTGCAGGGTTAGTAATTCTGGAATTGAATTGTTGAGTCAGAGTCAGTAGAACAAATGCTGTTAAGAGTCTGTTAGGAAATCTGTTTCTGTTAGAGTCTGTTGGAGGGAGCCCTGGTAGTATATAAACCAGGGACAATCCCCGGGTGGAAGGGGGCTATTCCTAGAGACTTGTATCCACCGCAGGTTCCCGCCTCGTCTTCGCGTCGCCGCCGCGTCGTCGAGGGCCAGGGCCCCGGCCAGCTACTACATCCTCTTACAATCTAAGGAGCAGGGACCTTACCCGCCCGCCCGTATCACCATCCGGTGACAATTCGATATATCATCACCCTCAAGGATGGTAAAATTCCTCTATAAATAAACTTTATTAACTGAGCTATTGGTTGAATTGTGAGAGGTGTATTATATTAAACTAAGAGAAGTATAAATATGATCAAAATATAAGAGTAATATCTAAATTTTTAGGTGCAATTGCACCTATGTCAACATAGCTTCGTCCCTGAGCAAGCCCATATCCCGTGCCTGCGAGCACCCCATCAATCTAGCTACATAGTTAGAGCTTTTTGGGACACATAAATTTTATAAGATTTTTATAAGAATTAAACTAAATCCTCAAAAAATTGAAAATAGTCCATTCCGATCGAACGATCCCTTAAATGACCTTATCTCTGGCATGATTTGAACCCAACGAGGGGAAGAGAGTTGATGAAGAACTGCTTCCTGGAATTCAGCAAGTATGACCGAGACACCGACACTTGTTTTCTGCAAGATGTGCCTCACCTCAAGGGTGCAATTGTGTTCACTTGCTTCAGGCAAGTGCCAAGTAGCTAGAAGCTAGGATGATCAGCATGACATACCAACCCACATTAGCCGTCGTAAACAAAGGCGAAAGCGTAGTGCTCACCTGACTTAGCAGCTAAGCGGAAGCTTAGGTTGGTTAATTCTCTGATGAGTACCCTAGTCCAGCAGGGTTGCTTAACCAAATCACGAGGTGCAGTTAACGAGCCAGACAAAGAGAAAGCCCTCCTCCTGGTCGAACTGGTGATGCTAGCAATCATGCACACGCGTGCGCGTACGTACTGTGGATGTGATCTGTCCATCATCTTGACCCTTGACCATTCTGCATATCTGCTGTACACTGCTGCTGCTGCTGCCAACTGATATGATGTAGTGTGTGTGCGTGCAGTTAACTCTAGCTCAAACTCTCTATACGACTATACATACCATTCTTTGTCCTGGTGCATCTTCTGATCTTCTAATGCAGACAAATTTGACCACCGAACAAAATCCCAGCAATCAGCAGCAGCTGCGATATGCACGTTTCGATCCAGGCAGCCGTGTGCTTGCTCAAAAGGAAGTGAAGATCACATCACGTCAGCTTGGAACACTAAACACTGCAGGGGCGAAGCCAGGATAATTTGTCACTGGGGTCGGCTAAAATTCATGGTACTAACTTAGGTTGAAGAAATATAATACTATACATTTTCGCTGGGGTCTTAACTGATAAAAATTATAGGTAAAATGCACTACGACGAAGTCATCGGGGTCGGCTGACCCCGATGGCATAACATGGGTTCGCCCCTGAAACACTGTGGACAACCATCACACATATGACATATGTAACATGTTATGATAGAAATACACAACTCCAGTCATTCAGTTTAATCACTAGGGGTAGTTAAACAGTGTAAGATTATTATTTTTTATGATGTAGTCAATGCTCATATTGTCATGAGGAGGTTTAGATAAGAGCTCAACTTCTAAAGCATTATGTCATGGACATGAACTCTTTGCCAGCATAGCAGCTAATAAAGACAGGCACATGAACAGGTGCTGTGAAGTCCTGAAGGACTGAAATTAAAATCCTTTTCCCTATGACCCCCAAAAGAAAGATGCCTATGATGAAGTTATCATGCATTATAAAGTACTTGCATAATAATGCCCAAAAAGATTGAGATGTAAATCATAAAGCTACAAAAACAGCAAATGATTTACGAGGTCCGCTCTTAAGTACCCAACTCACCAGCCACTTCACTTGGTTTCCCACAGGGTGGGACCCTTGTACATAAGCTCCAGTTGCTGACGATGCATGCATTACTAATTTGCAATTTGGGGGATAAGGTGAAGATCGAACTTCACGTGTGTTTCTTCATTTGAATATTTGGTATCTGAGCTACCTGATTGAATTTGAGATTGGAACGTTTGCATAGAACAAAATACTAAACACATTTTATGGAACAATACCTGTTAAGGCACTGCCTGGAAACTGAGGAAATCACCCTGCAAAGCAAATTGCACAGAAACATGTGAGGCATTGTGACCTTGTTGACAAGAGAAGGTACCATGAGTATAAAAGCTATAAATACATAAAAATACTAACTTTAAGCACACCAAACAAAATAAGGTTAATTGCCCTTATGCATGTACCCTGTAGGCCAATCCTGTGTAACAATCGGAATCAAACCAAACTATTAAAGAATGATACTGAATTGTGAGCTGTACACAAGCTGTCGATTAGTGGCAGAGAACATGTAATTTAACTCATTTAGGTGATTGTTTATCTCAAAATATATATTTATTGTATTCCCTTTGGAAGAGTAAAAGAAACTTTGTTAAATAAAGTTATTGTGAATATATATATATATAGGAGACTGCAATAACGGTGGTTTTACATAATAATGGAAGCCAACTTTCCTGCCAAAAGAAAAATAATAAGAAGAACCAGCTAAGAAAACATTGGCATAAGGAGGAGCAGAGCACCATTAATTATGTTTTGTTGGGTCTACAGAAAAATTTAGTTGGGAAGAAGAGAAAGCTACTTAAAGCTAAATACATGACATTGGTATGGCACGTAATGACTATACTCCTTTTCATTTATATATTGCTATCAGTATCTGTAAAGTAGCAACTTAATGACCTTAATCTTGTTTGAGAACCTGTACCAGTTTAACCTTAAGGCTGTAATTTGCTTACAACTTAGAACTATGCTTATAATTTGCTTAACCTAATCATCTTCCATATATCATAAACATCATTAGGGACATGGGTACAGGTGTACAAATAGTTCTGTGTGGCCCGTTTTCTCTGAACCTGATATCTGGCCTATTCTGCTTTATTTAATTTACATTGAAATATGTGTTCTTTCATTACTGACTAGTAAAAAATGAACAATATTTTCATACGGGTTAAGTAATACAAAAGTCTAACAATTGCATATGTGTTTAACCATCAATAACTTCAAATGAGATCCTCTCAGTGCTATGTACTAACTGCTATTCCTAATTAAGAGTTTAAGACCAGTACTGAAAGATTTTGAACGAGTATATAGAGTTGGAAATGAGAATGAAAGGATCAGAGCAACCTGGCTTAAAAATAATGAAACATGTAGTCCACTAGGGAGACCAAGATGAATAAATTAATCAACAGACTATGGCAAGAACAGTGGTGCTAGGTTAGCTTTATAAATAGCAGAGAGCGATGAATTGGAGATCCATATCATAAGCAGCAAGGATAGAGAGATTAAGAGCTTAAGACCAAAAGCAACACATCCACAAGAAGATCAAGCCAAGGATGACAGGGCTTGGCTCACCATGCGGCGCGTGCAAGTTCCTGCGAAGGAAGTGTGTGAAGGGGTGCGTCTTCGCCCCGTACTTCTGCCATGAGCAAGGCGCCGCGCACTTCGCCGCCATCCACAAGGTCTTCGGGGCGAGCAATGCCTCGAAGCTCCTCATGCATCTCCCTGCCGGCGACCGCTGCGAGGCTGCGGTCACAATGTCGTACGAGGCGCAGGCCAGGCTTCGCGATCCGATATACGGCTGCGTCGCGCACATCTTCTCTCTGCAACAGCAGGTGAGCATTGAGCAAGCTCTTCATCAGTAGTCAGTACGTTACTTCTTTTTGTTTTATTGTTGTTAACAATGTGCAGGTCTCTTAGTTCTTTGCATAAAAACACCATCTTTCCATACATACGCGGCAAGGAGGTATTTAGGTGACACTGACAGTGTGTGCTCGTCGTTGAAACTTCACAGGTGGTCAATCTGCAAGCACAACTGGAGTCTCTGAAAGCTCAGGCAACACAAGGGTATGGAGACGGTTCTTCAATCTCAAGCCCGCAGAGAGACAACTGTGGGAACATGTTTACGCCTTACCTTGAACAAGGGCAGCCCTTTTTCGACCCAACAATGGCAAGTAATTGTTCAGTAAAGAATGAGAACCAGTGGTGCTTTGCAAATGACCACCTGGCCTCACAAGGGTTTGAAACAGAGTTATGCATGCCTGTCTACAGCAACACTGACCCTTGTTGCTCTGTGCAAGGGAGTGACATGGAGGACCTTCAGTCAGTAGCCTTTGCCTATCTGAATCAGGCATAATTCAGTAATAGTTACTGTACAAGCTGGAACAGTTTTGTTAGCAATAACTTCATTTCTTATAGCATGATGAACATCCAGATTCTAAAATAATAAAGCAGGGTTACTCTGATGTTGTACCATACATGAATTGTGCATGTCATAAACACTACTACGCTAGCAATTGGGATTCGCAGAAGAGAATCACCAGGGAAAAGTGAGTACGATACCGTGAACGTGGAGTATGTAGGAAGGACGCATATGCATTGCGTACATTAGCGGCGGCGACGGCGGCGGCGGCGGCGGCGGCGATGGTTGGGAGGAAATGAGGAACGTGCAGGTGAGGAGCCTAGGTTAGGGGAAGAGGGTCACCAGCAACGGCAAATCGCGGCTGTGAAGCATACCGTCGAGCAGGTTTTGGGCATTATGATGTATATGCTAAAATGCATAGGCGACGGAAGAGATAGAGGGAGAGTACCTTCCAATTCCATCGGGGCGGGAGTCTGCTAGGGATCGGCTCGCGTGTGCATGACCTCCTTCTCACCTGGGCCTCCGTCGATCACCGGAGCCGGGCGAGACAATTACTCTCACCATGTTGCCCATCTTCTCTCCGTGAATTAGATTTTTTAAAAAAATATTGGATATGCAGTCACCAGATTCGAAAATTAACCAAAAAAATAACAGAAAATTGAAACGGTAAGTTTGGGCTTCAACTATTTGTCATCCTAAACTTTGTCTTCAATAAAATGTCATCTTAAATTTCATTCTACTTGATTTTTTGTCATTCTATCATATTTTAATTTATTTTTTATTTTTTTCTCCCTAGAAAAGATCGATCTATGCTGTCAAAATACATTTACTCGCTATACATAAGTGTGACGTTGTCATTTTCTAATCAAAGGGATAAAATAAGAAGGATAGATTGATCTTTTTCTAGAGAGAAAAAATGAGAATTAAGTTAAAATCTGATAGAATAGTAAAAAATCAACTAGATTAAAATTTAGAGCAGCATTTTATCAAAACTAAAGTTTAGGGTGGCAAATAATCGAAACTCAAACTTATCGATGATAAATTATTAATTTATTTATGTATTTAAGTTATTCTCCATTGAACTTTGAGAAAGCTTACTGTTCTTTATGTATTTTACTAGTCAGAGGTCTGTGCTTTGCAACAGAATCTTATTTTATAATAAATTTTTTATTTCTGCGCAAAATACATAAATTAAAATACTGAAATATAAATACAATTTTCTTTTTCTGGTTTTTTATTTTCTTTTTTATTCTTTTTCCTTTTTTTCTTTTTTTTCTTTTCCTCCTTTCTTCTTTCTTTCTCACGCAATGAATCTTGCGTTGCGCGCATGCATGCGTTGCATGCTGAATGGTTGCACAGGGTAGGGCACGGTTGCACCGGTTTTTTTAGGGTATAAGTTTTGATTGGTTTTTTGTGGGAAGTGACATGCGCGCTGCACGGAGAGGGAGGTTGCGGACGGATGGCCACTGTCCGCTTTAATATAGTAGAGATTTATTTGAGACCATCCTTATAACTGTGCACTTGTTTACTGTTTATATTTTTCTCTAATTGGTAATTTTAATTATAACTTAATTACCCTAAGAAGATAAAAACGTGTTTCATAGTTCGAAGAGTCAATTCGGTTTTTATATGCATTTTCTTTTAAACGTACGATGACAAGACGGCAAGTCGTACGTGAGTGGATGCATCGTGGTTGGACACGTGGCTAAAAATACCAAACAAACGTGTCCTAATACATTTATACAGAAGCAATATTGAGAAATACGGAGAGAAGCCCAGCCCAGCACGTACGTGGGCCGGTTGCACGTACGTGACGGGAAAGCAGCACACGTGTAGCACTTGGCGCCGCACGCCCCACCTCCCCTTCCTCTCTTCGAGCTTGCCATACCATTACGCCACGTGTCTGACCTATTTTTTGGGAAAATGTAAAAAATACCATTACAATTTTCTGAATTTTGAAAAATGTCACTGTCAGTAATTGTGGTAGGTCTCATCTGTTAGTGACACATCGATGACATATTTCAAAACTGTGAAAATTATAATGAAATGAAAAAATTTGGTCCTTTTTTATAGCGCTCAGATCTTAGATTCTTGTATATAGTGTAATCGAAACATTAGTTTTTTAAAAAACTTTTAAAGATAGGTTAGGTAGATCTGTTCTACAAAATATATAGGGATAATACAACTTTCTTTTTTAAAGAATGTCAATTTTTGGATGAAAGAGAGAGTAAGATACTATTTATAACACCGCTTTCCAATGGATAGTTTCATTAAAAAAATATTTCCATGCAATCATTTATCTTCTCTCAATTCTCTTCCAATTCTCTTATTTGTTTTTCTTAGTTTTAGCGAAGATTTAGTTTTTATGTTTTTTTTCTCTCATTATTAACTTGCTTATCACATCAACTTTATGTTTACATAACAGCTTGTTTAATGTCATGAACACTAGGTAACGTGGAGGGTCGGAGATGTCCTAATACAGTTTTGCTTGAAAGTCATTTATTTTTCGTGTTTTTCGAAAGAAGACTGCACAAACATGATATGTGGTCACCCATTCCAATACTTCTCACACCTAAACATGCTCGTTTTTATCAACTCTGATGTCAACTTGTTCGTATCCGTGTCACGATATAACTTTTGTGTGTTGCATAAGTATTTTAAATCTAGAGCTCTCGGAACGAGAGTGACAACAAACCTTTCTTATTTTCTTCTTTTTATTTTGTTTTATTTTTTTCTTTTTTATTATGAACACGTGCCGTTTATATCCTCTTTTAGCTTGTTAGACTTGAACCGAAATATTTTTATTGGTCCCATATATTCTATATTAAAAATAAGGTATTTATCTGTTAAAAATATAATATTTATTTGTTAAAAATAATGAAAATATAAAACAATTTATACTTAGGGAAAACGATAATACGAATAGAATATATTATTAAGGGTTATTTTGTTATGTGTCATTGTAATTTTTACGGTTTGTCAATATGTTATCGGTATGTCACTGACAGATGAAGGCCACCACAATTACTGACAGTGACACATGAGTAATTTTTTAAAATTATAATGATATGTAAATAATTTTTCGTATTATTAGCGGTATAATGAAAGAAAGAGAACAAAAAATTCTCAGATATAATAAATACAAGTAGGCACACGGCACGTAATATTACGTACCAATGCGGAAAATCCTTGCTTCGTTCGTTTGTACACGCCTTAATTAGCGGAATACGTACAGTTTTTTCTCGTCGATGTATTTCTTCCTCGTTCGTCCGTAGTCGGTCCGTCCATTTTGAATAAATAAAATGAATACACTATATTTTAGTGAAAAGGGATACACGAATACGAGCAAATTGATATTGATCCTATAAAAAAAACTCTTAGCGTTGATTACTAGTATTTTAGGAGAATACAAATTGTTTATAAATATTTGAGATAATCAAAGGCATGGAAAAGAAATGGCAGGGGTGGCGCGTGCGTGCAGCTGCCACGTGCGGGTAGCTGCTACCGAACCTAACGTCCTAACTCCTAACCTAACTAGTTGGAAACAAGAACATAAATGGCGTTCTGCTTGGTCTGTCGGAGATCGACAGGTCGATGGGCTCCGTGGCGCCGGAGAAAGCCATGGAGGACGCGCCGCCCGTCAACACGGCCGGCGAGGCAGCGCGCATGCTGTGGCAGGAGACGAAGCGGCTCTGGGGCATCGGCACGCCCATCGCCATCAGCACGCTGAGCATGTACGCCATCAACTCCGTCACGACCATCTTCGTCGGCCACCTCGGCAACCTGCCGCTCGCCGCCGCCTCCATCGGCCTCTCCGTCTTCGGAACCTTCGCGCTCGGGTTCCTCCTCGGCATGGGCAGCGCCCTCGAGACGCTCTGTGGCCAGGCGTTCGGCGCCGGCCAGGTCGCCATGCTCGGCGTCTACCTCCAGCGCTCGTGGATCATCCTCCTCGGCGCCGCGCTCGTCATGGTGCCTCTCTACCTCTTCGCCGCCCCGCTGCTCGTCCTCCTGGGCCAGGACCCGGAGGTGGCGAGCGAAGCAGGCCGGTTCGCGCTCTACATCCTCCCGGCCGCCTTCGCCTTTGCCATCAACTTCCCGACGGCCAAGTTCCTCCAGGCGCAGAGCAAGGTGGTGGTCCTGGCGTGGATCGGCGTGGGCGGGCTCCTCTTCCACGTGCTCATCTCCTACCTGATGGTGTCCGTCCTCGGGTGGGGGCTCCCGGGCGCGGCGGCGGCGTACGACATTTCGCACTGGGTGCTGGCGCTGGGGCAAGCGGCGTACATCATCGTGTGGTGCAAGGACGACGGGTGGCGGGGCTGGTCCATGGGCGCCTTCCGTGAGCTGTGGGGGTTCCTCCGGCTGTCGCTGGAGTCGGCGGTGATGCTGTGCCTGGAGATATGGTATCTGGGGCTGATCACCGTGCTGACCGGCGACCTGGAGGACGCGCAGATCGCCGTGGACTCGCTGGGCATCTGTATGAACATCAACGGGTGGGAGGCCATGGTCTTCATCGGGCTCAACGCCGCCATCAGCGTGCGGGTGTCCAACGAGCTGGGCTCCGGCCGGCCGAGGGCGGCCAGGCACGCCGTGCTGGTGGTGCTGGTGGAGTCGCTGCTCATAGGGGTGGCGTGCATGGCGTTGGTACTCGTCCTGAGAGACCGCTTCTCCATGATCTACACCAGCAACCTCGAGCTCCGCCGCGCGGTGGCCAAGATCGCCGGCCTGCTCGGACTCACCATGGTGATCAACAGCCTGCAGCCTGTGCTGTCGGGCGTCGCCGTCGGCGGCGGGTGGCAGGGCCTCGTCGCCTACATCAACCTCGCCTGCTACTACCTCTTCGGCCTCCCCCTCGGCTACCTTCTCGGATACCGATTCGGATTCGGTGTTGGGGTACACACAGTCACACACTACACACTACAAATCAATTCTAACATACCATTTGATTTCATTTTTCATTCGATTCGACTTGACTTAATTTGATTTGATTTGATTCCTGAACACATGAAAATCTCTGTCTCAGGGGATTTGGGCTGGAATGCTCTCAGGAATCGCACTTCAGACACTCGTTCTGCTGTGCATAGTTTGGAGAACAGACTGGAAGACAGAGGTATTAATTCACCATTCCACCCCATCTACTCTTTATCTGCAAAAAAAAAAGGAGAAGAATTTGATTATTAGTGTTGCTGTCTATCAATTTCAGGCGGCGCAAGCTTCATGTCGCGTGGAGAGATGGGGAGGCGCCCACAAGGAGGACGAAGCGACCAAGCAGCCTCTCTTGCAACGAAACTAAACAGCTAGCAGGAGATCGATGCGCGTGTTCTTGTTTTGTGATGTGCCCTGATCACTCTGAATTCTGAACTCTGATCGAATGTACATCCAGCTGCCCTGGACTCGTGTACTTCCTCTTCTTGTTAGTTGTTTTGTACGGAGTATTCTACTCTACGTGCTATATATACCGAAAGTTCATCAATGAAAATCTACTCTACATGAGGCACTGCACAAGTACGCATATCCCCCGTCCTGTCCGAGTTGACTTCAAGGCTCAATTATCAGCCTAATTGTTGTGTTGTTACAGGATTCTCCGCATGTGATTATCAGCCTAAGTAATTTTTTTTTGAGACAGAGAAAGCAACACGCCTCTCTCATTTCTATTAAAGAAATGCACCAACATACAAGTACCATTACAAATTCAAGACCTAATCACCACAAAACCAAATCGCACCATCAAGGCACACATGACATAAGTGTTTCAAAACATCTAGCGCTTATTACAGCATGAAAGGCCGTCATACCCTCACAGAGGCCACCAAACAAAGACAAGAGTCTATCACACCGAAGATCGACAACAACCACAAAACAAGTCAGCAGACGCAATTTTACCATCTCACCAGTTTGTTAGAGCATCTCCAAGAGAAGCTCTAAAGAGCTCACTTCTCTAAATTTTTGGGACTAGAATTAAAAAATCTCCTCCAATAGATACTCTAAATGATTCCCAAAAATAAAGGATCCTCAAAATTAATCATTGTATTCCCTACTTGTAGGGAACATACTCACATACTTTACTTTAGGGACTCTATTGGAGAGAAACATATTTAAACTATTTGTATCCTCAAAAATGGATCCCAAAAAATTATATAGAGAATCAATTTTTAAAGTGACTCTTGGAGATGCTCTTAGCCCACTCCCAACCGCTTCCTCAGCACACCCCAACCACGCTTTTGGAAGAAAATTTCTTTTGCTAGACGTGCGAGTAGACGCGCCCCCTTCTCCTGTCTTCTTGCCTTTGCCACAGACTTCTGCAGGGTAGAGCATAGTGAAATCCAATAACATATAACACTTACAAAATTCAGTGGATCAGCCTAAGTAAATTACAATTCGTTTTTTAAGTTTTTTTAATAAAAAGGAAGGTGCAGCCAGAGAAAACAAGCAAACAGGTTGACAGTGAACTGAAAATGAATTAGTCAAACCGGTGTAATTGCTTCCTGGGACACACTGACACGTCGCAGTTTCATCAGCACGTCCGAAAATGGCATCATCATCTTGGTACTGCTAAAATTCATCCAAAATTTATTGTTTTTATATATGTTACTGTTTTTATTTTATGTGTTCATATATGCTGATGCTGTTAGTTTCAACCATTAGTCAATATTTTTTGTTGAAATGCTAAAATTGCCCTCAACTTACAAAATCTATTTAGTTTGCTTTGCTCTCGGTGAATCTCATTGTGTTGGATTGAATGAGTGATTGATATATTTTTTGAAAACGAACGAGTGATTGATATGCCGACTAGAGTAAGAAGATTGTGGAGCTTAAGGGTCTGTTTGGTAGAATTCCGGCTCCTAAAATCTATAATGAATTTGCAGTGAAGCATTTAAAATTAGCTAGATTCTACTCCACTACTTTAATTTATTTTCTGGAGCGCTCTCAGCAGCATGTACTCCTCACCAAAAATATTTGGTTTGAGCTTCACATTAAGCTTGGAGCTGGAAAAAACTTATAAATCAGCTTATAGAATTTTTTTATTAAGAAGCTGAAGATATTTTCGACCGGCAGGTGGGCCCGACAATTAACTATGCGGTGAGAAGTGTGAAGTGAGAAGTACAATTTGCAGGAAAGCCCCTCCAAGTTTGGAAATATAATCTCCCCATCCCCTTCCCGAGTCCCGATCTCATCTCCCTCCCCTCCCCGGTGATTCCAACCACCCAATCCATCCATCCCGCGGCGGCTCCTCCTCCGGCGAACACCTCCCATCGATCGCGCCGAGGTATGTACCAGCGGCCTCTCATTCCGCTTCTGCTTCTTCGTCTTCTTCTTCTTCTTCCTCTACGTATCGTGTGGGGATCGATCAGTCCAGTTCTGATCTAATCCATCTCTCTCGTGGCGTTTGATTTCAACCGATGATATGATATGCTGCTGCCTGCGAGATGCTGCTGCTGATGCTAGGGTTTGGTTACTCTATCTTTTCTTATCATAGGGCTGCGTACCCACCGTACGTGGAATCTGAGTCGTGCTCGTGCCGGTTAGGATTTGGAATGGCTCGCCGTTTGATTAGCCCCTGCCAAGGCTGCGGGTTGCTTAACGCCGGATTCCTGGGCGTCTTCTCCTCCTCCCATGTGATTCCACTATCCCTCTACCTCCCTAACCTTCCGCTCTTCTCTTCTGGTGCTTGTGCTTAGATACATCGATTTAACCAGTAAACCAGGCACCTCACATTTGATGCACAAACTGTTGTCTTGTATCTCTCTGCACTGAACTGAGCTCATTCAGTATAGATTTCGAGCTAGATTGCCCTTTTTGGTTAGCGATGAATACTATGGGTAATTCAAGTATTCCATTGTTACTTTACTTGTACTTCAGGTTTCTATGTCAATGCCTCTGACACTAACACTCTCGTGGTATACAGTCTTACTTATACATTGCAAACCAATCTATGGTATTGGTTAATCACTGAGCTTCTCTTAAGTATTTCACCCCATTTTTTGTTTATGCCAGTATCAGCGCCTGCCATTGTCATCATCCAGTAGGAGCTCCCCAGGGAAGAATTGCTCTGCCAACCGTGCTAATCTAAGGAAGGAGGTGGGTCCCTCTTGCTATCAGATAATAACAGTAGCTTTGTCTCATGTCGATACCCTTGTTCACTTATACCTTTTGTTGCATGAAGCTGCTGCTGTCGCTTATAGATTTTAGTTTGTATTATTGTAGGCCTCACATTGGACAAGCTCTGCGTCTTCCTTGTCGCTGCATGTTTGTGTCATCATACGCTATTGTTCTTCATTAATGCAATGCATTTACGGCTGGAAAGTATATCTTAGTCGAACAAACTTCCTATATTTCAGAGTTTAAAGCTTGTCAACAAGAGGACAACTTGTTGTGTTGCAACCGAGCCACCTCCTGCTGCAACTGAAGAACCAGAGATGGATCTTCCAAAGGAGATATTCTTGAAAGATTACAAAAAACCTGATTATTTGTTTGATGCGGTAACTGCACACCTTTTCATGCTCGCAATCACTCCGAACTTTCAGTACTTGAACTTCCGTTTGCATGCTTTCAAATACCTTGTTTATGGGTGGTTAACTGTTTGCAATTCGTAATTTAACTAGATATATGTGCTATCCCGTATGGCCATATTGGCATTTAATGAACATAATCAGTGCCCTTGGCTGTGATCTTCAATGATACAAGTTCTTTTCTTGTAAATTGGACATAGACTCCTTTCTATTTGTTCTCTGTATTACATTCCTGACTTTATGATGGAACCTAATTTATCTCAGGTTGATTTGCAATTTAAACTTGGTGAAGAGAAGACAATAGTTACATCTAAAATAGCTGTATCTCCAGGAACTGAAGGTAACATCCTTCCTTGCAAATATATACTTGAGTAGTTGAGTTAGAGAGAGAAATCACTTTTATACTTTGTTGAACTTACCATTTGGTTCCTCATCATGTGATATATATCTCTTGTTTGTTTGTTTATCTCTTTTATAATTCCTTGAACTTACCATTTGGTTCCTTTTTATAATTGTATTAGGTAACTCATCTCCACTTGCTCTACATGGGTGTGATCTGAAGCTGTTATCAGTCAAAGTCAATGGCAAAGACCTTAAGGTGGTAACATTCGAACCATGCTAAATTTTCTTTTGTTATGTACAATCTGTTTATCATGGTCAGGATGGAGGTTCACTACGGCCAAGGGCAGCAATATCAATTGTAGATTCCTATTGAAAAAATTAGTATCTAGGTTATATTGCTAACTGAGCTTCATAATGACCTCTCTAATTAGCCTGATTCATGTATATTATAGAACATAAGCTATCACTTTTGGCATTCAGATTGCATGTCCCTCTTATCTGTACACATCTTATCCTAATAGTATGGTACAAACCTGTTTTCCTGCTGATGTCAACTTGCAAACATATGCAGTTGTATTAAGCTAGCTGCATCTCACATGTTTGCTCTTAAAATTTTTCTTAAGCTCTTAAATGCTACCATATATGTTGTTTTTCTGACTTTTGCATAACCACTGAATTCTAGAGTGAAGAGTATACGGTTGATTCACGCCGTCTGATAGTTTCAAGACCACCTGCTGGTATATTCAACTTGGAAATCATTACAGAAATATATCCTCAGCTAAATACATCATTGGAGGTATATACTGATTCTGGAAGGAATAGAAGATGCAGTAGATAGAGTTCAGTTGAGAGTTGAGAGTTGAGACAAATATAAAAGCACTGATGTCCTGTTCTTTTTTTTACAGGGACTTTACAAGTCAACTGGTAATTTTTCCACACAGTGTGAAGCAGAAGGATTCCGGAAAATCACATATTTTCAGGTAGTTTATCAGTCATCATCTTAGATAGCTATGGTCTACAAACAACTGTGACGATCACTCTATTTTTTATGAATGTAGGACAACATGTATTGAATTGAACCCAAGTGTTCATTTGGCATGTATTTGTATAAAACATAAGTACATAACTATCAAAGATCATCAAATGACTTATGTTTGGAAATGGAAAATACTGTTACAGGACCGTCCAGATGTTATGGCAAAGTATACTTGTCGTATTGAAGCTGATAAAACGTTGTATCCAGTATTATTGTCCAATGGGAATCTTGTTGAGCAGGGGGATCTTGAGGTACAATATCTGTCAAAACAAACAGAAGTGATAATCACTAATTACCATGTCTAAGAATATGCATCTTTGGACCTGTAGGGTGGCAAGCATTATGCATTGTGGGAAGATCCCTTCAAGAAACCAAGCTACTTGTTTGCTTTAGTTGCTGGTCAGTTAGAGTGCCGGGAGGACTCATTTATTACGTGTTCTGGCCGAAAAGTAACACTTAGAATTTGGACTCCTGGTCAAGATTTGGCAAAAACAGCACATGCTATGTATTCTCTTAAAGCAGCTATGAAGTGGGATGAGGAGGTTGGCCTAGATTCATTTTCCTGTGTTTCTTCTGCAATTCTTTACTGAGTTTCTGACACAATTATTAATCAGATTACTAATGTAATTTTACCTTTGAATATGTGACAGGTTTTTGGCCTTGAGTATGATCTTGATTTGTTCAATATTGTTGTTGTTCCTGATTTCAATATGTAAGACTTTTCTCTTATTTGCTTAATTATGTCGGCATGCTGCAATTTTGTTCACTTCCAACACATAGGAGTTTGTGTTTTTTATTGTACTGCTATTTTTTCCAGGGATATTTATTTTTTCCTTTGTAAATTGTTCTTGCTGAATCTCCTATATTGGCTAAATATCAGATCAGATCTACCACAACTCTGAAACAACACTTGTACTAAAACTAAACATTTGTGTTGTTGTGCAGGGGAGCAATGGAGAACAAGAGCTTAAACGTAAGAATCTACCCGTGCTTAGGAAATACTTAAAACAAGAACAACTGCTAATGCATGTTATATCAATGAACAGATATTTCAATCTAGACTTGTGCTGGCATCACCAGAAACTGCTACTGATGGTGATTACGCTGCAATTTTAGGTGTCATTGGACATGAGGTACATCAGCAGAAATGCTCATTTTTTTACTTTATGGGTTTAGTTGTATTGTTGATATTAACTTATTTTTTATTATCGTTGTAGTATTTCCACAATTGGACTGGGAACAGGTAACTCTCTTGATGGTTTCACCATACTGGTTGTATTTTATAATTTTGTTTTGACTT
Organism: Zizania palustris; assembly: GCA_019279435.1. Classification (NCBI taxonomy): domain Eukaryota; kingdom Viridiplantae; phylum Streptophyta; class Magnoliopsida; order Poales; family Poaceae; genus Zizania; species Zizania palustris. The sequence continues at coordinate 59,828,206 of JAAALK010000082.1, forward strand.
CTAAAATATGATGTGTTTAGTTGACTCTTTCTTTATTGCATCGCTACTCATGGTTTTTAGTTAGTTATACTAGGGTCCATTTACGGTACCCCCATTACCTCTTAGGAAGGTAATAATTGAAACTAATCTGAACCGTTGATTAAGTGTGTTTAAAATAATTAATTAAAAAAGAAAATGGGCAAGCCAGCTTGATTATGGAATAACATGCATGTCACCCGCACAGAAAGTTTGTAGATCATTTCCTTTTTTGTAGTGCATGCAACAATTAATCTGCTAACATGCGAAGAAAGAAAATAATTGGTGCATGCATGTGGGTCTGCACATATTAAAGAAAGATTATATGACCTATTACCTCTAGGAGGTAATAAGTCATTGATATCAAATTTGAGCCGTTAGATCGTACAAATTGGATGGTTCACAAATTTTGGGGGCACCATGAAATTCTCCTTATAGGATTTTTATTGATCTCATGAGCTTCAGCTAGTTTTGAATCTTCCAAGAAAAGTCATCTGTTCAACTATCGTTTTCATGATGAGATTGGTCATTATTAGTTCCAGTTTGAACTAGCTAGGATGAAATATATCCTAATGAATATATTATTGCAGAGTGACTTGCCGTGATTGGTTCCAACTCACTTTGAAAGAAGGGCTGACTGTATTCAGGGATCAGGTACTCATGAAATAGGCTTTATATGATCTGCTGCAATGTTTGGGTTTTATCTCGCTCTGCTAACAAATTGTCTGTGCAGGAATTCTCATCAGATCTTGGTTGTCGCACAGTAAAACGCATAGCCGATGTCTCTAAACTTAGAACCTATCAATTTCCGCAGGTTCTTTTTTTTTTACACTTCACCTCACTATTTCTGTGTTCTTATTAGTTCGATGGCAGTTGCATCTACTTGTTTTAAATCACTACTTTCCTCCTGAAATCCAGGATGCTGGCCCTATGGCACATCCTATTCGCCCTCATTCGTATATCAAGGTGACTATACTTAACTGCAAGTTGTTGTAACTATCTTTTGACTTAAAACTACCATAAATACCTGGTATATAATTCTTCTAATTTTAATGGCAGATGGACAATTTTTATACTGGTGAGTTACTCTGTCTGTGATGTATGATGCATCTAATGGGATGTATGCCATTTTCATCTAATTATTTTCAATCAATCTATCCCCTGGTGAAACCCTCAACCTTGGTTGATGAATCTTTGGTGTTGATTTGAATGTGGAAAACCTGGCAGTAACGGTACGTTTTTGTTTTCTTCCTATTAGTTTCCAAATTCCAATAAATATGCATGCATTTTTTCATGAGCATCAACCAAGTTGTCACTTGTCACGTGTAGGATAGTTTCTAGAATACATAGCCAAATTGGCCCCTAGCCTCGTCGGCGAGGTAGGGCTCCAACCCGGCCTAATCTATTCTAATTATTTCTTTATTCTTCACTACCTAATTACAAACTATATACCTCTTTATATAGGTCTTTATATAGGGCAGGGGTCTCTTTATTTTTAGGACAAACCGACTCTAACTGTATTTGGACTCTTAACCCTAAACCTACCTAATTCTACTAGAGTCTCGGGCGGGTACTGTTCGCGTGAACAGTACCCACATGGTACTGGGATGGGCCTGGCCCAAAACCCTAGCCCATGACATTTTGTTTGTCTAAGAAAGTCTGAAACATTCTGACATTTTCTTTTGGTGCTTTCTACATCTTCATCCAATGCTTATGGGATTCCACCACAGGTTTATGAAAAGGTTTGTTGATTTAATTACTTTGTTTTTCATTTTTTTTGTGCCTTAACCACTGTGGGATGTAATCTGTGCATATGTACTTGTAGGGTGCTGAAGTTGTTAGAATGTACAAGACCATGTTTGGAGCTTCAGGGTTTCGAAAGGTAAAACCAAATGTGGGAACCATGTTGATGATGTCTTGTCCCCATGATGGCTCTGGCTTAAACATATGGAATTGAGCAATAGGAAAGTTGATTGCATCCCTCTATTTTGGCAAAAGAAAAGGAGGCACCTAAGAATTGAGGGTGTCACTTTATGGGATCTGCCTCTTTTCTTCAGTTATCAAATGTGTGTTATCTTCTGGTTCTGTTTAGATGACAGTTTGCCTTCTGCACAGGGCATGGATCTTTACTTCCAAAGGCATGATGGGCAAGCTGTAACCTGCGAAGATTTTTACGCAGCCATGTGTGATGCAAATAATGCCCAGCTGCCAAACTTTTTACAATGGTACTAGACATCTATTTTTCAATCATGCACATGTTGCAAGCACAATCTCATTTTAAAACAACCATCCCACAGGTACTCTCAGGCAGGTACTCCAACTGTCAAAGTGACCTCTTCATATGATGCAAGTTCTCATACATTTTCTCTGAAATTTAGGTGAGCTTCCACACTACAGTTTTTAGTTACTTATATAGAACTTGAGAGTTAATCCAGGTTGAGGTTATTTTTCTTGTTGCTTGATTTTCATTCATTATTTGTTCATGTTACTGGTCCATGGATTTTATACATTTTGCTGCTTATCTTTCCTGCCCTTTATAGACAATTTATGAAAGTAGTACATTTTCAGCTAATTCCTTCCACTCTTTTAAATATTGTAGTCAAGAAGTGCCACCTACCCCTGGCCAACCAGCTAAAGAGCCAATGTTCATTCCTGTTGCCATCGGACTTGTTGATTCTTCTGGAAAAGATATGCCCCTAACTTCCATTTACAGCGATGGAATCCTCCAAGCAATCACTAGTGAAGACCAGTCAGTCTTTACTACTGTTCTTCGATTTAATAAGGTATAAGAACTGGTTGGTTTCCTGCAAAAAGTCCTTTGTTGGCAGCTTCAGGGTCACGAGTTGATTTTCTATGGATTATGAACTGTTCATACCATGCAATTAAGTCATTTGCGGGATTGTCATTTTGAATTCAAAAGTGATGTTGCAATACTTTGATTTTTATAGGAATTAAGAATTGAGCCATAGTCAAGAACCCTATAGTGGAGATATGCCAAGGCACCAGCCTGTAATTTTTGCACATTAAATTGCTCATGTTCTTGTCTGATCTTCAAAATGGCTGAATGAGACATTCTTTTATCTTTCAGAAGGAGGAAGAGTTCATATTTAATAACATACCTGAGAAACCAGTACCTTCCTTGTTGAGGGGATACAGTGCTCCCATCCGCCTGGATTCTGATCTGACTGAGAGTGACTTATTTTTCTTACTTGCCAATGATTCAGATGAATTTAACAGGTTATTCTCTGTTACCTGTTTTAAGTCATCTTCTCTTTTATTGGATTTTTGTATCTGAGCATTATTCCATTCCTTAGGTGGGAAGCTGGTCAGTTGTTGGCACGTAAACTGATGCTCAGTCTTGTAGCTGATTTCCAGCAACAGCAAACACTGTCCCTGAATCCTAAATTTGTTGATGGACTTAGAACAATCCTGCGCAACACAAGCTTGGATAAAGTATTTGTTATTATGACCCTACTATGATTTACGATGCAAATTTCAACTATAAGATGTCTAACAAGAGTTCTTTCAGGAATTCATAGCAAAAGCGATAACTTTGCCTGGTCAAGGGGAGATTATGGATATGATGCCAGTTGCAGATCCTGATGCAGTTCATGCTGTCCGTACCTTTATTAAGAAGGAGCTTGCGCTTCAGCTCAAAGATGACCTTCTTGCGACAGTAAGTGGTTGGCATGGCACCAGTCAATTATCTGTAGTGCTCTGGTGTAGTAATTGTTTTTCAAGACGGTCTGTACATGTGGCTAATGTGCTCTGGACCTCTGGTGTAGTAATTGTTTTTCAAGACAATATAAGTTCCATTCTTGTACTGAGCAAAATGCTGAACTTGCTTACTTTTGAATACTCAAAAAGGTGGGATTGCTTTGTCACCTTGGTTTTTACTTACATGCATGTTCATATTAGGTGACAAGTAACAGAAGTTCTGAAGCTTATACATTTGACCATGATAGCATGGCCCGTCGTGCGTTGAAAAATACATGCCTTGGTATGTCTTTCAATCTTACACCTTACCATAGAAGTTTTGTTCCGTACAATGTAATTCAAATGTATTTTGGTGTTATTTGCAGCTTATCTTGCATCTCTGAATGAACCGGATACCACTGAGCTTGCATTGAATGAATACAAGTCTGCAACTAACATGACAGAGCAGTTTTCTGCTCTAGCAGCATTGTCTCAAAATCCAGGCCAAGTTCGAGATGATGCCCTTCTGGACTTCTATAACAAGTGGCAGCATGACTATTTGGTATGATGATTGTTACTTATATGTGTTATAATTGTTATACAATAATCATCTACACCAGAGTAGCACACTTCTTTTTTCACATCAAAGCTCATACCTGTCTTTATGCCCCAATAGGTTGTAAGCAAGTGGTTTGCTCTTCAAGCTACATCAGACATTCCTGGAAATGTTGCTAACGTTCAAAAGTTGCTTGCTCACCCTGCTTTTGACATGAGGAATCCCAACAAGGTATGTGATAGTATTGGTTTCCACTTATTTGGCCTTTAAGTTTTCCATATACAGTTGAGGATCTTACTGAAAAATATGCTAAAAACTCAGGTGTATTCATTAATTGGAGGATTTTGTGGGTCGCCTGTGAATTTCCATGCAAAAGATGGTTCTGGGTACAAGTTCTTGGGTGAAGTTGTTTTGCAGCTCGACAAGATAAATCCTCAGGTTCTGTTTGACATTCATCTTTGCTTTTCAGCCGTCTTCTACTCAACGTTTGATTGTTGTTATTATGATGTTTGGTGGACTGAAAATGTAGGTGGCTTCCCGCATGGTATCGGCATTCTCTCGGTGGAGGCGATATGATGAGACCAGACAAGCTCTTGCTAAGGTCTCCCTTTCTCGCTCACTTGTAGATGGTACTCTCCGGATGATTGCATATATAGTCTTGGTCTTAACATGTTCCTTTCCTCGTACAGGCCCAGCTGGAGATGATCGTCTCAGCCAATGGACTCTCAGAAAATGTCTACGAGATAGCCACAAAGAGTTTGGCAGCTTAATCGCCCAATCAAGTAACCATCCGAACAAGTCAATCCGCACCAGCATACCCTTCGTCGTCCGTATATCCAGGGCGCTGAATATACGTGCTTGGCACGAGTAAAAAAAGGAAAGCAGCTTTTAGACTGGCACAAGCTCTCTTATTTATAGCGAGGCATCATTGCATGTCTGCATGGTGACCCAGCAGTGATATTGGTCATACGGTTCTTCAGGCGACGGCTATATATATCTGCAAGGTTTGGAATAACTGGAACGCTAGTGTTCGTTACGTTGGGCTTTTTTTGCCCTGTCGAATGGATCGGAGGCCTTGCGGTGTTTGTGATATGATGAGATCGATGTTGGATGCACGTTGCACGGCTTATGCTGACTTCAAGTATCAACCGATCTCGACTGGTGTCGCGTATTTTGCACTTTTGATTAGTCTTTCCTACTGCTTAAAAAACGTCTTTTTTTGTTTTTAGTGATGCCCACTTTGATTACTTTGCTTTCTTTAGTTAATACATGCATTAAGCTAACCAAACGACAACACCTAATTAGGGTGTCTAAAACTAGAGCTACTGATATTGATAAGTAATAAATAAATTATTAATATATAGTATTGATTTATCTAAAAATTTATAAATTCAAAATTTTGTGAGATGGATGGAGTACTCAAGAGTAAATGTTTACAGTTAGCTAGCATGATCATGTAGGTAGTGAAAAAAATCTATGGGAGATGGCTCTAAACCCCCTCATTTCTTGATTTGAGATCTTCTGCAGTCGACTGCAGAGAGCAGTCAGCTCCTCAGCGTCGTCTGATTTTAATTGGACAGGGGGGCTTCGCATTGGTGGGACCCACTTCGCAGGAGGCTTCGGAGAAAGGAGGTTTTGCACTATTTGATCAAGATCGGATGGTTGCGAAGCCCGACTGTTCTTTGCAGTCATCCTTCTGATGACTGCAGAAGAACCGCTCCCTCATTTCTCATGTGAGACCCTCCCTTAGATACGTGTCATGTGAAGGTGAAGTTGTTGATCTGACGAAGGAGATGTAGCGGAGGTGTGAAGATTGGTGGCGCAAGTCAGAGGGAGTGGTGTGGCTAGTCGGCAGGGGCGCCGACGGCTGGTGGGACGGTGTCAGGAGGCCACGACGATGGCAAGAGACCACGACACAGCGTGGGTCATACGTAGATCTAGAGCTACCGTCGTCGTGCTGCCTTCATTGCCCCGCCTTGTCGCTTGCACCATCCCTTACTGCGCTGGCTGTGCGCTGGCTGTGCGCCGCTTTCGTCGCCTCGCCTCACCACCATCCGCGTCATCCCTTGACACGCCGGTTGTGTGTCGTTGTGCCTCACCGCGTTGCCCACACTACTCGGCGGGCAGCCTCTCGTTTACACCCCACCAGTTGGCATCGTCTCCTTAGGTATCTCCAAGAGATTAACTATATGATCTTGAATTTGAATTTTGGTATTTTATTAAAAAAATGAAGCTCTGAAAGTCTCCCTAAACGAGTCTCTTACCTATTTCATTCTCTAAATCACCTCTCATCTCTCTCAAATATAAGATTACTTTAGTCATTTTCTATTCTCATTTATACATATTTTTCTCTTGTGAGTGTATTATTTTCTTTCCCACACGTTGTTATATACTGGATGACACACATATTTAAAGGTACTATAGTTTCACACAAAATTATTATAGATTATAAACCATATTTGCACTATTTCAAAAATAGGAATCATGATTATAAGGAAATTGATATAGATTGATTCATTTTTAAGGTGAAATAGAGTTTAAGATGATCTCTATATAAAATTTAGGAAATAAAATTTAAAAAATCTCTTAGAGACGCTCTTAGCCCTTCGTCGTATTAACTCTACCTCCGTATGAGAAGCATCTCACCTCATAGGAGGGGATTTAAAACCCTCCCCTAAATTTTTCTGCGTACATATAGTGGTATTACAAATGAGGACCACCACCATCCTCAAAGGAATGATGTTCTGCATTCAATTACTAAAATTTCAAATTACTCATAGATTAAAAATATTATGATTTGATACGTGAGAATATTTGAGTAAAATTATTATAAAAATGTTTTATATTGTTTTTTATTTATGTAAATATTAGATATATAAATTCATAAATCAACATAGAGACTTGTGCACCGGAGAACCGATGCCCAAAACATGTTACTTGTCCACAGTGTCTACTTAATTCGAATTGTCATCAAATGCTCCAACATCACGCATACTATCTCTATTTCTAAATATAAATTATTTTGTCATTTTTTAAAAATTTATCTATTCATCAATAAATCTAGACAATATATCGGCTTTCATATAATGTGGAACAACTATTGTTTACACACACATATACTATACACATCACTTAGTGTTTGTCAAGATGTCATAGGATAAGTATTTTTTTGGAGTTTTCTTAATTAGTGTGGTTAAAGAGGGGTGTGAAATTAAATAAGAAATGGCTTTGATCAGTTAATATGAGAAAATAGGTGAATAAATGAAATAAGAATATAAGATATGGCTGTGATTGATTAATATAAGAGAGTATGAGAAGAAATAACTATATTTTTAAACAAAATCTAAATGCCATAGACCTAGGTATAATATAAGATTTAAGTAGTGCGCGATATATTTTAGATGTAAAACTTTCAATATAGAAGATAAAAGACGAAACGATGATGGGTATCGATGGAGATAAGAACAAAAGATGGTTATAAATTCCTCCAAAATCGATTGGATATGTTACTTTGATTTAATGGCAAGTCTACAGACTATAAATATGTATCCCTTAGGTTAGGATTAGTTAACTCTCATTCAATCAACCATCGGCGCATCGCCATCCTTGTGCCCCAAGGTTATCCGATGGGACTCGGGCTCTCGGAGCTGGGATGCAACAGTTTGATCTTCGGCGAAAAAGTGAGTCTCGCCACTCCCGACGTCTGTGCCAACTAGGTTAGTACCCTCACAGCTGCATCGGTTCAGTCCAATCTCTTGAGGAGAATGGTGAAACAGTACGGTTGCCGATTATTCTCAGAGTATTTGGCTAGGTCTAAGGTTGTATCACTTATGCTTGATCTCTTAGATTGAAGTGATCTGGGTTTGGTAGCTTGAGACTTCATCGGTTAAGTCTGATATCTCTTGTTATTGTATCTTCTCCATGTCGTATACTATTCATCTAAATAAATTTTGCCCGATTCGTTGATATATTGTTCAGATCATCGTGACTAGCTACTGTCTCGATTAGGTCCGATCTAATTATTGTGACGATTTCCATGATATAGATTTGTTAGCTAGCATGGTTTATTTATTTCTATTAGAGTACAAGCTAATAGGTTATCTTTAATTCATCTTCGTATCATTTTCATTGTCGAAGGGTGCACATCAGCCTACATGCATACTTTGTCTTTTCTATCGGCCGATGGCGCGCTCGCTCGATGGGGCCAACTTGGGCTATCGGCCGTTCGGCCGATCGACACGCTGGTTCACGATCTTATCTTTCACGCCACAATCATCGGCTTGCCAGGCGATCGATTATGCTACTAACATCTATATTTTTCGATCCCTTATCAATTGCAGGGTCAAACTGATTGACACGCTCTGAACCTTTTTTTAAGACGTAGAACCTGCACTGAAGTCAAGCAGATATCCCAGGCCACACGTGTATTAGTGTGTGACCAAAAAGCACGCCAACAAGGCTGCATCCTGAATTTGGCAGCCCACATATGCAACATCCAAAGCACATCATACACAATTCATCACAAAAGATTCATTACAAAATTATTATCACATATATTAACTTCAAATTTGTTATCTCGAAGAACATGGCTAAAACATAAGATGGTCGTTACAAAGATTCATTACAAGATGGTTTCATGGCTTTTAACTAATAGCTAACTTATAGCAATATCAAGAGCTTAGATAGTGTCCTATCACTATGGAGAGCGTGGATAGGATCCTCGGAGAAGCACCATGGGTAGCTTGAGTAGAAACACCATGGGTAGCCCGAGGAGCACCACCACCACCACCATGGGCAGCCTCAGAAGCACCACCACCACCAACATGGGCGACCTAAGAAGCACCACGGTGAATGACCATGCCAACTTTGAGTGCTTTATCTCGAAGAAATTGGCTAAAACTAGTATTTATCTCGAAGAAATTAGCTAAAAGCAGTATGTTAGTTTACCCTATAACAATAAAATTAAAACAAAGTTAGCAACGGCGGACGGTGCATGTTGACAAGGAAGAGGAGGATGACGACCTTAGGAGGAGGACGAGGAGGATGCAACTAAGGTGGCGGCGAGTAGGGCGACTAGGCGTGCCATGGCCGACGGTGCATGTGGATAGGAGCAGCGACGGAGCAGCGACGGAGCAGCGAGTAGCACGACGAAGGCAGCAGTGGCGGGAGTTAGGGTTTAGGTTGTGCGGAATGAAAGTGTGACGATTCACTTTGGTGCTTCGCCTATTTATAAGTAGGAGTCATCCGTGACGAGTGGTAGTTACCACTCGTCACTGATGATGTACGTATTAGTGATGTGGCCCTAACCCTAGACTATAGAGTCTTTAGTGACGATTAACTATTATTACCCGTCACTAAAGATTGCTTACTGGCTCATCTGCTCTTACTTTGTAGTGATGGGTCGCAATGTCACCCATCACTAAAAGATCCTTTAGTGACGGTTGTCTATTGTTACCCGTTACTAATATTGTGGTCATTTTGAAAAAAAATAGTTTTTAAGTTGAATCCTGAATCAAAGCCAGGCATGATTTGACATCCAACATTCCAAATAGCATCACAAACAATTTATCACCAAACACAGATAATTCATCACAAAATATTTATAACATAATATTACATCGATCATACCCTAGGTTTACACCACATACATTACAACTTCAATTGCATTATTATTGATGTTGAAATGGAAGACGTACACTGTGCCAACTTCTAACGAGTTGTCGCGAAGAAACTGGCCAAAACCTTTAGTTAGATAGCACCGTCCATCCGTCGCTTTATGCACCGCAATTGGGACTGCCTTAAACCCTAATGCTGCAACTTGAATCTCAATGATCTGGTGGTGTAGGTGAGGTGTGATATACTTTTCACAATACTGCCTTGAAAATTACTATAAAAATAAAATTAAAACAAAGCTATTAGAGAAGGCTATATGTATAGATGATCTAGTTAACCAACTACATGTGCAAATAACTTATCACCGACTTCTTGTTGATGATCGTGTTATTTATTGTGCAAACATATAACCGACTCCCGAAGGATAAACCTGCCGAGATGTCTTGCAGGAGTGTCTTCCTTGCTGGAGTTACATCTGTTGAATTGCTAAACTAACAGATGTGCTTCAATTGGTCCATTTGGTTGGTCCATTTTGAGATAAATAAATGTATAAATTGATATTTAATAGTAAGCATGAACAAACTTACGAGAATGAGAATGCAACCGATCCGAGGTGCGGAGATGCGGAGGGCGTCAGAGCGGTGAAGAGCACAACGACGAAGGCGACGCCAGCGACGGGAGTCTAAGGTTAGGGCACACGCGAAATAAAAAGTGTAACGATTTACTTCGGTGTCTCGTCTATATATAAGTGGAAATCATCAATGATGGGTGAAAACATAACATGTCACTGTAGTTAAGCTCTTTAGTGACACGTCATGGTATGACCCGTCATTAATGAGTGTGTTTTTTCTTCAGTGACGCATGTGAAACAGTCGGTTACTAAAAATGTATTAGTGATAAAATGTATTAGTGATACATATTTTTTACCGGTCACTAAAAATATATCAGTGATATGCATTTTTTACCGATCACTAAAACTGTAATAGCGAGAGCTAGTATATACGCAATAATGCATTATAAATGAATGGATTGATGGATGCAGCTGCGGCAATGGTAGATCGAGCGCGCGGCCATTGATTAACGGCCACATCTGAGCTGCTGGCCGCATTCAATTAATTCGGCCATTGAATGCGCCACCTTCCCCGCCATCAATTTCGATCCAACCTAAAGCCTCCTCTTACATCTGCTCCACTCCCAGCACCGGCTGCCACTCTCACTCTCACTCTCACTCTCGATCGATCACTATCTAGCTCGCACTCTCGATTCCATCCAGCAACAGCAATGGCGGCCGCTGAGAAGGGCGAGAACGACGCCGCGGCGGCGCCGGTCGTCACCGTGACCGCCACCAGCACCGTAGCCCCGGCCGACGACGCCAAGTGCGTCCTCGCCACCTTCGACCTCCCCTACATCACCTTCTACTACAACCAGAAGCTGCTGCTGTACCGCCTCCCCAACGCCGCCTCCGACTTCCCCGACGCCGTCTCCCGCATGTCCGCCGCGCTCTCCGACGCCCTCGCCTGCTTCCGCCCGCTGGCCGGCCGCATCCGCCAGGACGACGAACACGACGGCGCGCTCTACGTCGACGGCCAACAAGGCGCCGAGGTCGCCGAGGCCGCCGCCGACCAATTCTCCGTCGACGACCTCGCCGGAGAGGAGTGCTCCGACGACGCGGACAAGGTCATGCAACTCCTCGTGCCCTATACCGGCGTCATGAACCTCGAGGGGCTGCACCGCCCGCTGCTCGCCTTGCAGGTACGTCCTTTCGTTCCATAATGGAACTTCCATTCCTACCTAGCTACTACGTTTTTTATCTGAGATATATTGGATATATTGGAGATACAAAAAATTAGGCAAAATTTGATTTCTTAAATAGTTCAATTTGTCGGAAAAATCATTAAACATATAAAATAACAAATATATAATACATAGATGAGAACCTCTCACGTGTTGGGAATTTTTGGGTCTTAAAATTATCTAGGCAAAATGCATATATCTTTTGTAAAAATTTTGGAAGATAAATACTGTATTTAGTTAACTGCTAAAAATGCTTATAATTGTTTCGTATTTAACTGAATAATAATAATAATATAATTTTTTTGATTTTCAAGTTCAACTCATTTGTTGTCTTTCAATATTTTTTCGTAGTGTTAATTTAACTGTCTAATAAATATTTATTTTTTGATTTTTACCGTTGCGTGACACGGGCACGCTACTAATTTTTAGTTAACTGTTAAAAAATAAAATACTATTTTTCATATACATATACGTGTTATATTTTTTTGGCGGGATAAATTTTAGTAGAGGACATTAATTAAAAAAATACTATACGTACATTGTATCCGTATGTGCAGGCCAATTAATTAGCTAACCAACAAACACTGTTTATATTTATTCATCCAAATTTATACAATAGTACTATTTTGTCCAAAAATATTTTATTACATTTTGTTTTTTTCTAAAAAACTTCTATCTATTTCTAGTTTATCTAGATCCGAGTATTTGGTTCACGACACTAGCCATGTGGTTTCGTACATTTAATAATGTTACTATTTAATACATTACGATGAATATATAAAAAATTTAATATAATAATAATACTATTTAATTTAATGTAAAAAAGTAATACGTAGAAGATTTTCGGAACGAGTGAAATAAAGGAATTTTTAAAATAATATTTTTTAAAAAGAAAATTTCAAATTTGTATGGCGATTTTGAAAAATTACAGAAGTAGGTACTGATCGACACTTGAAATGTCGATGAGATGTCACATCAGCTCCAGTCGACTAGAGTTGATGTGGTAGAATCTGATAGGAGCAGCATTCAGTCGGCACTTGGAGTGCCAATTAGAGTTGACGTGGTACCAGTCGGCATTTCGAATACCGACCGATACTCATTTTTGCAATTCTTCAAAATCGCCATACATATTTGAATTTTTTTTAAAAAATATTATCTCCGGAAAAATTTCAGAAATAAGGCAAATCGCTGACGTGGCAAAATAATAAATAATAAATTGGACGCATGGATGCATGGATGCATGCAGCTGACGCGGCTGAAGGATGGGTTGGCGGTGGGGTGCGCATTCAACCACGCCGTGCTGGACGGCACGTCCACGTGGCACTTTATGTCGTCGTGGGCGGAGCTGTGCCGCGGCGCCGGCGCGCCGTCGCTGCTGCCCGTGCACAACCGCGCCATAGCGCGCTCCGTCCGCGTCCGCCTCCCGCTGCCGCCGTCTGCCCAGGACCACGAGAAGGCCGACCCCAACGGTCCCAAGAAGCCGCTCGTCGCACGCGTGTTCTCCTTCCCGGCTTCAGCCGTCGCCCGAGCCAAGGCCGCCGCTAACGCCGCCCTCCCGCCCGACGCCAAGCCGTTCTCCTCGTTCCAATCGCTCGGCGCCCACATCTGGCGCGCCGTCTCCCGCGCCCGCGGCCTCGGCCCCTCCGACATCACCGTCTTCGCCGTCTTCGCCGACTGCCGCGCCCGCCTCGACCCGCCCGTCCCCGCCGCCTACTTCGGCAACCTCATCCAGGCCGTCTTCACCGGCGTGCCGGCCGGGATGCTCCTGGGTGGCCCGCCGGAGCTCGCCGCGGGGCTGCTGCAGAAGGCCATCGACGAGCACGACGCCGCCGCCGTCACGCGGAGGCTGGAGGAGTACGAGGCGTCGCCCAAGCTGTTCCACTACAGCGACGCCGGGCCCAACTGCGTGGCCGTCGGCAGCTCGCCGCGGTTCCGGGTGTACGACGTCGACTTTGGGTTCGGCCGGCCGGAGCGCGTGCGCAGCGGCGGCAACAACAAGTTCGACGGGATGGTCTACCTCTACCCGGGCCGCGCCGGCGACGGCGGCATCGACGTCGAGCTGTCGCTGCAGGCGGAGCCGATGCAGAGGCTAGAGAAAGACGACGACTTCCTCCTGCTCCTGCGAACTGCAGCTTAATAATTATGCATGCATGTTCCGCGCGCGTATTAATTACTAAATTTATCAATCAATTCATTAGTGGTTCGTTGCTATCTACTCTAGATATGTGCTTCTCCGATGTCATAAGTATTAAGGATTTTTATCATCAGTCCAGTTTTCTAAAATAACAAGGATTAGCATGCACTTTGTTCGTCTCGTGTAACATCATATATTTATTGTAACACAACATCTCATACGTGCTGCTACTTGAATTACATTCATGTTTAGTTTTCATGCTCGTGTTCATCAAATCCAACTGATCACGACAGTGAGCACATAATGACAGATTAACTCTTAAGCATTCGAGGTAATTAGTCCAAGTTGCAGGCTGCAAGCTAGCACACAAGTGGCAGTAATCTATGGCTACAGCTGGAAGCTGCCTTGACAAACCAGAGCATCTGAACTGAGCTGAGCTGAGCTGAGCTGAGCTTCAGTTCATTTGAAGGCCTGAGATTGGTAGAAGCAGAGGTACTAGTTAGGATTAATTATGAAACAGATTAATTAATTGGTATGTATACTAATTACGTCTGACATGTCTCTTTCGGGCTGGGTGTCATATGAGGGAGGTTCCAAGTAGGGATGTTGCTATTCATGTATGCATGTAACACCGCGTTGACTTAATTGCCTGCCATTTCGATCCCCTCCTCTTCTTCCATCGATCCATCTCCGCCGGCCGCCGCCGCCGCCTCTCTAGCTAGCTACTCTCGATCTAGGTCGCGCTCATCGATCGATCGGATGTGTTTGCTGCAGTAGCTAGTCAGCTAGCGAGTCGAATTTTGCAAGATAGCTCGAGAGGTAGGGAGGATGATAGGAGGAGGAGGAGGTGTCGCCGGTGCAAGCCCTTACATGGTGCAGAGCCAGCACGGGCTCGATGGCAATGGCATGGACACCGCTGCATTCATGGGCGTGGGCGGCGAGCAGCAGCTGGCGGCGGTTGCTGACAGCCGCTGCCACGCCTTGCTGTACAACCTGTCCGTGCTCAAGGATAGGGTGCAACAGCTGCACCCGCTCGTCGGCCTCGCCGTCGCGCGCGACGGGCACGGGCCGCTCGACGTGTCCGCCGCGGACGCCGTCATCCAGGAGATCGTGGCGGCCGCGTCATCCATGATGTACGCCTTCCAGCTGCTCTGCGACACCACCACCACCACCACCACCAGTAGCGCGCAGCAGCAGGAGGGCGGCGTCGCCGCCGTCGTCGGTGTTGGCCATGGCGCCAAGCACAACCATGGGGACCAGATGGCCATCACGGACGACGACCACAATCTCATGCAGCAGCAGTGGCCGCAGAACGACGACATGAGCCTGCAGCATGGCGGCGCCGCCCATTACGGCAGCAGCAGCGGCGGCGGCGGCGGCGGCCATGTAGTATTCCGCAGCGAGACGGCTGCGGACACGATCATCGAGCTGGACGCGGCGGAGCTGCTGGCCAAGTACACGCACTACTGCCAGGTGTGCGGGAAGGGGTTCAAGCGCGACGCCAACCTGCGGATGCACATGCGCGCGCACGGAGACGAGTACAAGAGCAACGCAGCGCTGTCGAACCCGAGCAAGGCGAAGGGCGAGGAGCCGGAGACGGCGGCGCCAGCGAGGAAGTACTCGTGCCCGCAGGAGGGGTGCCGGTGGAACAGGAGGCACGCCAAGTTCCAGCCGCTCAAGTCGGTGATCTGCGCCAAGAACCACTACAAGCGAAGCCACTGCCCCAAGATGTACGTGTGCAACCGCTGCGGCCGCAAGCACTTCTCCGTCCTCTCCGACCTCCGCACCCACGAGAAGCACTGCGGCGACCACCGCTGGCTCTGCTCCTGCGGCACCTCCTTCTCCCGCAAGGACAAGCTCGCCGGCCACGTCGCCCTCTTCGTCGGCCACCAGCCCCTCCTCCCGCTCGACGTCCCCCGCGCCAACAGGCGATCGTCGTCCGCCGCCGCCGCCGCCATTAATGGCGCCGTGCCCTGACATGCATGATATCTCCACATTATTAACTGTACCATCAGATTAAGCTTCGATCAATAGACGGAACCTATCGACCAAATTATTTCTTCTATTTTTTTTCACGTTGACATTTAACTGTTTATATATCTTTGTCAAATATTTAAAGCGTCCATATAAGTTTGCTATTTCTAAAACGACAAACTAGAATTACAATTTCACAAAAAATTATGTATACTATTTTAAAAACTATTTTAAAAGAAACTAATATTGTACAATATTTGTAAAATAGTATTGGGCCAAATTTAGGAGCACATTCCGAACTATGGATAGCCAGTTGCCAAATAGGGATCCCCTGAGTTGCTCAGGCGACAATTTTTTTAAAAAAATAATACGATTTTTATTCAAAATTTCAAATATGTTGGGTGTATTTTAGAATTTATAAAAATAGTTTTCTGTTAGTAATTGATCTAAATCGGTAAATAGTACGCCGCTCTAGTCAGTGTTTAATACGTCGATCTAGATATATCATCTTCCGATTTAGGTTGATTCGATCTAGATCAACATACCATCCATCAATCTAGGTTTAATCACCCCTAGATCGGTAGACTATATGTCGATCTAAAGTCGACAAACTTTCCGATTTAGACGAATAGACCTAGACCGATAGATGGTATGTGGATCTAGGACTGATCGATTTAGATTAACAAACCAATTATCGATACAAGGATATTTTTACTAATTCCAAAATCTACCTATCAGATTTGAAATTTGAATAAAATTGTATTATTTCTAGAAAAAAGTTCCTCAGGCGACGTGTAGTAGCTAGCCAGAGTTGAAGGCGAACAAATCTTCCGATTAATCGCATGACATCACTGGATTATTGACTAGTTAAACTAGCTGATGATGTCGATTAGATTGGTCAAAGATCCCCTTCACACACACACACGATCAAGTTGCAAATTAGCCGATTTCGATTTGGCTTGTTATAGCTTATCATCGGTCCGAATTATCTTAAACCACACATTTCAAATTCCCAAATGATACATTTATAAAAAAATTATATACAAACTACATAAGAAATTGGTTATCAAGCTTTTAGTCCTTTAAACTATTTGATAAAAAGGTTAAATCACCTTACTATTAAATGGACCAGGTAGCAAGGATAATTACAATTAGCTTACTTGACAACGAGAAGACGTGTGTATATAATATACATTAGTGTTATGTGTGAACTGAAATGGATTAATCTTCCAGTCAACGTATGACTGACATATTAAATAAAATGGATATATGGCACGTTGTTTCAGGAAACAAAATGTGTCAATTACTTGTATAATATATATATATATATACATACACACACGGGAGCGTTATTCTACACCACGCGTATAGAATAGCTATTTTACACTGACTACTTTCAGTAGTTGATTTTCTCAGTAGAATAGAAATTAAGTAATATTTTTTCTCAGTAATAGATTTCTCGGTAGAATAGCTATTCTACACCTGTGGTGTAGGATAGCATTGTATGCACACATATATATACATATATATACACTGGAGTGCTATTCTACACCACTACTTTTAGTAGTAGATTTTCTCAGTAGAATAGTAATTGAGTACTAATTTTTTCTCAGTAGTATATTTCTCAGTAGAATAGTTATTCTACACCTGTGGTATAGGATAGCATTTGTATATATATACGTATATGCATATATATATATACACATATACACACACATATATACACATACATACACATATATATATACACATATACGGGAGCGCTATTCTACACCATGTGTGTAGAATAGCTATTCTACACCGACCACGGGAGTACTTCTTCCAGTAGTATATTTTCTCAGTAAAATAGCAATTGAGTACTACTTTTTTCTCAGTAGAATAACTATTCTACACACGTGGTATAAGATATCATTTGTATATATATATACGCTCTAACAGGAAGTCACACTTAATTAGTGTTAATTGCTCCAGAGAGCCTTATATACAATGCATCTTATGACCTCGGGTAAAAACACATAACTTCTCCACAAAAGTTGATCAAAATTATATATATATCAGACATTTAATGTTAACCTACACTAAAAGAAAAGAGAAACTTTTCATCGGCTAAAATAACTTTCGTCGGTTTTTCCAAAAACCGACTTCCGTTGGCCTCAAGGAGCCGACGGAAGTTAACTTATCTTCCGTCGGCTTTAACTGTGGCCGACGGAGGTTAACGCCGACGGAAGTTAAGTTAACTTTCGTCGGTTCAACCTTCAACCGACGGAAGATGTTTTTCCCCAAAATCGTGTGTGCTCTATTTTTCCCCAGCCCGTCTTGCCTAGGTTTTCTAGCTTCGCATCCCCACTCTCGGTCCGTCCACCCGCCTCCCCTTCGCCGCCTCCCCGCCTCTCTCTCTCCGCCCGCCTCCCCTTTGCCACCTCCCCGCCTCCCCAACTCCCGGTGGCCGCCTCCGCGCCCTCCGCCTACCTCCCTGCCTCTCTCCCTTCGCCCGCCTCCCCTTTGCCGCCTCCCCGCCTCCCCGACTCCTGGTGGCCGTCTCCGTGCCCTCCGCCCGCCTCCCCGACTCCCGGTGGCTGCCTCCGCGCCCTCCGCCCGCCTCTCTCCCTCCACTCGCCTCCCCTTCGCCGCCTCCCCGCCTCTCGGTGGCTGCCTCCGCGCCCTCCGCCCGCCTCCCCGTCTCCCCGCGAGTTCGCACGCAGTCTTGGCTGAGCAGTGCCGATCTGCATCCCGCGAGCAGCGGCGCCGGCGTCCTACCACTTCCGCCGCATTCTCGCCAGTGAGCACCCGTGCGCACATCCTTTTCCTTGTCTAGATCTGGAAGCTTTCTCTTTGCCCTAAACTGATCTTCTCTTCTAGATCTGTAAGCTTTTCTCTTTGTCTTAGTCTTAGAGCTAAATGCATTGTTCTTATTCACGTGGCGTCTAAGCCATGCCTTAAGCATGACGATGTATTGTTCTTTGTCTTAGTCCTAGAGCTAAATGCAGCAAGAACATATAGTTTTATTCATGCAATTTCATTTTCGTGAAGATCTGTACGATGTCCCTTAAGTTAGCAATATAGTATATAAGCTTCATTTCTGAGATTCGCTAGTGCTCTGTGAGGTTTATGTTCGTGAGCTCTGTGAGGTTTATGTTGAATGGTGGGATTCTGATACACAACTGTTTATGTTGAAACAATACATTTCTTATATATGCATTAAACTCTATGCTATTTTGGACTTGTTGTATGGTACTGATTAGTGATTAGTTAAGCTAGCAGCAGATTGGTGTGGAATTAGTCATCCCTATTTCAGAATCTTCTTCAGAATCTTCTGTAAAATGGTTCATGGGTTTTGAGAAATAAATCATATGCAGTATCTAATGGTTCTTTTATTTTCAGGTTCTAGCAAAAACATCTTCCAAAAGCATATGCATTATCCTTGGAATGTGATTTGAATGTCACACATGAGAGAGTTCTTATTTGTTGTATATACTTTGAATGTACTTTTGTATATACTTTTGAATGTAATATATGTAGGAATGTAAAATTGGACCATGCATATACTTTTGTATATATTTTTGGATTCATGATCTTTTTAGCTGAATTTGTATGAATGTGATTTAAACATGACAATTAATATATTTGTTGACTTTGGATATGAATGTGAATGTCTTGTATGTTTGTGAATGTGGATATAATTTATTAGTGTGTAATCTGACAGAAAAAACAGGAAAAAACATAGAAAAAAACAAACATAAAAAACACAGAAAAAACAAACAGAAAAAACAGAAAACAGAAAAAAACAAAAAATGTAATTTTTGTCGGCTATACTTTGGCCGACGGAAGTTACCGATTCTTCCTGATAACTTCTGTCGGCCAAACCTGGCCGACGGAAGTTAACTAATTTTTGTCGGCGACCGACGGAAGTTAGCTAACTTCCGTCAAAACGATTCCGTCGGCCAAATGCCGACGGAAGTTAGCGTTTTGCCGACGGAAGTTAGCTTCTTCCGTCGGTATTAAACTATCTTCCGTCGACAAAGCCGACGGAAGTTCCCTGTTTTCTTGTAGTGCTACCGCATCATCTCACGAAGTTGAAATCGTGTACAGATGGATGTTAGCTAATAGTCTACTTTTTTCTCCCTTCTCGGTCTCAATACTAATCTAATATAATAATTCTTGCAGCATACTTACATCAGCTTGTTATACTTGCTCTTATATGCCGTCGGAGGGACCAAAGAGGTGGAGTGAAGGGGTAGCGGTGCCGAGCGGGTGAGGTGAGGAAGAGGATGGATTGAATGGAACAAATTACAAAATTTACGCCGCAACACATTTGGATCTACGTGGTATACTAAACAATTAAAGTTTATGTACATAAATGCATAATATCTAAGTCGACATGTACCATATTACTTAATACCTGTTTGTTTCCTCACATCGAATGTTTATATACTATTTTCGAGTATTAAATATAGACTATTTACAAAACCCATTCATAATGGGCCGATTATTCGCGAGATGAATCTAATGAGCCTAATTATACCATGATTTGACAATGTGATGCTTCAGTAAATATTTGCTAATCATATATTAACTAGGCTTAAAAAAATTATCTCGTGAATAATCTTAAGATTCTGCAATTATTTTTATAATTAGTTCAAATTAGTCTTTCAAATTAATATCTAAACATAAGATATAACACTGACTAAAATATAGACTATTAAACCAAACACCCCCTTAATAAGATACCTTAATCCCTTCACGTAGGATTGGGAGAGACGGTGCTAGCTTGATGAAAGTCAAATGCATATATGACACGTCAGCTACTGCACCCCTTGACTTTGCTCGAGCTAGCTAGCAGCTAGAGGTCGTTGTTGAGCAGCGTAGCAACGAGTAAAAAGTCCAAAGCGGAAGATGAGCGGAAACTTGCAACTACTTTCCAATTTGCACACTCATCACTTCTCCATTTGTGAAAATTTTGCAACCTCATCACCTCTCCGTTTGTGAAAACTGATGTGAGGATTAGAGTGTAATTTTTTACTCCGTTTCTAGTGTAGTTTTAAAGGTGGAGATGCATTAGTATTATACGAAAAATCGTTAACGACGGTTATACCGAGATTATAATCAATTAAAAATATCAAACTACCTTGGTTAGAAATTGATGATATAATAAAAATACAATACTTTAAGTAGAATGCACCATAATAGTGCTCTGTTTATATACCATTTCCTATAAAACATAATAAGATCTTGTTTGAGAGCATATTTTTTTTGTAGTTTTGAAAACAATACTGTAGTATTGAGTAATACTGCAGTATTGAGTAATACTACAGTATTATATACTGAAAGGTGTTTGGCAACTTCATCTCTCTGTAAAATAAACTGCAGTATTAGAAATACTGTACTCAATCTACAGTATTGAAAACTTTGGTACGAAGCACTTCTTCTAAAACTATGCTATTATAAAATGTAGTATTATCATGGATGTTTTATAGTCAGGGCCGGTCCTGACATTTTGTGGCCGGTACGGAATAAAAAATAGAGGCCTATTAGCAGGCCTGCTGTCCGTAACTTGTGACTAATTTGTAACTGAGTTTTATTAATACTTGTGAGGCCTATTAGCATACTACATTTTGGAGGCCCCCTACTTTCGGAGGCCCGGTGCGGTCGCACCGTTGACACTGGCACAAGGCCAGCCCTGATTATAGTGTACTTTTTGAAATTCTGTAGTTTCTAAAAAATGTGTTTCTAAAAATCACCTAAGTTTTTGACATCAATATATATATATATATATATATATATTATCGATACTTTATAGATAAAAATAATATTGATAGAAATATTATAGAAGAGCTGAATTAACACATCGTAGTAAAATGTAGACTTTGTCAACGGAGGGCACAGAATTTCGCAGTAAAGCTGGGACGCTTCTCCTTCTCTTTCTTTCTTATAGCGCAAGCCAAGCCATCGTCTTCGTTTCGGCGAGCAAAGGCGAGCCGAAAATCTGGCAATCGGAAACTTTCCTCGATTCCCAATCCAGGGCACGACCACATGACCCGCCCGTCGTCCGCGCCCCCGCCGGCTCCGGCCGAGGCCACGTTACTCGCCCCCGGCTTCCGCTTCCACCCCACGGACGAGGAGCTCGTCTCATACTACCTCAAGCGCAGGGTTCTCGGCCGCTCCCTCAAGGTCGACGCCATCGCCGAGGTCGACCTCTACAGGCTCGAGCCGTGGGACCTCCCCGCACGCTCCCGCCTCCGCAGCCGCGACTCCCAGTGGTACTTCTTCAGCCGCCTCGACCGCAAGCACGCCGCCAACCGCGCCCGCACCAACCGCGCTACCGCCGCCGGCTACTGGAAGACCACCGGCAAGGACAGGGAGGTGCGCCACGGCCCCAGGACGGTCGGCATGAAGAAGACGCTCGTCTTCCACGCCGGCCGCGCCCCCAAGGGCGAGCGCACCAACTGGGTCATGCACGAGTACCGCCTCTTCGACGGAGACGACGCCGCAGTGGACCCGCAGGTACCTGCTCCCATTTTAAGGGAATAATTTCTGTTCCCGCAGTTCATATCTGTGGATTTGGCGTTCGAGTTAGATCGACAATTCTGTTTTTTCCCCAATAACCAATGTTTTTTCCTCCTCTCTATTTCGGGGAAATCGAAGAGTTTGGTAACTGCTGCTGATTGTTACACTACTATTGTGCAGGCTTGTTTACTACAATTATAGGCTCAATTTGTTATCTGCTGTACTAATAATGCTAAAATGCGACATGCTGATGCTGATTTTGAGACCTTTGTCAACAGGATTCGCTCGTGGTGTGCCGAATCTTCCAGAAAGCTGGCCCAGGTCCGCAGAACGGGGCGCAGTATGGAGCACCCTTTGTTGAGGAAGAGTGGGAGGAGGAGGAGGAGGAGGATGAGGATGAGGAGTATGTTGGTCTGCTGCCGGTGGAGAGAGACAACTCTGGTGACCTTGAGGTTCCTGGTTCTATGGACAAAGGCTATCTTCAGATGAGTGATCTCGTTCAGGTATAGTTGCAAACCAGCATGCCATCTGTTTTTCCTGACCATTCTATTAGAAATTGTGTGCCATCTAATGCCAAATGCTGAAATTGAGTACCTGCAACTTTTAGTGTTCCATGCCTGAAGATTATCAATTTGGTCTGTTATATCTTCCATATAAATACTAAGCATTTTCCTGTCAAACTGTGAAATGATAGTTGATGGCACCTTTTGTAAGATTAAACTGTCTATTACTTAAGATGTATTTTTTGGTACCTTGCGTTTATGTACATTGATTAACCATCTATGATCTACCTTGTGCTGAATTGGAATGCTGGATTTGCTCCAGTATTGTCCTTTAGGCAGCTTGTATTGATGAATTTCTTTGTCATGCTGTGTAGCTTGAATGCATGTATGTATTGGCTTTTTGACATACATCTTCATATCTTTGACAGGATTAGGTAGCAAGTCATACGAGATCACAAACAATAGTCATGATGTCATAGTATTCATGTCTATATATGAGCATTAATAGGTTGAAATTTTTGTGTTGCCTATCTATGTCTTTCACTGTATGTTACCAACTTCACAGGGCCCTGAAACACATTCTTATAGCCTGTTGAACATATTGGTGTTTTGGTAAAAATATGTTTCCTCTAGTAAAAGAGGAGCATATTGTTCATCCGATTCCAAGCAGGTCATAGTTTTTTTGTGTGAGTTATGTTCTGCAGGTGATTATTTCCTGTTTCAGTCTGTCCATTTCTTCACCTAACATGTATCCACTGCCTGTTAATTGTTCTAATTATACCATCATTTCCTTTTTCAGAACTTGGGTGATCAAAATGAAAATGGCACTCTTGCTTTCCCAGTTGCTGACACTTCAAATAACAGTAACCATTCTGAGAATGTGGATGGAAATTCAGGGGACATTTTAAGTGACCCAAACCTTGGTTCTATTTTTTTTCACGATGCTGATCCTGGGGAGCAAAACAGTGTAGTGCTTAATGAAAATATGCTATCTAATGTCAGTGCTGGAGATGCTTTTAATGTTTCTAGCCCCAATGATGGATTCCTCGAGCTGAAGGATTTTGCAGATGTTGCAAATTTGGATAGTTCTTTAGGTAATGAATCCACTATCTGGCCTTCTGATGGTTGGCCCTGGAAAATACCTGAATGCGTGGAGGCCGTAAATGGGGCTAGCATTGAATTTCCTCCCTTCACTGATGAACACACTTTTCATCCAGATGAGTTGGAACAGTTATTGCAGTCACTGCAAGAAGACTCCCATATGGGTTCAAGTATCTCTGACCCCCCACATTCATCTATAGCAAATTTAGTTAAGCCAGAGAATGATTCTTTGATGTTCTATGATGCACTCTTTGATTCACACTTTGATTCCACAGTGTGTGATGATAGTTTTAAACAGCTCAATGGATTTCTTGGCTCCCCAGCAACAAATCTATCTGGTATTGACATGTTCGATGATGGTATGCCATACTATGATGCAAATGATATTCTGGTCTCAGTACCGCAATCAGCTGGTAAAAGCTCCTCTGCTTCTATCGGGCCAGTCCTTACACAAGAGGTATGCAATCATTTGCACCAGGAGATACTTGCCGCGTTTTGCGCAGATCATTGATGTGTTTACTGGAGATCACCCACAAATTTCTACTTTTACAGGTCAACAATACAACCTATACATATAGTCCAACTCAAAAGGTTTTACCAGAAGCGGGTAGTCAGTTAAATTATGTTGTTTTACCAGGTAATATTACTATGGAGAAGTATCATATGTTAATTGTTGTTTTCTGCTCTTTGAGCAAGATTGAAGTATTAGACCAATTTGTGTTATTAGTTTTGCTCAATCAGGGCAGTGTTACAACAAGCATGTGATACATCATTTCTCATTGCGTGATCACTAGCTTGTACCTGTAAATGGACATTAATGACAGGTTTTTGTACTGTGTTCCACAGATTCCCAGACAAAGAGTAGTTCCATGGGGAAACGATTTGTAAAGATGCTGGATTCGATCTCTGCTCCCCCTGCTTTTGCAGCAGAGTTACCAGCTAACCTTTGCAAGTCCTTGGCTCCAATTTCTGGAGCACATACCAACACCATCCATGTGTCTGCTGAAGTAATCAGCATAGGAAGTTTATCTGTTGATTCTGGAGATAAGTGGTCTCTTCAGAAGGATCAAGGCATGGAGCTGCTCTTCTCAGCAGATTTTGAGCCTGATACCCATGTACACTGTGGTTGCAACACGATAACCGCAGTGCTGCGTGGCGGCTTCTGCCTCTTCTTCTTCTCAGCAATGATGCTCTTGGTGAGCTACCGGGTGGGCATGTGCATCTATGGCAAGTAGCCTGCCAGTATTGAAGTAAGAATATGACATTAGGTAACCGTATGTGTATTGCGGCAAACTGGGGAACCTCCTGCTGGCTTAATGTATTGCATGACATGACCTCCTGTGTTACAAGCGGAAGCTGGCAAAGCAGCACTAGCAGTACTGTTTTGCAGCTTGAGGGCTAGTTGGTGTATGTAAGAATTCCTCAAGCGCAATCAGTAGTCGTATGCGCAAATTGCTTACTGTGGTACTCCTATTACTCATGTTTCTGGTTGTCTCGGCCGCTTGGGCGGTGCCGGTGCTAGTGCAGATGCTGTAAATATTCTCCAAATCTGCAATGAAATGAACCAAGATGCATTTGCTCTATGTGTCACACGCCATGCAAGAAGGGGCCTGCAGGCCAACCCGGCCAACCCACAGCCCAATCACGCCTGTTCATGTAAACAGTACTCACGGTACTGTTCTATCATGTGGTACTGTTAGCAGAACTCCAATTAGGTTAAGATTCTAATTCAGTTAGAATTGAGTTGTTAGATTAAATGATTCCTAGTAAATTAAGGTTGTTAGAATTAGATTAAGGTTGTTAGATTAGATCAATCTTGTACCTATATAAATATGGCGGATGCACTAGAAGAAATCGTTGAGTGTTTAGAAAAGGTTTAGCCTTTCTATTGTATCTCTGTCTCGGTGGTGCGACGTGGAGCGTGGTTCCATACACAATGTTTTGCTATCCTCCTCGACCCTGGATCCCGATCCGTGACACTGACTGTTGCAATGTCTCAAGTTTTCAAGGGGAAAGGATTATTCTGTAGAAAATGCAGGATGGATCACGCTATCACAGGTATCTGGCAGTAAATTCTGGTACTGAAAAAAATCCTTGTCGCTGTAGTTTGGGTTACTTGGTGTTCTATCCCTCATTAGAATTTGATATGCTTTTGTCAGCAAAACTATATAGAAACACAAGCATTGCATGCGATTACATCGTTGGTGTACAGACTCAGCATTCAGCAGCATAGTATTGAAATTTCTATGGCATCCTTATTAAATAACTGCTGCAACCTGCAACTGCAAGCGGTTGTTTCTCACAGCTACACCTCTCCAGGGAGCATGGTGTCATCTGCAAGATCGAAAGATGCGTTACAACAGGCTGCCAGTAAAATAAGTAGGGGTTGTCTTGTGGATTATGAACCATGGGCAATCAAACTGTCGATATGCCCACATTCCTAGTATCACCAATCTCACCAAACTCGTGCGGCAAAACCAACAGGATTGTAGTTTAAGAGTTCTTACAATGATTTAAAAATAAAAGCGACGAGATGCAAGCTCATGGCAACTGAAAGCACAACACTTGCGAGGTGGAAACCGTGAAGTCCAGGAGTAAGTAGGACCTGAAACACAAGAGCAAGTAGAGAAGTGAGACAATTGCCTAAGGGCGGTCCGAATCCATAGTTTGTTAGTTGATATCTTAACTGATCTTATAATATCAATAAGACACTAATTTTAGAAGCCATACTCCTCTCAACCCTAATTTCTTAGTATATACTCATAATATATCTATGTACAGCGGCGGTGATACATCGGGTTTTAGTCAGGAGTCCGAAATTGTTATGAAATAGTTAAGGCCAATATATAAAACTGTTAAGGCCAATATATACTACTTTCTTGTGAGCTAATTGTGAACATAAACGATAGCTAAATAAAAGGTCCCTTTTTTTGAGCTACATCAGATACATTGGACTTTGGGAGCTGTTGATACCAACTCCACTGCAATACTTTGAATCACCGTAGAAGAAGGGCCTATGATCTGTATAATTTCAGCCTGCTCTGTTGATTGCTGAAAGCTATTAGTAAAGCTTCTTAAACTAGCTCTTGGGTTCCATTGTATTAAAGGTCATGAACAGAAGATGTAGGCCCATTTATCATTGGTGTACATACACCGGATGAAACGTCCATAATTTGTCACAAAAAAGTGGTTATATATTAATTAGTGTAGAAGCTCTAGGTTACAGTAGTTGGCAACAAGACAGTCCAACTTTGAGATTTGCTTTCTTCTTTGCCCACCTTGTATTTTCCATCTTCTAAAAATTTTTTTGAATGCAAGCGAGAGATTCGCCGCCGGATAGATTAAGAAGGGTAAAAACCCCGGGAGAGATTACAACCGTGATGAACTGAGGTTCACAACTCTAGATAAAGAAAATTACAGTGAAGATTATAAGTGAGAACGTTTAGCATGAAGGAAACTATTGACGTCCTCAGTGACTAGATTGCTAACATGATTAATAGATTCAAAGGTGGAGCAGAAAATACGCCGATTACGCTCCTTCCAAACGTTCCACCACATATAGATAATCAAACCATTGAAGTCCTTTTGATGATGTCGCGCGACCGCTTTTGAAGCCCTGTGCCACCACTCCTGCACGGGCTCGCAACTCGGCAACGATGGTGCACCAACTATGTTGAAGTGTACAACCAGCGCGTTCCAGACCTGCGCTGTGAAGGGGCAAGCACAAGCAAAATGTTGAGCTGTTTCCGGTTCCGTCAAGCATAACGGGCAAAGGACGGAGCATGGCCATCCGCGCTTGATAATATTATCGGCTGTTAGGATTTTATATTTGATGAGTGTCCATGCAAAAAATTTGCATTTGGACTCAGCACTTCCCTTCCACAGTTGGGAGTTAATCAATGCTCTACCCATACCAACAAATTGACAGTTATATGCTGTTTTTACCGAAAATTCTCCATTTGTAGTCCAACGCCACCGTATGTCATCGCTTTCCCTTACGTTGATGTCAACATTGTCAATGGCCTGCGCTATAGTAATCAATTCTTGTAGTTCCTGGATAGACGAAATTCTGTGAAGGGTTCTGACCCATGTGTTCTGGTTGAGAGCTTTGCTTACAGTGATCGATTTCCTAGTACAGGTGTTGTAAATTCTTGGCGTCAAGGTGGAGAAGGGCACTGGGGTTATCCAATTATCATGCCAGAAGCTACATCTTGTTCCATTACCTAGCAATATTTCCGTGGAAGTTTGAAAGAGATCCCTGTCTTTTGTTGAGCAAGGTGGAAGTAAGTTTGCCCATGGTCGGTTTGGGTCCTTCCAGTGCAGCCACTGCCAGCGCAATCTCAGTGCACGACTCATGTAATTCACATTTACAACACCAGCTCCGCCAACTTCCTTAGGTAGGCAAATTTGTTTCCAGTTTATAAGGCATATCGGTTTAGTACCATGCGGAGCAGCTGGGCTCTGATTAGTCCAAAGGAAGTTGCGACTTATTTTGTTCAATTGATCGTATAGCCACTTGTTTTCAGGAAAGACCGACAAATGGAATATTGGTATTGCCGACAAAGTTGATTTAATCAGGGCTAATCTCCCCCCTTGCTTAGCAATTTCCCTTTCCATGATGCCATTCTACTTGCTGTTTTATCAATCAGTGGCTGTAGATGATGTCTTCGCACTCTACCCAGATGTAGGGGGAGCCCTAGATAAGTGCAAGGGAAGGTCGACATGTTGGCAGGGAAAATAGTTGCAATTTCCCCAAGGTCGATTTCACTGCAGCGAATAGGGTAGCAACAAGTTTTGTCGAAGTTGATCTTTAAGCCAGACGCATCTCCGAAAGTGTCCAAAAGTTTACGCATACAAAGAGCTTCCATGGGACAGGCTTTCAGAAGGATGCCCACGTCGTCTGCGTAGAAGGATGCTCTAGTTTGAAGGTCATTGCCGACAAGTGGCTTAAGCAGTCCGTTTGATTCGGCACGGGCAATTAAACGCTGCAAAGGGTCAATGGCCAGTAGGAACAACATTGGTGAGAGCGGGTCTCCTTGCCTAACTCCGCTGCCATGAAGGAACGGTCTTCCAGGGATCCCATTAAGCACTATCGAAGACGAGGAGGTGGAGAGTAAGCTACAGATCCAATTGGTCCACCTAGGTCCGAAGCCGCGGTGTCTCAAGACTTCAATCAAGTACGGCCAGCTGATAGAGTCAAAAGCTTTGGAAATATCGAGCTTTATAAACAATGATGGTATCTTTAATTTGTGTAGCTTACGGAGGCTTCCTCTGACCAGGAGGAAGTTGTCATGAATGCCTCTTTTCTTAATAAATGCTGATTGATTACGCTCGATAAGTTGGTCCAGGAATGGTGCTAACCTTAGGGCAAGCAACTTGGTTACTATTTTGGTGAAACTGTGTGTTAGACTAATTGGTCTAAAGTCCTTTGGAGTACAAGCCCCAGCCAATTTTGGTATCAATACAATGTGCGCTGTGTTCAGGAGGTGTAGCGAGGGCGAACCATTCTCCAAGAAGTGATTAACTGCTCTCCAAAGGTCATACTTAATCACATTCCAGCATTTTTTAAAGAAGGTTGTAATAAATCCATCTGGGCCCGGGGCCTTGTCCATAGGCATTGCATCGATGGCGCTTTGAAGCTCTTGAAGTGTGGCCGGCCTCTCTAGGGAACTGAGGTCCATGCCCGGCTGATAAAGGGCATCTAGAGCTAGAGCACAACAACGGTTCGTAGGAATCCCTATTCTGGATACAAAATGATTGTACAGGGCGTCGGCCTTGCTCTCATGGTCAATAGCAACCGAGTTGCCAACTTGTAAGAGTGGAATATAATTTTTGGATCTTCTGCTATTCATTTTAATGTGGAAAAATTTTGAATTTGCGTCGCCATGTTTGATCCAACGGATTCTGGATCTTTGTTTCCACATTATTTTTTGCACCGAGGCTAGACCCAAAATCTTACTATGTATATGTGTACACGGAAAATCGATCATTCGCCTAGTAACATAGGCACTCGGCGAATCCCTAATTGCACTCGATGAAAATTTACCGACTGCTACACTCGACGAAAAACGCTCGCCAAACCTTAGGTTTACCGAGTGGAACCCTCAGGCATTCACAAACCATGACTCGTGATGACATGGCACAACAATTCGGCAACCAAAAATGGAGGTTTATCGAGTGCCATAAACGGCAAACCTCTGTTTTTTCAACCCACTGTCACGCCATCAAGACCTCTAATATACAGATTTTTTAAGTTTTTACTGTGTGTATAAATTATTGTCGAGCGTATTTGCCTGGAGCACTGATTATCTTCACCAAGTATCTGACAGAATACACTCGCCTTTGGCTACGACGCTTCCGATAGTAATGCATAGTTGCATACCCTAACTATCTGCATAAAAACAAGTAAAATAACGGCGGTATAAAAACAATTAGTAGTCAGGTCGTATACAAATAATACGTTTATCTGGACGGACATCATCATGGCAATGGACTATCAATGAACAGTGCAGATGAATTTTCTATATATGAAATTAAGTGCCTGTCGTCGTCTCGATGACTTGACTAGTTGCGCGCCTGCACCTCCATTTCTACGTGACCAGTCGTTTTCGCCGGCATCTCTCTCTACTACGTACGTGTCTCGTTCTGCAATGCATGCATGCACCTAGCTAGCTCCATCGATGGGATAATGAGAAACCCTAGATGATTTGATACTCAACATGAATTATTGTTTAATTATTTGATTCGTATAGGAATGATATACGAGATTATTTAGATCATATGAGTCATGACGATAAATAATGAAGTCAATTGTTTTGAGTATAGAATTGATATCATAGGGTGTGAAAATTGAAATGTGAAAATATGAAATGACCCAGTTGACTTTTATCTTAACGTCTGACCATTTGTCTTATTCATTTTTTTTGCTTATTCATTTTTTTGCAAATATGCAAAAATATAAGTTATACTTAAAAGCACTTTCCATAATAAAACAAATTAGAGAAATTTTACAGTGGGTTGAAGTACTTTCCGTAATAAAACAAATTAGAGAAATTTTATAGTCTTTGAGGAGGTACCAGGAGCTACCACATTTTTAGTGTTAATTTTGGTACCTCATGTGTCAGGAGGTACCAAAACTAACACTAAAAAATATGATATCTCCTGGTACCTTCTCAATGATTGTAAAATAACCCAACAAATTATAACAAAATAAATGATATTTCATTTTTTAATAAGACGAATGGTCAAACGTTGAGATAAAAGTCAAATGCATCGTTTAAAAGTTAACGGAGAGAGTATTATAGATCTTTACGATCCGTACAATCTAGATTCTACACCTAGATTGCAAGATTCAATACTTGTACAATCTGAAAATGAAATATAATCTAAAAAATGAAATATAATCTAAAAACTGGAAAACATCAACTATACTCAGACTATCTAGCTAGCTACTAAGAATCTATTCTTAAGCCGTCCCAGAAACCGAAACAAATAGCTCTTCAGATTAGATTAGGTTAGATTTAAATCGGATTCTAAACTGCCTCCGTTTTGATTATCAAAAACGGCGTCTTACACACCGACACGACGATCAGCAGCACACAGGTTTAATAAATAATCAAACGCCGACCGTCTATTTATAAAAAATATTAAAAATATATTTAAATAAAAGTATTTTTATAACAAATATACTAATATTATTTATATATATGAAATCGTATTTTTTTAATGTATTATCAATTTAATATTTTAGAGTTTCACCGTACGAATTATACTGCGTGATCTTTTTGAGAACATACATAATGTGTAGATGCTTCATGTAAAAAAGAAATTATTGGAATTCACATGAATTTTTAGCTGAATCGTAATGAACGCGCTGGTTAGCTAGCTCTTTCTTTCAATAAGGAAAAATATTTTCTATATACATCCAAATTAAGCGGGTGTTTTTGGTTACATGGACTGAAATTTAGTCGGTGTCACATCAGATGTTTGGACATCAATTTGAAGCGCTAAACGCAATAGAGGCCTGATACAAAAAACACAATTCAACTTATCAGGGGTGTTTCGATACGAGGACTAAATTTTAGTCCCTGATACATCGAATGTTTAGATACTATTTTGGAGCATTAAATATAGACTATTTATAAAATTCATCCATAATCGGAGGATAATTCGCGAGACGAATTTATTAAGCCTAATTAATCCATAATTAGCAAATGTTTACTGTAGCACCACATTGCCAAATCATGGCGTAATTAGACTCATTAGATTCGTCTCGCGAATAATCCACCGGTTATAGATGAATTTTATAAATAGTCTATATTTAATGCTCCAAAACAGTATCTAAACATTCGATGTATCATGGACTAAACGTATCGAAACACCCCTGATAAGTTGAATTGTGTTTTTGTATCAGGCCTCTATTGGAATTTGGAATGGAGTAGCTTTTTCTAACAGGTTTTTAGAGGATTTATGTTAAATTTTGTGAAAATCCGGTAAAATTTAAGGAGTCCATAATTAGTTTATTCCTACGATTAAGCAGTAAGGTGGTGCTTCTCCTGTCCGTCGTCTCCCCCATGTGATCTGATTTAGATCGTGAAAGACGACTAAGATAATCCAATAGCAAAGAACACAAGAGATAAATTTAGTGAGATGTGCTTCAAAATCCATCTGAATTGGCGACAAAAGAAACATATATAACATGAATTCTTTAAGTGTATTTATGTTGCTTTTCCGACCAGTTTTTTGGATAATAAGCTAAAAGCTAAACTAAATAGTTCCAGGGCCAACCGATTTTTTCGTAGTACAAACTAAAAGTTGAGGTCCTAACTTTTACAGCTTCTTTATTTAACTTTGAACGAAATTACCCATCATGCTATTACAACAGGACATGCTATTATAACATAACAATTTATGTAAAATTTTAAAAAGTAAAATATATCATTTTACTAAAATTCAAAAATATATAATTTTAGCATAAACATTACAAAAATTCATAATTATAATAAATAACATGTAAAATTGCATATTAAATAATGTAACCAAAGCTACCAAAATATAAATCCAGAGCTATTTCAACCAAACAACTTATCGGCTTTTATATAGCTCACATCTTACACAATTTTTCTGCATATCACAATACACAATGACTTTTTCGGAATCTGTCCAACCAGACGCACCCTTAGCAGCGTAAGAACTTCATCTCGATTGGCGTATTTTATTCTCTTTGCAATGGATTCTTCCCGGCAGAGTGAGAATTGAACTAGCTAACCACAGATTGAGAATGCCAGCAGACAACTAATTAAGCATGCGTGCATGCATGTGGAGACGTACGTGGTAGTTAATCTCCAGAATAATAAATTCAAATAACAAACGAAGCAGCACGTCGATCGTAAGGGCATCCCAACCACATGACTCGGATGGTTTTGTTGTCGTAGAAGGAGAGCAAGGAGGAGAGAAGAAAAGTGGAGGAAATGATTTCTCGTGAAATGATTTTTAGCTATGTGTATTGAGAGAGCGTACTAGTTTCTATATATGGGGCTCACTCATTTGTGATTGAGCAAATGAGAGAAAAGTAAATGGAGACAAGAAATCATGCATTATGAGATATAGTTTTTATGAGTGGTTTCTTAGTGACATGTTATGTACACACTACCGAAAAACGATTATTCACCGACTGTAATATTTCGGACACTCGGCAAAGATGGATTTGCCTAAAAAACACTCGGCAAATATATTTCGGGCACTCGGCAAAGATGGATTTGCCTAAAAAACACTCGGCGAACCAATTATTTGCCGAGTATTTTTTAAAAATACACTCGACAAAGCCTTGATACTAACGGACGTCACGACGTCGTGCTCGTGTGGCAAATTTTTTTTCGGGTTTGCCGAGTGTTTTTTGAAAAACACTCGACAAAGATTTTTAAATTTTGTGTGAAAACAATGTTTCAAGTCTATAAGGTATTTGAAATTTCATTTTAACTTGAATTTTTTCTATATTCACAATACAACATATATTATCTCTTGTAAAACTTTTATATTTTTAGGTTAGTTAGATATTTTTTATTCATTAAATATATTTCTAGGATTTAAATTGAAACATGTGAAATTTTAACTACAAGTGCCTAAAATAATGAACCAAAAAATATAAAAAATCTTATTCATATTTGTTAGTATATTTTGAGTTCTTATACAATAAATTAAAATAAATTTTGAAAAAAGTAGGTTGCGACACTCTATCGGCAACATAGATCTTAATAGTTTTTTAATTCTAAAAATAATCAAACGAAGTCTCAAAAATATGAGATTTATCATGGTGTTATGATATGATACATAGATACTATGCTAAAAATTTAAGAAAAAAAATTGATAATTATTTCCTATATTGTGCTTACAAATTGGACATTTAGAGAGGATGAATTAGTGTTTAGAGAAGAAATGGGATAGGTTTGAAATCAAATTAATGATTGAATCTTTGTTTTAACTTGAAATTTTTTTGCATTCAAAATATGACGTATATTATTCATTTTAAAATTTTCATATTTTTCTAGGCTAGTTAGCTATTTTTCATTCATTAAGTATGTTTCTACGATTTAAATTGAAATAGGTGAAATTTGAACTACAAGTGCCTAAAATAATGAATTAAAAAATATATAAAAATCATATTCATTTTTGTTAGTATATTTTGAGTTCTTATACACTAAATTTAAATAAATAAATAAAAAAATAGGTTGCAACACTCTATCGACAATGTAGACCTTAATTGTTTTTTAATTCTAAAAAATCAAAGGAAGTCCGAAAAACATGAGACTTATCATGGTGTTATGATATGATACATAGATACTGTGATAAAATTTTAAAAATGTTTTAATAAAGTTGTCACATATAGTGTTTAGAAATTGAAGATTTAGAGAGGAGGAATTAGAATTTAAAGAAGAAATGAGATATGTTCGAAAGCAAATTAATAATTAAATCTTTGTTTGAACTTGTTTTTTTCATTCAAAATACGACGTATCTTATCCCATAAAATTTGTTGGTATTTTTCTAAGTTAGTTAGCTATTTTTAATTTATTAATTGTATTTCTAGGATTTAAATTGAAACATGTAAAATTTAAACTAAAAGACATGAAATAATAAACTAAATCATCGAAAAAATCATATTCATGTTTTTATTCTATTTTTATGCATTACCCACTATATTTTTACAAATTTTGTCAAATAAAATAATGAAAAAAATGAACAAATTTGAAAAATAAAAAAAATTATGCCGAGTGCCATATTCAAGACACTCAGCAAATATAAATATTTGTCGAGTGTTGCACTCGATAAAAGCAAAATTTCGTTTCCGGCACTTTTTTCACTCTCCCACATTTTTTAACTCTTCCCCTAACTTTAAAAACATCCCTTTCCATTCATCCTCATCCCCTACCTCCTCACTCCTTTCTCCGCCCGACGCCTCCCCGGCCCAGCGCCGCCCGGCGCAGCCCTGGCCCCGCGCCGCCCCGGCCGCACCGCTCGGCGCCGCCGAGCTCGCCCACTCCATGGCCAAGCTCGGCCACGCGCCCTAGTGCCCTCGCCGGCCCCATCCCGGCGCCCCGACGCCGTCCTTTTTTTATTTTCTGAGTTTTACTTTGCCGAGTGCCACATTTTGACACTCGGAAAACCCAATGTCACGGTCGTCCGGGGCACGTCAAGTTGCTTTTTTTCCGAGTGTTGTGTGTTGCACTCGGCAAAAGGTTCGCCGAGTGCCTGACAAAAAACACTCGGCGAACCCATGTTCACCGATAACGTTTTTGTTGTGTACCGTCCGCCGAGTGCAACACTCGGTGAAGCCTTTGTCGAGTGCAAACAAGGCTTCGCCGAGTGCCAAAGGCACTCGACGAATATCTCTTCTCCCGTAGTGATAGAAACTATTAGATGTTTTCTAAGTTGGAAATACCTTAAGCATACTCTTGGCTCTTTTGTATAGCTATGTACCTAGCTAGGGTTTGTATAGTATAATAAAGTAATTTAAACTTTTTTATTTCAAAATAAAAATTAGATTACTTACGCCTAATCTACATGTAACTTCAGCTATATGAAATAAAATGTGGTTAAATTAACTGAAACATTAGTTATATAGATATATACAAATGATATCATATACCACATGTGTAGAATAGCTATTCCACTGAGAAATCAACCACCGAGAAAAAAATAGTACTCAATTACTATTCTACTGAAAAACTCTACTACTGAACTACCATAATCAATGTAGAATAGCTATTCTACACACTTGGTACGTGGTGTATATATATATCGTGCACACACATGGCAATGCTTGTATTTGCATCCATCCATCACAGTACTATATTCCTCGATCCTACTATGGAGTACGTATTTGTCAGCGTCGTCGGTGGCTGGTGGCCATACGTATGTACACGCATGCATGCATATATGCGTTTGTCAAACTGAATGGTTTCTCTGTCTGATTGGATTCAAGAACACAGCATGCAGCAGCACAATATAATGCATGCACAGATTAAAGAAAGGGATATATATATATATATATATATATATATATATATATATATATATACAAATGCTATTCTACACCACGGGTGTAGAATGCTATTCTACACCGACGTGAAATAGAGGGGTTGAGATTGGGTGGGGGGTGGGCACGATTGAGATGATCGGTGTAGAATAGCATTCTACACCCATAATGTAGAATAGCGTTCCCGTATATATATATATATATATACGGGAGCGCTATTCTACACCACGTGTGTAGAATAGCTATCCTACACCATAGTACATTCAGTAGTAGATTTTTCAGTAAAATAACAATTGAGAACTATTTTTTTCTCGGTAGTAGATTTCTCGGTAGAATAGTTATTCTACACCCGTGATGTAGAATAGCGTTTATATATATATATATATATATATATATATATATATATATATATATATATCGTCCGGTCAGGGTCGATCGGCCATGATTAATCTCGCAGCTCAGCTCGATCATATCGCATATATATATATATGCATTCCAATCGAAGAACACAGTTGCATGCATATCTACATATCTACATATATACATATATATGCCAAGAAATTAGGTGCAGGAGAACTTTCATCCATCATTGCTTTTCAGATCTGTATGCACTGTTTGTCCTTCCAGTTTGTCTTGCCCCCCATCTGAATGAATGAATGAGTGTATGAATGAATGTATGTGTGTGTGCATGTTTTGTTCCTTGAGATCAATGCAAGTTGTTGCATGCAGCCTGGAGGCAATTCAAGCAGACCCTGATGGGATTCCACTACTCCATGAGCTTAAACTAAAGGGAAGCTACATGTTAAAGAAGGGGAATAAAGCTAAAGAGATTAACCACAGACAAAGCAAGGCAGTGGCAGTGGTAGTGGAAGTGGAATCAACAACATGCATGTGCAGTTCTTGAGATATATATACAGAGGCATACCTATTCAACAGTATAGCACAGGGATTAACAAAAGGAAATGTTAGATTTTTATTACCTGAACTATCGTGATTGTTCAGATAACCCTGATTGGTTTTTTACTGCCACTGAATCCTAAGCAGGCAGAAAGCAAGCAGGAGGAAATGAAGCATGATGAACAACCAAAAACCAACGTGCAATATATAGCAACTGATGTAGTGAACTAGCTAGTGATCTGTCTGTCTGTCTCGCCCCCTGTAGTGTAGTGCCGTCTTGTACTTGCAACCTCAACAGGCCTCCTTCCTCCTTTGATATCTGTCTACGCCGAAGAATTACTGGCGATAAAAATCTTATTAGAATCAGATATACTTTCTTAAATATCACTCGTTTATCCGTTATTATACGTACCAAACTCTAAGGGTGTGTTTGGTTCGCTGGATATCTCTGTATGGGATAGAGTCATCTCATCCAGTCGGCTGTTTGGTTGGAGGAAGAAGGTGAATAAGATGACCAACGAGAGGAATATTTCTTCAATATACTGGATGGAGAGATTCAGGAAACTTTTCTGGATGAGCTCATCTAATATTGGATGAGATGATGTGTCGTCTCTTGATTGATTATTACACATTTATTTTTTCGTTTATAAATATTCAAATGATTTTTACTCCCAAATTATTTATCCAAATTATGATCTAATTACATCATTGTATTGATTATAATTTAATCTATAAAATAAAATCTCATTTGATTATATTTTTGTTAAAATATATATTTGATAAGTGGGTCCCACTAAATTTAATCTTATCTCATCCAAGTCGTGTACATCTAACCAAACAAAAATTTGTCTCATCCCATCCATCCAACCAAACACTTCAAATGTATCATCTCATCCCTAAATTTGTGGATGAGATCATCTTATCCATCCTCGCCCCCAAACCAAACGGAGACTAAACGGATAAATGGATACAATTGCCATCGTCTACTTAAGAGGAAGCAGGCTTGCTCAGTTTTTTTTTAAGAAACGGCAGTGCATTAATTAAGAATTAGAACGTCTGATCGATTTAGTGTTGACCGGAGTCAGAGTGTCGAAAGATCCTAACATTTCGTTCTTTTCATATTTCTCTAAGTTACGAGAACCAATACGAAAACTGTAGCTTTTTTTGGTTAGATAGGGGGCCGGCAAGGGTTTTAGAGAAGCAAGAAAATCTGCAATCGAGCAGAAAATATGATAAGACGATTCTAGTTCTTGTAGCACACAAGACGGCTGGTGTTACCACCCTCTAGCTCACTGAGGTTACAGGAGTAGCTGAGCCGAGCAGAGCCGGCACTGTTCCTCAAATCTGCGGCGTCACTACTACAATGCCACTGATCTGGCTGGCCGCTGAGATTTAACCAGCAGGAGCAAGAACCGCCTCTCCCACATCCTCTCCCTCACGGTCTCGTCCACACCGCCGCACTCCTCTCCACGGCCAGCTCCCGCCGCCGCCGTCGCCGCGGGCTGCCCCCGCCGCTTGGCTGCCCGCTGCGGCTGGCCCCCGCCGCGGCCAGCCTCGCCACGGCCAGATCTGCCGCTTCCAGCTCCGCCACGGATCAGTAGTATTAATTATTGAGGCGGGAGGCCTCTCCTCTCCGCCCTGCCACATGCCGCCGCCCCCTCCCTAATACTAATCACAGCTTGGTTTGTCCTCTGGATCAATCATACATTACCAACTCTCGCAGTTTGATCTGATTGTCTTCCCCTCCCTCTAGATTGCCATGCCCAAGAAACCCCAAAGCTCGATTTGAACCGCCCGGTTTAGCCTACTGACCAGCGCCAGCCTGCAGCCCATGGAGGGGAGGCTGCACCGTCGCGCCGCCGCGAGCCCTGGCCGCAACAAGGTCTGGGTCGAGCCGCCGGGCAAGAGCCACCACGAGCCTCCGCCACGCTCGCCGCCTCCGCCCTCTTCCCCGGCCAAGAGGGTGGCGGTGGTCTACTACCTTTGCCGCAATCGCCATCTGGAGCACCCCCACTTCATCGAGGTGCCACTCGCCTCACCAGAGGGCCTCTACTTGCGAGGTCAGTATGCTCCGCGCCTCTCGCCACCAAAGGCGCCGCCTTTCCGGTTCAAGCTTCAGTTTTTCGTTTTCTTCACGATCCCTACTAATGGGGGAGCATTGCTGCAGATGTGATTAACCGCCTCAACGTGCTTCGAGGGAAGGGCATGGCGGCAATGTACTCGTGGTCCTGCAAGAGGTACATACATTCTTCGTTTCTTCGGGACTAAAAATCTTAACTTTCCTCTCTGGATGGCCTGATCCGTCTAGTATCAGCAGGAGCTATAAGAACGGCTTCGTGTGGCACGACCTGTCCGAGGATGATCTTGTTCTCCCCGCGCAAGGCAACGAGTACATCCTCAAGGGCTCCGAGCTCCTTGACCGATCACCACCAGGTTGGCACCTGACGAATTGTCTCACAGTCACAGACTCACAGGTTGACTGGTTACTGAATTGAAGTGTTCATCAGATTTTGCTCCAATTCACCATTCTCTTGTTTTAGATCGGCAACAAAATGGCGTTGGAGACCCCAAGGTTGATACCCTCAAGCACCCTCCAGAAGAGTCCCCTCATTCGCGAGGATCACAAGAAGGGTGCTCATCATCGTCATCTCCATCTGCTGTCACAAAAGAGGCCTCACCACCACCTCCTACATCCCAGCCACATGAACATGCACAAT
Source organism: Zizania palustris (assembly GCA_019279435.1). NCBI lineage: Eukaryota > Viridiplantae > Streptophyta > Magnoliopsida > Poales > Poaceae > Zizania > Zizania palustris. The sequence goes on from JAAALK010000082.1 coordinate 59,868,242, forward strand.
CGGCTACATTACTGCCATTGTCGTCTGCTTCCACCAACCGTGAGGATGACCGTAGCCGGACTCCACGTTCTGGCTCATCTGGAAATCAGTCCCCTGAACCGGCAGGAAGAGTTGCTCAATTATCAGAGGCAAGCTCACCAGGACCTTTAGAGTACAGAGTTTGCAAGCCCATCGGGGCCCAGGACGCATCCACACAGACCGATGATAGTGAGAGGGATGCTCCTGAGAGAGATACTTGCACGGCAGGTGTATCTACAGAGGATGATACATCGGACGCTGAGATTCAAGAATGTCATCAAAAGAGCACACAAGCATCGCCAAAGGGTCCTGGAGTTGTTCGAGAATCACAGCCGGCGTGCCCCTCTGATGCTTCTACAGGTGGTAGAGTTGAGACCTTGGAGTCCCTAATAAGGGCAGAAGCCAGTAGGAGGAGTAACTTTAAGGTGCTAGAAGAGGAACATATCTTTGGCCCAATGAGTGTGAAGTTCAAGCCAGCCAATTTGCTCATGCAGATGATCACTTGTGGCTCTATTTCTGTGAAAGATCACCGGAGCTTTGGTCTCATCCCAACATACAAACCTCGGTTTACACAAGTTGAATTTCCTTCTCCGATGTTCTCTACTCCTTTGGCGTTGCGGCACCTCGACAACATGCCTTTTAATACTAGAACAATTGGACTCAGAGTTCCAGAATCAGAATATTTCAGTGGAAGCTTGGCCGAGACAAAGAAGCAGGAAGAGTCAGGGAAAGGAGAAATGCCAACACTCAAACGCTCATCATCTTATGATGAGGATAGGTATGTCATTGTGCGGTTTGTTCTGATTTTGGACTATGGTGTTGGCAATATGGACTTCAATGCATGATTATATTTCTGTAGTGTATTTTATGATGCCATAACTTGTGAATAGAGTGGCCTTTCTCATCGAATACCTGACGCTGATATTGTATGGTTGCACTAAATATTGGATCTTGTGATCTGTTTTACGGCATAAGTTAATTTCTTTCTCTTTTCATCCTGTGCTGTCTATGGTGTCTTGCACTGAAAGATAGAGAAGAAAATAGAACCTGAGAATACGATATTTGAATAACTGACAGCTATTTCATCATACAGTTACATTTAGGTGTTCGTGTTTGACGTTTTAACTTCAGTAACTCGTTAAATTATCTCCTAGCTAGAGTGGGTGTACACCTTTTTAAGTGCTATGTTACCTTGCTCAATAACTCCTTTCTTGAAAATATGGTTAGCTATTTTTTTTCCTGAAATCTGTATATTAGCTATTGACCCAACGTCTACTTTGAACATGCCTCAGAGTCTATAGAGCATCAGATTCCAACAGGGACGTGGAAAGTGAGTCGGGCAGTTTCAGATGTCTGCCACAGACTATCAAAATGATATCCTGTAAGCAATCTAGAAGTGGAACAATATTGTCACCTAACTCTGATGTCAGGAACAGCTCTAGTCGACAAGAATGTAGTACTAGATCCTCACCATTGGGCTCATCGAAAGGTGCAAGCAATAGGATGACGGATTTATCACTCGGTAAACTACCTTCAAGGGTGGAATCATTCCATAAGGAAAAAGAGAAGGTGATCAAGATTGAAGAAAGTTGAGTTGCCCCACGTTGTTTTCCCCATTTGTTGGCCTAGTAGTTTTGATTATTCTTAAGACTGACAAAAATTTCATAACTGCAGGCTTGCTTCTGGAGCTCGGGTTATAATCCAATCTGCACCCTTGTGTGAAGAGAGTGATGACAGCACTGAATCACTGTAAGGGGCTGTGTTTTTGTTTTCCTTTTATCTTTCTGTGAACGGCTGCATTGTAATTTGGTGTGTCTCATAGTTCTGGAGTAGCTTCAAAATGCATTGTTATTCATTTTGTGACAAGTGATATTCAGTCATCAATTTATTACACCTTCAAGAAGAAAGTATTACCTCAAATGTCAACATTGTCCCTTACTCCAGTCAATTTAGCTTTGTTTCTTTGATTATGTAAGGAGGTGACCTGGAAATGGTTTTTTGGGTGCAAATCTCAAGCAATCAAAAACAAACTTGTAACAGTGACATACTTGTATGGTTACAGTCTTCTTTTCCTACATTACCCATCGCCCAACGCCATTTGACAGTAAATGCATCACCCAGTGGGTTTTTTTTTTGTAAGCCTCTAAGGAACATAATCAAGTAGCCTCAGCCAGGTTGGCAAAATCTTGATAGCAGGGGACCACATCTGAAGTTTACATTCACTGCACACCATGAAAACAATGCAGAACTCAGTGTGATCTGCCAAAGCTTTTGTTCTTGTTATATATGAAGCCTTATCCTGTTATCCAATACTCCAATTGAAGTAGGTAGCTGAACTACATGTAATACCAGCAGGAAGGCAAAAGAATGCTGATTTAGTCCAGCGTCTTGGATAGTAAGCATTTGAGGCTTTTTAAGGCAGGTTCAGTGGTTTTCCCTGCAACGAAGGAATCATTTAACTCGTGGTTTGTGTGTGTTGGCAATTGGCATGGAGATATTGTAGCACTGGATATTGTGAGCCCTTGTATGGAATGAAGCCGAAACGGGAGTTTTGTTTGTTTGTGAAGCTATTGATCAGTAATAGTATGATCCTGGATGTAAAAATGTGGGTGTCAATAAATCTGGTCTTTCTTTCGATGATGTTGTCTCTGTGGTTTGGCAGTTCGTCATGGTGTTCTGAAAGGTTACAGTACTCTTGGTATGCCATTTTCATGTTGGGGTGCTTTCTTTATTCATTGTCATTTGTTTGCACTTTGCAATGAGTTTTCATTCCTTCTTAGTGTAGGCAAGAGTTGAAACCTAATCTTGGTTTCATCTCTATTTAAGTGGCTAGATTTTTCATTGGCTCACCAAGCTTATCAATATCATAACCTGGAGTTATTTGTTTGCAATGAGTAATTCTTCATATTGTTGTTCGCAGTATGCTGATTAGATGCAAAAACATACTTGGTTCACATCACAACATAATCTGATCTGATGGTTGGTTTATTGTGTTGATCCTAATTTAGATGTCTAAACATGAATGCTTTTATTTTGCCTGCATCATATGTGAATCTAGAGTTTCATCATCGACTAACCGTATATGATGTAATATGATCTAATATCCAGGTAAAATGATGTGTGCTAAGTAATGGTGCAAGCCTTCAAGCTACTCTGAATTCTTTTTTCCTGTGGTACTTGACATGGAATGAAGCAGAAACTGGAGTTTTGTTTGGTTGCCAAGCTATTGATCAATAATAACAGTATGATCCTGGATGTAAAAAAAATGTGGGTGTTGTCAATAAAGCTCATGCATATGGACAGGTAGCCCTTTGTTTGCTTGTCTTTGGAGCATACTGAATGCCTGCCTCCATTTGTACCAGGGAAGAACATGGTTGGAGCCAATTGTTGACACCCATTGATTGGTATGTGCATCCTACCCAGATTAACTTGCCTCTCATGCCTGCATCAGACTGGGGTGGTGGTCCAGGTCAGGTTATCTACCTGTAAGGCTGCTGCATTGTGTCCTGTGGGCTGTGACCATGGATGGATGCATGCATGCATGTCAGTATGTCACTAGGTGATTCAGAGGTTAGGCAGTGTTGGCTCACATTGGCTGGTTGGACACTGGAGGAAGATGGTACTATACTACCATGGCATGGCACACTCACTGCACTGCAGTGCAGGCACAGGCTAACAGTTGTGTTGAGGGCTGTTTTCATCTTGATCTCCCAAGTTATAACCATTGCTATTGACAATTGGTGAGCAGATAACGATAAACCGGGCCGTTTTTAGTGGCGGATCTAGGATAAAAATAGAGGGTGGGCTAAATCAAAGTCCAAGTCTGTCTAAGTTAAAGTTAATAAAGATAAAACAAGATATATAAATATATATTTAATTTGCTAATAAGATAAATGTTAGTTGGCATGACAGACAACAACTTGTTGTGCTTGTATCAAGCGTCTAGTAGCTCTGTGTAGTGCAGAAGTGGTGGAGACAGAGATTGAGTAACAAAGATCATCGGGCGCGGCAAGCCGGCGTGGTGGCTCGTGCTCATATCTTTCACCCACTTGGTTCCTTGCCACCGCAACTCTCACTAATCACTTGTCATAGTGTCGCTTGGCCGGTATCAGTCTAGGTCATAAGCTAATGAATTTTCATCAGGATAGTAGATGGATCAAGACATCAAGTAGATCTATTAGCTTGTACTTTATCGAATTTGGCTAGTTTAGATTGGCTCATCTTACACATGTGTATTGCTTTAAGCGTGCCTTCTTTCTCCCTAATCAATCATTGTTTCCGTTTATCTTTTCCATAAACAATCAACATTGTCACGAGCACTTAGCTGCTCTAATATATATATAGTGTAAAAAAAATAGAGGGTAGACTCTAGCATGTTGAAGCCCACCCACTAGATACGCCCCACCATCTTGGCATGCATATATTTATTCTACTGAACATTTCGTCTTGGTTCTTAGAATGAAACTGTTTTGGCTCTTGGAATGAAATGTCAAAAAATATTGGAGTTGCATAGAGTGATTTCTTAGTGTTTCAAACAACATTGTCGTATGTTATATCTCTGTTTGAAACATTTTCGATCAAGTGAAACTTTTTTCATTAGATGTTGAAATACCGTTTGATTTTTTGCCTTTTCTAGAACGTCTGAATGCTAAGACGCTGATTGATTTCTTTACTACTTCGCATGAGATTATTATATTCATTGCTAATTAAGATATAAAATCACTTTCTTATTAAGCTTAATAGAATTAATATAAATCCACCTATATTCCAACCAAACAATATAATTTTATATAATTTTCAGCTCACAGTACATTTTTCAAAATTTATAGCTAAACAACCAAATATACCCTTACCCGGTTGATGTATGTCTATATATATATTACTCCCTCATTCCCATTATCTCCATTATCTAAGCGTTTTTTAGTTTTTCCACAATCTACATCGTCTAATAGTTGAGTCATTAAAGCAGCACACCGTATTATGTATGAATTGATTTAGAGTTTCCGCTTTTGTTTCTTCTTTTACTAGTACTCCACATGGCCACATGCACATGTAGGTTGAGGATGCAAAAAACGAAGCAATAGATACGGCATACGAATGGAATTTAAGCTCCACATCTTTTACTTTGGTCATCGCGTTGAGTTGTTAGACGATGGAGATAATAGGAAGGAGGGAGTAGCTAATATCTATTAGTACAAAGTATCCAAACAAACATAGACTATTTTTTAACTAATTAACTATTAGCTAGTTAATAATTAGCTTCATATATTAGTTAGCTAACTATTAGTTTTAATCCATCCAAATTGATGAATTCCTCTAAATAAACATAACATGAAGCTGATCCAGACAATTGAAAGTTCAGTTATATATAATAGAGAGACATACACATAAGGTATGCAGTACAGGAAACTGAAAACTCAGTTTGATTCAAAGAAAATCACATAAAATACAAATAGAAAAGCAATAATAATGCGCCACCAGTTGCATGCATGCGTAGGATAATAATGTATGGATGAACAACTAGGATTGGATCAAAGTAGTAGTAAAGAATAATAAGTAAATGAAAGAATAATATATATGATCCGATCGATCGAGTAGTGAAGTAAGTACGTAGAGGAGGTGAACATATGTATGTGCATGCATGCACGAGCTAGAAGACCTTCGCGACGTCCTTCATGAGGCCCGGGTTGGCGTTGCAGAAGGAGATGAACTCGCCGAAGTCGATGAAGCCGTCGCCGTCGGTGTCGATCTCGGCCATCATGCGCTGCACCTCGTCCGCCGACGTCGACCCCAGCGTCCGCAGCGCGTCCGTCAGCTCCGACAGCGAGATCTTGCCGTCGCCGTTGGTGTCGAACCGCTTGAAGATCCTCTCCATGTCAGCCGACGAAGAAGACGCCATAATAATCCTAGCTCGATCCGATCGATCTCCTAGCAGCTGGTCTACTATATGATCGTCGACGATATGATACGACGATCTCAGCTCTTCGTCGACCGATTATTCACTTGCCGGCAGCAATTATATTAGCCGTGATCGACGATATGATCGCGTACGTACGTCGGTCGATGTATTCGACCTGTTCTCCAACAATTAATCTTCTGTCTCTAGTAATTAACTTCAATATTTATAGCTAGCAGCAGCTCAAGCAGGTGGCAATGGCGCCATGGACGTACGGACGGGAGGCCGGAATTAATGGTCGTCGCGGCAGCTTAGACGGACAGGAGAGGCCCGGAGAGGTCGTCGCCGCCGCTGCCGATGGAAGCGTTCAACCAGCCAGCAAATAGACAAATAAAACCTCAATTAATTGCTCGAGAACCCGTGCAAAAATCAGCTCATGGAGTTTACGTACACGCAATGCATTGGTCCAAACGAATATGTAATTATTATAAAAAAAATTGTATCGGCAATTTTCATATACGTAGAAAGCTTTTCTATAAACTGTAATTAAGCGTAAAAATATGCAAGTAAGTTGACACCGAATTTTATTATAACTTTCGACATTAATCAAACACATAAACAAAAAAAATCAAAATGGCTTTCAAACAAAGTCGGTCACATGACATTTTTTTTAAAATAAATTGTAATGCTTTTGCGTGCGTTTATATATATATATATAATTTATGAGCCGGTTTTAGTTTTGAACGAGCCTAAGGTCCCTTACAACTTTAATTTATTTATAAGCCAACTTAATCTTAACAATGTAAATAAGCTATTGTGAAAAGGAAAAACTCAATGATGTGTTCTAAATAGATAGTAAATGGAAATATTGTATTACTAGTAAGCTTATTTTTTATATGTTTAATTGATAATACTATTATTTATGATATTTTTGTCATGACATTGATTTATAAATAAGCACAATAAATTTTAAAAACAAGAGCTTTCCGATGAAAATAATACTTCCTCATGTTTCTTAAAGAAAATCATTTAAAACTTGTATTAAGATTTACTTAAAAAGTTATTTTGCATTTTATTATACATTGTATTAAGAATTTATATGAAGTAGTACTAATTCTTTCTCGTTTTCCATGCTATTTTTACTAATACATTGTATTTAATATAAACAAATAATGAAATTATATACAAATTAATTATTTCTTACTATCTATAATTACGTCCAAAACCTTTTTTTATACTGGAAGGAGTAAGAATGGATTTATGATTTATTTAGATAATTAATTTTGGTTTCTACGCTGACAATTCACGACGCGTCTCGATCCCCTCCTTTCCGATTTCCATGGCGGTGGCGATCGCCGCCGCCGCCGCCGCTCGCCGCCTCCTCGCGCTCGCGCGGCGGAGAGGCTTCTGGTCACCCCCATGGGGCGCCGCCGCCGACCCCCAGGCCTCCCCCTCCCCTGACAAGGCGAAGAAGCCCTCGTCCCAACACCGCCTGGCCGCCGTCATGGACGCCGTCACCGACCGCAGGCTCCCTCCCGACCTCCGCGGCCGCGCCAACGCCGTCAGGTATGGTTCGTTCCCACCGCCTGCACGATATTCGGATTCATTCTTCGATAAGCTCGCGACGAAAGGATGATCTATCTCTCGTTGCTTTGCTTCCTCTCCTTCCTGGGTTGTACGGTTGCAACAATATCCGGCCTTTTGTACGTTTTGGATGATAATCTAGCAATTGCAAGTCACCTCGAGCAGAATCAAATCATACATGAGTTTATCTATCTCCTAATTGAGCACTGTTAGGGGGATTAAATCACTACAAAGGTGTGAAACATTGCATCATGACAAGCACACCCCCAAGCTGCCTATCTCATCAAAATTATAGTGTCAGTGTGATATATCTATGTTTTTGTTTTTCAGATTCGCAATGACAACCGCCAAAATTGCCTGCTGAATGTTGTTGTTTACAAGCTCCGTATGGGTGATGATGGAAAATTTTCATATTAACTGTTACCAAATCCTATGGTATGAAAATATATCTTGCTGGTGGTAATCGAAGTCAATATCGTACACCAGTGATTAATTAATTATCCGTGGGATCAATCGACAAGACGGAGAGGGTTCAAACACTATCCCTAGGTGATAACATGATGGTGTTCGCGATGTGTTTAAGCGTAGGTAGCACAGAGCCACGCATATGCATATGATCATTTTTTGTAATGTTTCTGCTAGGTGTGGCCGATCCGTCCAACCAATCTTACACATTCCTTCCCATGGTCGCTTTAAACATTTTATCTGTTAAAGCCTCTGCACTTCTCACTTCAGAGCTTAGCTGTGGCACATGCAACCCCAGCAAGTTGCTATTAGCAATAGCTCCATCTCTCTGGTTCAACCATTTGTATTTTACAATGTAGTACGTAGCAACCAATCTAGCCAATAATTGGTGCACGCCTTCCTGTATTGTAATCTCTTGGCTTCAATGTCAGTTGCTGATTATACTAATGCACCAAATTGTTTAGTAGAGAAATGTTCAGGCTTGTTTCTCCTTGGTTTATCTGACACTTCTGTGATACTAGTTGTGTCAAATACTGTGGATTGTCATTTGTCACATGACTAATACTCCTATATTGTTATATTTCAGATCTGAGACTGATATAATCAATGTTGTGGAACAAAGAATATGGCATTCAATGGAAGAAGGGCACTTTGAAAACCTTCCAGGGAAGGGAAAACCTTTAAACCTCAATTCAAACCCTCACGCGGATCCTGCAGAAGACACCCTTTACAGGATACTCTCGAGGAATGGTTGCGCACCCGAATGGGTTGAGCTGAACAAGGAAATCCGAGGCATGATTGCGCGATGGAGATCGGCATTGAGGAAGGCTTGGGCAAACCACTCTCAAGACGATGGCTCTACCTGGCATGAGGATTGCAGACTTCTTCGGGAACAGATTTGCCAGATCAATGACAAGGTCTTATTGGGTGCCTGCTTGTGCATGCTAATGAGTAGATCGAAATGGACTAATCTTGACCTTTGTTTTTGCTAAAAACATTGCAGGTTTTCCGATATAATCTTATAGTTCCCTTTGGGCGTCAAATGTTTGGCCTTAACTGGGACAAGGAGTTGGACAAAATGAAATTGAAGGAAAAGGCACTTGACAACGCAGGTTTATAGGCTTTGTCCTGCATTTTGTTGTATTCAACTGTACTTTAGAATTCGAGTAGTAGTAAGTTTCATGAATAAACAACCAAGAAACTAAGAAAGTATAATTAATTGTATATACAGGATTTAGATTTTTCTGGTACTAGCCACTTATCTATCCTGCACTGCAGGTCATAAAGCAAAGGATTATCCAACTGATGGATGTAGCATGCAGAACCAAAACCAATTTTCTACAAAAGAGCTTAATATTTTGGGCCTGCTTTGTACAGCGTTAGCTCTGATATCTGGATCTAGTATTTATATAGTAGAATAAAAAGGTTTAAATTTTTTATTTTTATTATAGCTCCAGATGTAGGATTTTTTGTAGCTAAATTTGATAAGCTTTTAAAAAAACTGGATCTGGAGTAGATTTGAGAAAGGTTCGAAAGAGTAGATTTGATAAAGGTTCGAAATTCCCCATTGTTCGGCCAATTTTAATCATTTGTTTACGCTTATTACAAATCTAATCACAATATATATAAGTTTGTTTAAGAGCACAAATGAATAATGATAAAACATAAACATGCTTGGTATAGCAATTCAACTCTTAAATATTCAAAAAAAATAAATTAAATGATTTGTTTTGGCCATTTTCTTACCTTGTGTTTGCAGGAATTTCAATTGAAATTGATAAAATGATATTAAATGAAGAATAACTAGTGCATTGACAATTATGGATTAATCTGTCAATTCAAAATTTGAGATAGGGAATGAGTTTCGTTCCCTACATTTGGGGGGTGAGAGTATCTCCAAGAGATTACTCACATGACTACTTACATTTGAATTTAAGTATTTTTGTGAAAAATGAAGCTCCAAGAGTTCTCCTAAATGAGTCACTTTCCTAATCTATTTTTTAAATCACCATTTATCTTTCTCAAATATAGAATTAGTTTAGCAAATCTCTATTTTTATTTGTACATATATTTTTCTTGCATGTGCATTATTTTTCCCTTTATGTGTTATTAATATAAGTTCGATGATACACATATTTGAATGCATTATAGTTTTACATAAAATTATTACATATTATAGACCATATTTGTCAGATTTAAAAAATAGAAATTGAGATTATAGGGAAACTGTTGTAGATTAATTAATTTTCAGGAAGAGATATAATTTAGGATAATCCCTATAAGTAATTTAGGGACTAAAATTTAGGAAGTCTATTGGAGATGCTCTGAGGAGAGATAAGTAGGGAATGAGATAGAGTAGGGAATAGAATAGAAAATATATAGTTTTTACAGTAAATACCCTAAATTTGACTATAGGGCAGCGGTTTTATAGGGCATCTCTCGACGATTAGCGATTCCTCGTCTCCACAACATTATGTAAGTGTAGATTCAGAGAGGTTGTTGCATAAAATAGTAAGAAGTAATAAAATATACGTGTATCAGATGTACTTTAAAACACAAGTGACATTTTACTAATCATTGTTATTATATTTAAAATAAATTTTAAACTCCAAAATAAGCTATGCTTTAGAACGAAATAAGAAAAGTCTTGTGCTCTGCCGTCCAATACTACAGATTTAGTTCAGGTATGGAGCAACACGTCACTCTAACTTACCCTTGATATATATGATCCTGATCTCGATCGTATACATACTGCGTATAAATGTATCAAGAATTAACTACAAATTTAAGCACTAGTGAAACACGCAAGTTGATCTGTTGTTAACCCACACACCAATCATGCAAGCTAGCCAGTGAATAATAATAATAATAATAATAATAATAATAATAATAATAATAATAATAATAATAATAATAATAATAATACAATATATATGTAGCAGAGAATATACTCATCGCATCACATGAATAATGTTTAATTCCATGAAACAACAAGCTAGCTACCACATTGGCTGCTACTTGCTGCCAGTGGAGTATGGTTAATTAGTTCCACTATAGTAATAGAATTATTAGTAGTAAGCAGATATGAAGCTGATAAACAATACACAAATGGGAACAATTTTACTGCTTGCAGACGAATCAGGTATTGGAAGGAGCAGTTTAATTTGTTGGTCAGATCAAAAGAATTAAACAAGAAGCTGTGAGATCTCTAGCACTAACCAACCAATTAATTATTATGCATTGGCACATTGTGGCAGGTAGTGGTCCTCATTTAAGTGGAGTACATGACAGTTTGGATGCATCCATATTGTCCTTGAGCTACATTTCGCCCTTCCCTTTAGTGTATTCAAGGACAATTATATTGTGGAATAGGATAGGATTTTGACTTGCCAAACTAACTATTAGAGAAGCAGCCTGCTAGATAGCTAGCTACTATCGGCGACATATTTAGGGTGCGTTTGATTGAGATGTAGATTCTGAAAAAACTGTTCTGAGTTGTGAGCTGTGGAAAAATGTTGTTGTGAGTTGTGAGTTTTAGAAAAGCTGAGAAGTTGTTTCGTTGGAATAGTTGCGGATTTATATTTTGCTAGTTCATGATGTTTAGTTACATTATTAATGTGTAATATTACATATAAATCATTCTAATCATGAAATTTTGTAATGTTTATATGAAAATTATATATTTTTAAATTACGCTAAAATGATATATTTTACTAAAATTTCACTTTTTCAAAATTTACATGAACTGATATGTTTTAATAGCATGATAGATAATATTTATTTAAAGTTGAACTGAGAAGATGTGAAATCTGGGTTATACCAGTTTTTAAATTTATAGTACAAGAATCTACAGATCATAAAAAACCTTGGTGACCAAAAAAAACCATTTGGTTCAGATTCTAACTTTCGAGCCAAGAAACCGGTTCAAAAATTTAAACCAAACGTACCCTCGTTAAAATCCCAACCGTTTCGTTGAGATCTAAAGATGCAAAAGCTAGAGCTAGGGACAGGACGAGGCTGCATGGCGGCGACCGACGATGGAGCGGCGGTTGGGTAAGTCTTCACGACGGTTGAGATAGGGCGTCACGACGAGGCCCGACGGCGAAGCGACAGTCGAGTAGAGCTAAACGATGGACGGAGCTATCAGTAACGCCATTGATGGGTTAGTAATATGGCTTGCTCTCACTACCTATGTAGTGCGTGCTCTACTTGTTGGTTGATGCTCTCGTTAGAGTTAGAGGATGTTTATTGTAAGTTTAGGCCATGTTTAGGAACACAGTTTTTAAAAAGTACAATATTTTAAAAACTACACTATATTATGTTTATGATAATATCATAGTTTATAATATCACAGTTTTTTAGAAAAAATGTTTCATACTAAAATTTTCAATAGTGTAGATTGAGTATAGTATTTATAATACTACATTATTTTATTTTACATAGATTTTATATAGAGTTGTCAAATACCTTTTAGTATATAATACTGTAGTATTGCTCAATACTGCAGTATTGTTTTCAAAACTGCAACAAAACTTTGTTCCCAAACCGGATCTTACTTTTTTTTTTCTCCTTTGTTCTAAATTTCTAATAGATCGGCAACCTTCACCGGTCGATCGGGAAAAAAAAAAGAGATTAAAAGCAGAGCAGTGAAGTGCAGGTGCAGTTGTCGGTTGGAGGCTTGCTAGCTTAGCTTGAGCAACAATGAGCTGTTTGCTTGTTGCTCGCAGGTCAACGTGTGACTAGTAGTAGGATTGCACGCTCAAACTATATAATTCCAACCCACGTACAGTTAAGCCACTATTATGTTAAAATGAGTGAATGTTTGTAGCTTTTTCTATGTTTATGGGTTGGGTTTGCTTTTCTAAGCAAGCAAGGAAGAATGGAAGTAGATACTCCGACAACTTTTTCTATGTTAGAGGAAAGAGAATGGTTATAATCAGCTTCTTTTGAATACATGAATTTTACAGAATTTTCGTAAGGATTATATTAAATCTTTCAAAGTTCCTTTGAAAAACTACATTCCAAAGGAGCCATGCGCCGGTCATCCTCGCCACCACCTATCTCGACCAGTGTCATCGTCTGTCCCGTCTTGCACTGGTCACCGCCTAGCTCCACCTGACTATCACTTCACCGTCGAACGCCACCGCACCCTATCTCGATCCTCATGAAGTTTTACCCAACTATCGCTCCATCGTAGGACATCGTCACGTAGCCCCATCCTGCCCCCCCCCCCCCCATTTTTGGATCCCAACGAAACAGTTGGGATCTTAACTACAGTATGACAAGTTAGAGGATCTCGTTCTAGAGAAAATGCCAGCTTTTTTCTAGACAAACCTAGTAGTAGCCATTGTACGGAGAGAAAATTCACTATATATTTTTTTGAAATAGGCCACATGAGCCCGACCTTGGCACGTTTAACAATGGAGTTCTGAGGAGATTTGGTGCAAACTAACTCACATCCCTTTCACGAAAAGTATATACTCTCCAACTAGATTAGAATCTAGAATTTGCTCTACTCTAGCGTCTAATTGATAATATGTCATCATTTAGTGTTTTTTCTTTAGCATATACCCCTTTTGTGTATTTTTATTATATTTTAGTATATTTTATGTATTATCTCATTAGAAATGACATATTTACCTTTTGCCCCATGGAACGAAAAAAATGCTACCCGCCGCCCTCGCCCTATGGCCACGCGCCCGAGCTCCTGCGACTGACCTTGCCTAGCCCTCACCTCCTCTCTAGCCACGCACCGCCCTCGTTATCTCTTAGTGAGCTACGTCACCTTTGCCCTCCTCTCTTGTGTTGCTCTTCGGTTCTATAGATAAACAAAACCTTACTCATATGATTTGTACACAAGGGTAAACCGATATTTTATAATACAAAATATAGTATATTGTATAATGGTATATCAAATTTATACTAAAACAAAATGGTATATGCTGAAGACTTTGATCTAGTTAAATGGTATATACTTAATTTATACTCCTTCCGGTACACAAAAACAAGTCGTTTTGGACATGATTTCACATACCAAGGAACAATTAAATAGTGTGTACTTTCCATATTTGCACCTATTAAATATAGTACAAGAGTAAACATAGCACGAAAAATAAGAAAGAAATAGTACTACTTGAAAGGTATAGTTGTCCAAAACGTACAATAAAATACAAAACGACTTGTTTTAGCAAACTCTTGATATAAGCCTAAAACGACTTGTTTTTGTGTACCGAAGGAAGTACTAAAAAACACTATAGAATGACACATTGTCAATTAGACATGAGGGCAAAATCTAGACTTTGATCTAGTTAAAGGGTATATACTTATTTTTCTCTTTTACGGAGCAAGCAAAAGCATATATTTTTGTTGTTGGTGAAATCTCACCTGTCCTTGAATGCAAACAGTGCTCTTCTGCATCAGCAGCAACTGCAAGAGATTTGTAAAATCAGGAGAAGAGAAGCCGAAGCAGATACAGATGCGGATGGATGGACTGATCTGTTGCATGGCTACTGGTAATGGTGGCGTGAGGAACAAGGGCAAGTGCAGGCACCAACCAAACGCAAAGGAGAAGCCAGCCTTCCTTCCCCGTCTGTCTCTGCTGGGGCAAGCCCAACATTGGCCGGGCCGCGGGCATCATGATGCGGCGGGCGTCGGCGGCGGAGACGGCCGCCGGCTCCACCGTGCCCGACTGGCTGGAGACGCTGCTCTCCACCCGCTTCTTCCTCGCCTGCGCCGCCCACCCGGACTCCCCGCGCAACGAGTGCAACATGTTCTGCCTCGACTGCCGCTCACCGCCGGCGCCGGCGCCGGCCTTCTGCTACTACTGCCGCTCCCACCGACACGCCGCCCACCGGGTCATCCAGGTTCGGCTACCTACTGCTCTGTTTTTTTACTCGCCGTCGGATCAAGAGAGAGATAGATTGCGGCTGATTTCCTGTCCTGCCATTTGGCCGCGTCTGGCAGATACGGCGTTCGTCCTACCACGACGTGGTGCGCGTCGCCGAGGTGGAGGACGCCCTCGACATCAGCGGCGTCCAGACCTACGTCATCAACAGCGCCAAGGTCCTCTTCCTCAACGAGCGCCCGCAGCCGCGCGGGGCCGGCGCCGCCGCGGGCAAGGCCGCCGCCTCGCCCTACAACTGCGAGATCTGCGGCCGCGCGCTGCTCGACCCCTTCCGCTTCTGCTCCCTCGGATGCAAGGTACCCCTCCTCTGCTTCCTGCTCGATCCATGATCCATCCGCTAGCTCAACAAATCAAGAGAAAGAAAGATCGCGCCTTTGATTCAATTCAGCTGTTCGCCCCCTTGCCTGATTAAGATTCTGTGCGAATCAACGGCAATGCCGTTTGGTCCGGCCCTTGTTTTGCGTTGCATTGTGTTCTGCTCTGTTGGGTCACGCTTAATCCGCCGCCGCCGCCGCCTGCGCGCGTTGCAGCGGGTGGACACCAAGACTGACGGGCGCGGGGCCAACGCGGCGGCGAGCGGCGAAGGCGGTGGCAATGAGGAGGCCGGCGGAAGCAAGAACAGCGGCGGCGCGCGGCTGCAGGGCCGGCGGCGCAAAGGGATCCCACAGCGGGCACCGCTCGGGTCCTGACTCCTGAGCGGCGGCGACCAATGCATCCATCTCACCGGAGGCCGGCGACGGCAATGCCGACAAGAGAAGGGACAAAAAAAGCTTCTTCTACCTGCATTGCATTGCTCACCAGTCGATCACCATCACAAAACCAAAGATCAAGAAAAGAAAATATGCGCATTACCCAGCTGGAAGAAGAACGGAAAAGCAAGCAAGCCAGCCCAACCACCGGGGCCGGGGACGACGGCGGCGGCGGCGGCGACCACCACCAGCAGCAATACTAGCACCACATGAGACCACAAAACCACCAATTTAACTTATTTGTCCAATTTATTAACGTAATACAAATACAGATACAATCATATACAGGAGTATTAATCATCAGATCATTAGGTAGGAGGAGTTCATGCCAATGTAATTGTAATTAGGTAGTAGCAAATTATTCTCTAAAATATAAAATAACAATATAATCTAAAAACATACCCTTTGTACTTGCTATTTGACTTATTATTTTAGTATTTTAGGGGACTTCTTATTCTTCTCTCCGCACTTGCTACATCTATAGTAAGCAAACCAAACTTGTTATTCTATTGAATATTGAATTTGTTTAATTGTTTTTATTTTTTATATGTATATAAATTGATAGAAAATCACATTTAGCAAGTATATTTGAATAGCAAAATAACAAGTTAATTTAAACAGGGAGGCTTGCTATTACTATGAATAGTAAGTCAAAAATAACAAGTACAATGGAGATGCTCGAATATTTTTGTTGTTCGGTCGGCTGCCGACACTCTCATAAATACTCTGCTTATAAGATTAATAATGGCTTTGAAACAAAGTTAGGTGATGTTATTTAAAAAAGATAAGATTAATAAATTTGTTGTAAGAGGAAAAATTTAAATGTTGCTTATTAATAGTCTATTTAATTCCTAATATATGTCATTTTGGAAATGTGCACAATAATTAAGAAGTCAATTTAAATGACTCTTTGTCATTTATTTATTTATTCTGTTTTTTAAAATGTAAAGATTATAACATTGATCAGCTAAACCAGTAAGACAGTCATTTCCTCAGCAGCTACCTATATAGAATAAGTAGCTCTCTAAATGATTTATATTTTTGTTTCAGACTATAGAATTTAATAGCTATGGAATCTAAAAATAAAATAGTTTCTGGATTATAAACCATTGTATTATTCTCACTCACTTAAGCTCCTCAAATTACATATACATGCAACTAATTTAGCCTTAATTACCTTCTCTGCTCTCCTTGAATCAACATGTATGATGCATGGGCTGTAAGTTGTTTGTGAAATGGGCTTGTTATATCCATTAATTTCTCATCAGGCCTACTCAACTAAATAATTAAGGTCCGTTTGTTTCGGTTTAGGATTATAACAATCCATCGTATTTTCGTAAGCTGAAACAAATAGTATAATTTATTATGTCGGCTTATTGGTTTTTGAAGTACATATTATAATAATTTAGTAAACTAATATAACCTAATTTGTAAAAGTTATATTATTATAATTTCTAAACTGAAACAAATAGGTCCTAAGAGCATCTCCAATAACCCATCTAAATTTTATTCCCTAAATCACGTATAGAGATCATCCTAAAGTCCATATCTTCTTAAAAATTAATCAATCTACAACAGTTTCGATATAATCTCAATCCCTATTTTTTAATCCTACAAATACGGTTTATAGTATATAATAATTTTGTATAAAACTTTGATACATTCAAATATGTGTATCATACAACATATAACGATAGGTAAGGGAGAAAACAATGTGCATGCAAAAGAAAAAATATGTACAAACAGAAATATGGACTTGCCAAATTAATCATATATTTGCGAGAGATGAATGATGATTTAGAAAATGGATTAAGAAAGTGATATATTTAGGGAAATTTTTGGAGCTTTATTTTTTTACCAAAATACATAAATTCAAATTTAAGTAGCCGTATAGTAAGTTTTTTTTGAGATGTTCTAAGTTGAAGGTTATCTCTTAGTTTGTTTCTTTCAACCCCTGACTTGGACTGAAACGCGAATAATTAAAACGGGAATATTTCAAGAGAGATACGCATAGCATATATATATATATACACACACATTTATGATCGAAACAAATGTCAAATCGCCAAAAAAAAATCCTGGCTTTCGTTCGCAGGGGAGAAAGAAAACACAACTGATGTGATGAGGTGATTTAATTTGGGCATGCACGATGCAATTAATAATGCATGTTGAATGATTAATTAGGTGCATATATAGAGACGGTTGACTTGAGCTCAAACCAATTCCCTACAGGCTACAACTTGTTAGGCTATTCACAATGGTGGGTTTCATAGCACTGTTTTCTAAAATGTCACGTCAGCTTTATAACTGAATGAAATATACTCTTTCAGTGGAAAGTTTCATTTCACTATTTACTAGGTTCACTAGTGTAATTAAATGTAACTAGCTCTCATAAAATACCCTCTCTCCGATGAAACGATTTAGCTCTCAATGGTTGTTTCATTTCGTTTCATCCGTCTTGGAAACGGGTTAGCACCATGTCATGGTGATGACACTACATACTTCCTTCTCTTCTTCATTAATTGAATATCATGTAAGCAAAAAAATATGATGTGCATGGTAATTAATACAATGAAATACCCCATAAAACCTCCATTGTGAATATTCAATGTAGCATATTAGTGCCGCGTGCATGCGTTGACTTATCAATTTTGATTTCAACTCACATATATACACACTCGGTACGTTACGTGTATATACGTTCGCCCCGATCGATGAATACACAAGCATGAATGCATGCGGTCGACGTCGACTTGCTGATTGATCGATCTGTACGCCACGGTTGCATTAATGGGCTTGGCGGGCAACATATGATCGAGATGTATATATAATTAACTGAATATATACATGATACGCATGCATATGCTTGCATTATTTGTCAACGTCCGTCTTCGATTTTGTTCAGTTTTGATCAGTTGCTCGATCGTCGTCACACATACAGCTAGCTAGCTAGCTGCGCCGGAAACGAACTGGCAGGACCGCGGCACGGCGGTCAAACGCTCTACTCATATCGTTACTTAACTAAATATAAATGCTATGCGTTGACGTCAACGCATAAACTCGGCGGTCAAAGTACTATTTTTTACATATATAGTACTTTTTTTCAATTCTTTATATAAGTTATATATATATATATAAGTATGTATTGTTTTATCTTTTTTTCTATCCTGCAAATGAGAGGATCGCTGTAATGTATTAAGAATGAGACGAGACAAAACGTCCCAAAACAAAGTTAATTACAAAGGTCAGGAAAAAAGGGAGCTAGAGAGAATAATACTTTGGCTAGAACAAAAGCTCTACATCTGCAATGACAAAATCAACTATTGATGGAATAGAATCGAAAGGAGAATGAAAAAAATACTTATATAAATAAATAATACACTTAACCTAAATAAATAGGTCATGTTTTCTAGAAGAGAATAAACGAACAACAATAAAGTTGCTAATTAATTTATATAAGGAATATTTTGTTTGTAGATCACATACTTGACTAATTAATTTGTTCAGTAGTACACAACTATGTACATGCATGATGGTTGACCTTGACCATGCAAGCTGGTCGCGTACAAAACCGTAGGAGCATCTCCAATAGTAAGCTATTTCACTAGATTCACTCTCATTCCTATTTGGTTAGAAAATATGGGGAAAAAAATAGCTAGCGGTGAGCTAATAGATAAGAGATTTCACGTATTATAAGAAACTGAGTGTATTACGTGTGGGACTAAGTATTAGTGGAAAGATAAATTATTATTTTTATTTTTCTCTCAGCTAGCTATTTGAGACAACCATTGTGGATGTTTTTAGGGCATCCACAATATATGAAATAAAGGGTGTCTAAGAGAATCTTTTTGCTTTAGTTCTAGTTCCATACATTGAGAAGGTAGTCCTAAGAGCATTCACAATGTTAGTTCTATACGTGTGTCCAAGAGAATCTTTATGTGTTAGTACTAGTACTATATAATGGGAGAGTGGTGCTAAGCAAGGAAATAAAGGGTACATGTTCCATAGTTGGGTACTAGTTCTTCAAATTAAATACTATTATTTTTATCAGTTTGGGAGTTGGCAATTGGATGAATTGAAGGAGAGAAAAAAGGGGAAAGCAAATAATTTTTTATTTGGGGAGGGTCTCACTTTAGAAGTTCTATACATTGTACTGTTTTTGCTAAGAAATAACTTTGCCACTTGTCAATACAACACTTACCTAAGAATTTCGTACATTGTGGATGCTCTAAGTAAGGTATGGGTTCTAAGCATGGATACTAGTTCTTCAAATTAAATAATACTATTTTTTGGTTTGCTAGTTGTCCATTGGGTAGAGCATACATTATTTTATATTTTTTATCTTGCTAAGAGTCATACCTCTAGTACTATACATTATATTGTAGCATTTTTTCTAAAAAACAATTTTGCCATATGTCAATCTAATACTAGTTCTATAGTTCCCTACACCGTGGATGCTCTTAGGTTTTTTTGCAGCTAGCTAGCTAGCGTGACAGTTTTTCGTTGGCCGTTGCGTGTTGACTAGCTCCATCTCTCGCGTTCGTTCCTGCTAGCTAGCAAAGCAAGGCAATGCAAGCTGCGTCCTCTTATATTAATTAATTTCTTACAGTAACTTTTGTCATTTATTGGACATCGTACTTTACTCTGTTGCATCTCGTCAAGTATAATAAGGGTATAATTATTGTCCTTGTATATATATATAGTGTGTGTCCTTTTGACCATCTCCAAACTCTGACCTCGATCGTTATTAATTAGTAGGTGCATTGTAAACATAATTTGTGTTTCTTAATTTACATCGATTGGAGTACAGGAATAATGTAATGTACACAGTAATAATAATATTTGAGAGCACGCAAGCAAACGTAGTACGTTATCGATCTGTATTAATTAATTACTTGCGAGTTGTTGATTTAATTTGACAATGGATCGATGAGCAGTATTAATTAATTGCCAGTGGATTCAAATTCAACGTGTGGACAGCCAAAAACTATTAGCAACTAATTAGTCTGAAGAATTGACGTATCTATCGCCAAATTAATCGTTTCAATCGTATGAATGTCCAGTGTCCAGGAGATGATATATACACAGAGACCTAGCTGCATATATAATATATAATAATATATACTCTCTCCGGTACACAAAACAAGTCGTTTTAGGCTTATATCAAGAGGTTGCTAAAACAAGTCGTTTTGCATTTTATTGTGCATTTTAGACAACTATACCTCTCAAGTAGTATTACTTTTTTTCCTTGTTTTTCGTGCTATATATGTTTACTCTTACACTATATTTAATAGGGGCAAACATTGAAAATACACACTAATTAATTACTTCTTGGTATGTGAAATCATATCCAAAACGATTTGTTTTTGTGTACCTGAGGGAGTATGTCGCGGTGGACGAACTCAGATCGAGCTGAGTTCATGCATGCATGCAGTAATTAAGCGGCTTTAATTATTATACGTATGATACGACGGCATTCACGTATGATGACTTTGCAATACTCCTCTACATATACAAATTTGATCAACGTATAAAAACGAGTCATTTAAAATTGATCGATGGCGTTTAAAATAGAGCGAGCTATGCCTTAATCTTTGCATATATTAAATAAATTATGGAATAACAATTTTCTTCTCGTTATTTGCGTCACAACTTTATACTTCCTCTTCCGTTAACTTTTAAATATATAAAAATATAAATTATACTTAAAGTATTTTAAATAATAAAACAAATTATAACAAAATAAAGAGGTAGTATTAAATTAGGATGAAGGAAGTACTGTATATGCCCTCCTGCATGCGTACATACACGCAGGGTAGCATGATCGTTGACTTTGACCAAGTCTAAACTATAACTCTTTTAATTAATATATAAATAAGATATATACATGCCCACGGTAGTTGACTTTGCAAAGCCACTATACGGCGGTATCTGGTCCGACCGAGAAAACCATATAATTAATATATATTAATCGCACACAAGTCAACGCCGATCGACGGAACTGGCCGGGAACGTAGTAGTACACGACTACACGTACACACACAAGATGGTATCTATAGCTAGCTTGGTTGACCGTTCAAAGCCGCGCATGCAGAAGATGCATGGGGTCCACCTGTTGTTGACTTGTCCATCGGACGAGAGCTTAATTACTCCGGCCGACTAGAATTACGTGAGAGATCAGCTCAAATCAATCGATGATTGATTTGATTTTTGCTCGGAGGCTTGAATCTGAAAAAAACAACTCTTTAACAGCTCTTTTGGTCATTTCGTTTTTTTTCCAGAATCTGCAGATTCTCGTAGTACAAATTTTAAAGCTGGTATAATTTAGATTTCACAGTTTTTCAGTTCAATTTTGATTGAATATTACCTACTATGCTATTAAAACATATCAGTTCACGTAAAATATCATTTTAGTGTAATTTAAAAATATATAATTTTAATATAAACATTACAAAATTTCATGATTAGAATGAAATTACGCATTAATAATGTAACTAAACATCATGAACTATCAAAATATAAATCCGCAACTATTTCATCTAAACAACTTTTCAATTTTTCTACAGCTGACACCTCACATCAGCTTTTTTGACAGCAATATTTTCAGAATATACAGCTCAATCAAACACACCCTTAATCGATCAATAGATAATTACGATCACTTTAGCGTGCAGCTCAGCTTCGATCCCTCCAAAGCTCCAGATCTAAGATTTTTTCTTAGAGCTATGTTTAGTCAACTCTAAAAAATTCTGATCCAGAGTTATACCAAATTTTGTCGCTTAATTTGTTTCTTTCATTAGTACGTGTCCAATTAATTAATGAGCCTAGACTAATAACTTTAGTGACACCATTTAAGTAACGTGTTAATTAGAATTATAGCTAAAAGAATCAGCGATGAACATCTTGGGTCCATTTGGTTTGGGGGTGAGGATGGATATGATATTTCATCCATAGATTTAGGAATGAGATGATACATTTGAGGCGTTTGGTTGGATGAATGAGATGAGACAATTTTTTGTTTGGTTAGATGTATACGACTTGGATGAGATAAGATATTAGTGAGACTCACTTATCAAATATATTTTTTTAACAAAAATATAATCAAATGAGATCTTATTTTATAGATTAAATTATAATCAATACAATGATATAATTAGATCATAATTTGGATAAATAATTTGGGGGTAAAAATCATTTGAATATTTATAAATGAAAAATTAAATGTGTAATATTCCTCTCGGTGGTCATTCTATCCACATTCGCCCTCCAACCAAACAGGTGACTGGATGTGATAGTCTTATCCATCTAAAAATATCCAACGAACCAAACACATCCTTAATTATTTCTCCAAAGTGTATTATAGCTAGCAGTAAGAAACTAACTCTCATCAGAATAGAAATTAACACGGGTGCCATATATTTATATATGTTAGTGATACACGTAGTACATGAATACAAATTATTACAGATATCGCCAAAAAAACTAAGTATTTGTGGTGGATGGAGCTTGAGTTCGTGTTAATTAATTGATGAGATTGATGTGAGTGGCTAGTAGAGCCTCCTGGAGTGGAGGAAGGACTTGTGGTTGCCGACGGCGGAGGCGAGGTAGGCGAGGAAGGTGGCGAAGTCGGTGTCCATGTACCGCCGGGGGTTGTGCTCGTCGTCGACGAGCTCGGCCGCCGGGCCGACCGCCCTCTCCGCCGCCACGCTGTGGAACGACGCCACCGACACGCGCGGCCGCCTCCCGTTCACCCGCACCCTGTGCAGCACGCTCCTGTACCGCCCGTTGCTCAGTATCTGCATTTATTTATTTATATATATAATTAGAGCCACTGCAATTCATGCATCCACGAACTCGATCGATCGGTTAATTGCATGCACTAATTCACTCGCTAATCGATCGTTCGTCTCTGGAATCTGGATCATGCATGCATGATAATTAATTAATTAATTAATTAAGGTAATAGGTCAATCGCAGCATGCATGCATGCATTCCCTAGTGTATATACAGTACGTACGACGTAGACGCACGAGTGCAGGAGTACTACTGTTAATATTCTACTACCAAAATAGTTAAGATATAAAATGGAAACAATAACTAAAATAAGGAAGGAAATCGGCCGGTAGCTGATTATATCGAAGAATATAATAAGGCCGGAATTAGCCAATTAATTAGTATGTAAGTATACGGGTACCTCTAAGTGGTCGCCGACGTTGACGACGAAGGACCCTGGGAGGGGCTCGACGGTGAGCCAGTCGCCGGAGTGCATCACCTGCAGCCCCTCCACCTCGTCCTGGAGGACCAGCGTGAGGAAGCCGTAGTCCGAGTGCGGAGGCATCCCCAGCGTGAGCTCCGGCTGCGGGCACTCCGGGTAGCAGTTCACCGTCATCATCTGCGACCCCACCGCCAGGTCCTCCAGCACGGAGGCGCCGGAGACGCCCAGCCCCAGGGCCTCCAGCGCCGCCTCCATGATCTCCATGAACAGCCGCTGGTTCGCCTCCGCGTAGCCGGACGCCACTCCCCGGAGGTCCACCGGCGCGTCGGGCCAGGACGGGACGACGGCGGCGAGCGGCATGCAGACGAGCTTGAGGAAGTCGCGCCAGCACAGGACCGCGTCGTTGACCTGGTTGAAGCTGGTGCCGTAGCGCACCGGCGCCCGCACGTCCGGCGACATGTACCTTTTCCGCACCTCGAACGGCAAGGCGAAGAAGCGGCGCGCCACGTCCAGCATGCTGCTCACCAACTCGCCGTCGACGCCGTGGTTCACCACCTGCGACATGCGCGCACATATATGCATGTTTATGTCTACACAGTACACACCCACACTGCAAATTAATGCATTATATTACCCAATTATCTGCAAGCAGATATAATACCTGGAAGAAGCCGTAATCCCGGCAGGCGGCGTCGAGTGTCCGGAGCACGGCGGCGCGCTCCGAGGGGATGCGGAGGCGCGAGAGGTCGACGACGGGGAGCTTGACCGACCCGACGGCGGCGGCCTGGCCGGGGCGGTCGGACGCCGGCAGGACGTACTTGCCGGGGAGCCTGCTAATGCCGCTGTCGCAGAGGTGCCTCACTCCTCTCCTGCAGTAGTACTCGCGCTCACCGTCCTCCTCCTGTCTCTTGGCTGCCTGCTGCTGCTGCTGCTGCTCTCCGGCATTGACCAAGTCAACGATCGCCATTAGCGCAGCTTGGCAGCTCAATTTTCCGGTCAAATTAACTAATTAAGCAGCCCAACTAGCTTGTACTAGTACTAAATACCACTGACTCGATCAGTTGTGGCTGTAGCTATCTAGCAAGCTAAGTAGCTCAACAATTATCTGCTCTGCTGCTGCTGCTGCTGCTTAATTAGCTTCTTAGCTAACACTAGCAGCTCGTTGGGGATAATTCGATATGATGTGAGCTCAGGCCGGCCGATGCAAATGGAAGGACGAGCTATTGCTACTTATATAGGCGAGAGAGACGACCAGATCGACATGATATGATCGATCGATCACTGGCTGGCTGGCTAGCTAGCTATAGCTGCTCGATCGATCGCAATTCGCGAACGAAACCACGTATAGACGCGCAAGTGGTTTCCACCGTATCGTTTTCCTAGCTCGATCGATCCTCTCCTCTGCATGAAGCTAATAACTAGCTAGCTAGCTATTTAGCTGCTTGTTTCAATTTTCTTTTGTTAACTTCTCTATGATTTCGTGCGGTGTCAATCGATATGAGCGTCGCATTCCGTTGAACAGTTATTTAAATGTTCGATCGCCTCGTTTCGATCGACCGGATTTAGTCACATGTGTGCATTCAATAATGGAACACACAGTAACTGGTCGATAGTTAGCTCCGGCCGAAACGGTCTTTTTCCTACACATCATATCGATATATATATATATATATATATATATATACATATACATATATTATATTGTACAATATAATACTCAAATTTGCCGTCTTTTTTTCTCTAGCTATATGCCAATAGACAAATAGATAAACAGACACCATATGTAAAGTACTTTTGATGCCCAACATGATAGAATGATGCTCAAGTCCATCTGTTATGTATTATAAATTATTTGACTTGTTTAAAATCAAACTTTTTAACTTTAACTTTGATCAATTTTTATAAAAAAATTTACCAACTATTACATCATCAAATTACTTTTATTTGACATTGTAAATGTTAATTTTTTATTTAAACTTGGTCAAAGTTGAAGAATTTTGTTTTTTAAATAAACTATTTACAATATGAAATGAAGGTTGTAGTTTTTATGCAATATATATATATATACACACACACATAATAATTATAGTATTTATTTATTTATTTTAATTCTTTTGGACAAGACACGAGGTAGTTCACTATTTCAACATCAAACTTGTCCTTTAGGAGTTGCCACTTGGATATGCATGTGCCTTGACTTGTTTTTTCTTCCCAATTACATTAATATCTATATATACATAGAATTATATATTACGTATACTTTCTGTGGTGATACAGTCGTATAGTACATAGGTGCATAACTCTATTTAATTAGTGCAATTTAAAATCCAATTAATTGTTCACAACTAAATGGCTGTTTAGATTCATAAATGGTACGAAGCTAAGGCTCAAACTTAATTACTTCCAGTGGTACTATATATTATATATGTGACAAAATCTATTAATTATGTGCTGGTTCTTCTCACCTAATCAATTAAAATAAGCACTTGAAATGTGTAGAATAAAATAAAATTCCCCTTAAATGACCAAATAAATGAGAGTGAGTCATTGCATTGCTAGAAGTTTTGGTAATTGTCGATCGTCAGTTCACAATGATGTGATGATTTTGAATGAAGACTTTGTTGCATTGAATTGGGTTCGTCCACGAGTCTCTAGTCTCTACAACATATATGACTTTTCAGCTTTAAGATATATAGATAGTTTAAGCTGACCATTAATATATATATGAATGTGAATGCGAAACTTAATTTGATGTATATGAACGTGTATGTGAATGAGATGTCCTGTGTACATACGTACGTTTAATGTATGTATATATTAATAATATAATGTGGATATGGATGAAAATGTATATTGTATTGATGTGTGGATGTGAGTGTGAATATAGATATATGTGCCATTTTTGCGTGGTCCGGTCAGTGCAACCACATAATTATTATTTTTTTGTGCTAGGATTTATATATATATATATATATAGTGCAACCACATAATTATTATTTTGTGCTAGGATTTATATATATATATATATTTATATTTATATATATGATATCTCTTACACCACGTGTGTAGAATAGCTATTCTACTGAAAAAATAGTACTCAATTGATATTCTACTGAAAAAATCTAATACTGAAAATAGTATTCCCGTGATCGGTGTAGAATAGCTATTCTACACACGTGACGTAAAATAGCGCTTTCGTGTGTGTATATATGTGTGTGTGTGGTGTTAAAGATATCTCAGTCAAATACAAGATCTAGTTTAACTACACACTCAATCCAAGGGGTCATTATTAATTATTTGGAACAAATTAAGGGAATGACTGGATCTTTAATTTAATTAACAACAGATCAAAGCTAGCTACTAGACAAGTACTGGCCGACCTTCTCAAAAGCTGAGACATCAAAGAAAGAGCTGTATAGTGCCCACCAGGTGGACACTAGCTACTATTAGTTGCACCTTCTCAAGCTTAAGCTCTATATATATGCTACTAGCTGTTAAGTTACTTCAAGGTTCTTTGTCTTCCCCGTTGTTATGCGCTGTCCTCGACTTTTTGTCGTTGTTCTGATCATGGCCGATTGAATCGAGAATATATAATCTATCCTTTATTATATTTCCAGCATATATATGCATGCATGCATCATCTAGTTATAGGCATATCATATCACATTGCTTAGCTTCATTTATTATCAGGAGCAAATTGAAACCTCAATTAGATTAATTAATTAAACGGAAACGCACACACACGACAGTACATATATATAATTATATTGTAGTAGATTGCTAGGTGCGTGCGTGGCTATATATGCTCGATCGATCGGATATGCATGCATGATCGGATAAATATTCCTTGTTGGGATATTGTCGGGAGGGCGATACGATGGATCGACGTCCTGGAACACGATGCCGTGGATACGTGGGCGATCGGCACGCATGCATGGATGGACGGATCGACAAGTGTTCGTTCGCGCCAAAAAGGCGTGAGCTGGCCGGCGATGCCCTAGCTAAAGTGGGGACGACGTCGTCGCGACGATGGATCGTGTGCCATTTTTCTCAACGCTTACAAAAATCTCCCGGGCCGATCTGAGCTCATCAGCTTGATCTATCTATCGATCGATCTGGTGCTACGTACCAGCTCGATTCATCGATCTTCCGGCCGGCCGGTACACGTACGTACGTACATATCATATGCATGCATGTATCCATCTTTTTCGTTGATACAGCGGTGTAGCATGCACCTTCGTGCATGCTAGACAGCTCTAGCTACTCTAGCTTTCCGTTTGATTCGTATAAAGGCCCGTTTGGTTCCATCCTACTAAATTTTAAGAAGTAAAGTTTTGTCTCTTTTAGTCCTTAAAATGTCAACATGGTGACTAAAATGGATTAAACTTTAGTCCCTAAACTTTAATATTTTAGGTCCTGTCTGGATCTCATAAACTAATTGTTAGTAGCTAATGGAAATAGGAGAGGGGTGTACACCCCGTCTCTTTGTCAAAAAAAATTAGTAGCTAATTTTTAGCCTTAGTTCATCCAAATAACCCAATTAATTACTAAACTAATTGTTAGTTCATGAGCCAATTAATGGTTAGCCATTAGTCACAAAAGTGGATTAATGTGAGCTAATAGGGGGCCTTTACTCTTTTTTCAAGTATTAGTCCAAAGTATCCAAACATATATGAACTAATTATTAGCCAATTAGTTATTAGCTAACTAATAATTAGTTCTAGCTAAAAATTAGTTTTAGTCCATCCAAACGGGCCCTTAGTCACTATAAGATTGCTAAAAGGACTAAAGAGTACTAATGACCGGGAATACCCCTCATTAATGCCTTTCAGGATAAGACAAAATACGTTTACAGTCATTTATTAGGGGCAATTTGATCTTTATTCAACTCATTTAATAACTTTTAGTCATTAGAACCAAACAACCAGTGACTAAAATTTAGTCAAGTAAATAAATAGAGACTAAAGTTTAGTTTAGTCCCTAAAGAAACCAAGCAGGGGCTAAGTCGTTTGATTTTTTATATAAGTTATTTTAAAATTTTGACTAATTTTATAAAAAATATGTTAACAACCGTAATAACAAATTAATTTTACTACATTCATCGTAAAAATATATATCAACGTTAAGTTATGTTTATTTAGTACTATATGTGTTAATATATTTCCCTTTAAACTTAATCAAAAAATATATATATATAAATGTTATTTATAAAAATTCTTGTAGTACGTATTAAATACGGACTATATATCTATAACGACAAAAGGAAAAAAAACTAATCCTATAAAGTATTGTGATAGATAATTCGGTGTATTGAACATCGATAGATCCCATCTTACGTGTATTGAGAATGTATAAATATTAATCACCGCGCCTGAAGCGTTTCTGGCAATAAAAACACTAGGTCACTAAGAGTTGAACTTGGGTGGCACCACTAGAATATTGCCTTGGTAACCAATTGACATAGCCTATGTTGCTCTATTTAATATCACATTGGTATGTATAATCTTGTCTAAAACGACTAATATTTGTACGGGCATATAATTCAGGGCAATTTACCTCTTAATTAGAGGGTTTCACGGATGGCTTTGCATGCAGCGTAATCAGCAATGATGTGGTGGCTGCTTGTACGTAGGAGTATTACTTTTGTGTGGTAACAAATTAACTGGCCCGTCACTCTCTCCATCTCTCTCTCCCCAATTATTAGCTAGTAATGGTGCATGCATTTATTAGACCACCTGAGAAAAAAAACAACAACAACAACAACAAAGTTTTTCAGGTGCAAACAAGTTAGAGTATGCTAAAGTAAAAACCTAGCATAAGTTATTAATCAAGATTTACACATAACTTCTCTCCTAATCAAAGCCAAATCTTTAGGAATATTTTATCCTTTCAATATAAGACTCTTTTTATTGTTTCATTCTATATCAGTTTTGGTATTTTTTTTCCTCTCCTCAAACTACTGTGTAGGGTTTAAGATTCTACTAGGCATAGGTGCCTCTGAAGTTTTGCTTTGGACGATATATAAGCCATCTCAATTGATGTTAGATAATTTTTTCTTCAATTAGTTATACCCTTAAAGCGTATCACATATATTATTGTTCTGAACATATATGCATGCATGTCCCATATCTGTAAGCTTTCTCAATTAGCTAGGCGATACGACAGATCAGCTTTAACTAACTAGCAGCTAACTAGCTAATATATATAGCTTGTCATACGTGGCTTTAACTCTCAGCCATTCTTTCCCACGCATCAAACATACAAACATATGTATATATATATATATATATATATATATATATATATATATATATATATATATATATATATATATATATATATACATACACGGGAGCGCTATTCTACCCCACGTGTGTAGAATAACTATTCTACACCGACTACTTTCAGTAGTAGATTTTCTCAGTAGAATAACAATTGAGTACTACTTTTTTCTCAGTAGTAGATTTCTCGGTAGAATAGCTATTATACACGTGTGGTGTATAATAGCATTTGTATATACATACATATAAATATAGAAATATATATATATGTAAATGCTATTCTACATCGATGTGGGTTGGGCGGGGTCGGGTAGGGCGTGTGGGGACGCGCTGGCTGGATGGACTCGGTTAGGTTGGTCGGTGTAGAATATCATTCTACACCTGTGGTGTAGAATAGCGCTCCCGTATATATATATACATATATATCTATATATGTATATATATATACGGGAGCGCTATTCTACACCACGTCCGTAGAATAGCTATTCTACACCGACTACTTTCAGTAGTAGATTTTCTCAGTAGAATAGTCATTGAGTACTACTTTTTCTTCAGTAATAGATTTCTCGGTAGAATAGCTATGTTACACCCATGGTGTAGAATATCATTTGTATATATATATATATACATATACATATACATATACATATATACACACACATATACATATATATACACACATATATACACACATATATACACACATATATATACACATATATACATATATATACTATATATATGTATATATGTATATATACTCGTATGCATAAACATATATATGCTCATCATTTTTGGGTTGTTGCACATGAACGCTCGCTCGATATCATGTATCACTACCGAAAAACCCAAAATCACGAGTGTCGAAAATTTTGCCGAGTGTATTATTATTTCGGGCACTTGACAAATCAATTGTTTGCCAAGTATTTTTTGAAAATACACTCGGCAAAAAATGGTACTAACAGACGTCCTGACGGAGAACCTATGAGGGCAAAAAAAATTGCGGGTTTGCCGAGTACTTTTTAAAAAATACTCGGCAAAGACAGTCAGTTTGCCGAGTGTTTTTTTAAACACTCGGCAAACCAAAAAATAATTTTTTGTGCGTGAATATTGTTTCAAGCCTATATGATATTTCCTATTTGTCTTTATCTTGCAATTTTTTCTGCACTTACAATACAATATATATTATCCCACGTAAAATTTCATATTTTTTAGTTAAGTTTGCTATTTTTAATTCATTAAGTATGTTTCTATGATTTAAATTGAAATAGGTGAAATTTTAGCTACAAGTGCCTAAAATAATGAACAAAAAATTATAGAAAAAACATATTCATATTTCTTAGTATATTTTGAGTTCTTATGCACTAAATTGAAATAAATTTTGAAAAAAATAGGTTCCGACACTCTATCGGCAACATAGACCTTAATATTTTTTAATTCTAAAAAAATGAAATGAAGTCCGAAAAATATGAGACTTATCATGGTGTTATGATATAATACATAGATATTGTGATAGAAAATTAAAAATGTTTTGATAAAGTTGTTATATAGGATGTTAAGAAACTTGAGAATATCCTAGCACTACAACAAAACAGGCAACTTTCGTCGGCCAAAGCCGACGGAAGTTAGCCCTTTCCCGACGGAAGAAGGCAACTTCCGTCGGCAAAACGCTATCTTCCGTCGGCCTTTGGCCGACGGAAGCGCGGCGACGGAAGTTAGCTAACTTCCGTCGGCGGCCGACGGAAGTTAGCTAACTTCCGTCGGCTTGACGTGGCCGACGGAAGTTAGCGCCGAACACTGCCACGTCACCAGGGGGGCTTTAACTTCCGTCGGCCAGGCTGGCCGACGGAAGTTAGGGGCAGCTAACTTCCGTCGGCTTTGACCATAGCCGACGGAAGTTAGCCTTTCTGCCCACGTGGCCGAAACCAGCTAACTTCCGTCGGCTATGGTCAAAGCCGACGGAAGTTACCTGGTATTTTTTTTTTAATTTTTTCCTGGTTCCCCTACTCACACTCACATCCAACCACAATTTCACATACATTCATCATACACATCCAAAATCACATTTCACATCCAAAATCACATTCAAACTTCACATATAACATCCAAAACCACATCTCACATCCAAAATCACATCCACACTTCACACATCACATCCAAAATCACATAATATAACTGAATTCATATCCAAAGTCACAGTAAACAGCTGAATTCACATATAACATCCAAACTCACATACAAATTCACAAAACACAGCGAGAGCCACATACAAAGTCATTTTGTCCATATACTCACTGATCGCCCACATTTGGGTCATGGGCGCCGCCGCTGCCTCCCGCTTCGTCCACATTTGCCCCGGAGGCTCCATCTTGACCAGGCGTACGGAAACACTGAAGAAATAGACAAAATTAGAAACGAACTCAACTACCCTTCTAAACGCTAACTTAAGTGTTTAGGAGGTACCTCAGGTGATGTAGGAGATAGTGGTGGTGGCGGGGGAGGTAGTGGTTGGAAAATGGACATGTCAAATCCACTGTTTTGCTGGGCTAGTTGCTACACATGTTGTAATGTAATCAGTTAGTTCTAAACCTATTTCTGAATACTTTTGAACTGCAACACTCTAAAGTAAGCTTACTTGGATCATCGCCTGCTGTTGTGCTAAGCAGGCGGTATAGTACTCTTGTTGTTTCTTGTAGTGCTCGTCGCGCCGCCTCATGTCCTCCCTCATCCGAACCATCTCCGGGGTTTCTTCTGAGCGACGACGGCTGGAGCCAACTCCACCAGGCGAGGCTAGCCGGCATGGCGCTCGGTGGGGACCGCCTGGACGCCTAGTCGGCGCCTAGGTGACGCCGTGACAACCATGATCCAATTCATTACAACATGAAAAACATGACAATATATTAAAAAATTCCTCAGTCCTGACATTATTAGTTTTATTTGACTATAAATCTGGTCTAAGTCTCATGCCACATGTTCTTTTCACAAAAACACTGATTAAATGATTTCATCACTATGTCATCAACCTCAAGCAATATGAGAGCATGCAAAAATGCAATAAACATTGATTCAATTCAATAAACATGCAATAAACATGCAATAAAAATTACTTGGGAACGACGGCGGCGACGGCTACGGTCGGCGGGTGATGGGTGAATGGTGGCGGCGGCGGCGGGGTGCCGGGATGGACGGCGGTGGTCACCGGCGTGGGCGGTGGCCGGCGGCCGGGGGCCGAGGACACGGCGGCGGCGGGGCACCGATGGCGGTTGGCCGGTGGCCGGGAGCACGGCGGCAGGACACCGGCGAGGGGCACGGCGGCCTACGGCGGTGGGCGGGGGCCGGCGGCGGGGGCCGGCGGCGGGGGCCGGCGGCGACGGGGGCCGGCGGTGGGGGCGTGGGCGGCGGCGGGACACCGGCGAGGGGGCACGGCGGCCTACGGCGGTGGGCGGGGGCCGGCGGCGGGGGCCGGCGACGACGGGGGCGGGCGGTGGGGGCGTGGGCGGCGGCGGGCGGCCGCTACGGCAACCTGCGGCGGCGGGTGCGTCCGGGACGCGGCGGCGGCGGGAGGATGCGGCGGCGGCGGCGGGAGGCGTCTGGGACGCGGCGGCGGCGGGAGGATGCGGCGGCGGCAGGAGGTGGTGGCGGCGGTAGGCGGCTGCGGCAGGGCGAGACGGGCGGGCGCACGCGCGTACAGGGAGATTAGGTCTCCCTGTACGCGCGCACAATTGGGGAATAATCCCCCTAACTTCCGTCGGCCAGCATTAAAGCCGACGGAAGTTAGCTAACTTCCGTCGGCTTTAATGCTGGCCGACGGAAGTTAGGGGGATCCGGGCGGCCGTGGAAAAACCCTCGCTAACTTCCGTCGGCCACTGTCAGAAGCCGACGGAAGTTAACTTAACTTCCGTCGGCTCGTGGAGGCCGACGGAAGTTATTTAACTTCCGTCGGCGTGCCCAAAAGCCGACGGAAGTTAACTTGGCCGACGAAAATATTCTGTTTTGTTGTAGTGTAGGAGAAGATATGTTTTAGTGAATGATTTTGTTATATTTGATAGCAATTTGATGATTAAATTTTTATTTATACTTGAAATTTTTTATACAATTAAAATATAACATAAATTATCTAATGCAAAAAATTGGTATTTTTAAGTCAATTTACTATTTTTATTTCATTAAGTGTATTTCTAGGATTTAAATAGAAATATGTCAAATTTGAACTGAAAGTGCATGCAATAATAAACAAAAAATTATAAAAAACATAGGCCATGTTTGGAACTGGAACTATTAAGCCTTCATCGGCCTACGCGGTTCACTATTCATCTTATTAGTCATGGCACACTTGCCCGATTGCTTCATCTCAGGTCATCGGCCTTATGGCTGATTGGCATGATATTCTAAGAATATTTCATCCTCTCGTCACAGTCATCGGCTCGACAGACGATAGGCCATGCTACTAATGCCATATTTTTTGTTCCCTTATCAGTTGCAGGGTCAAACTGATTGGCATGTCTTAAACTCTTTTTCTAAGAACGTGGGACCTGAACTAAAGTGAAGCAGATCTCCCAGGCCACACGTCTATCAAAGTATGACCAAAAAATGCACCAAGAGCAATCAACATACTATGTATCTTATCCCATAAATTTTTTTGGTATTTTTTAGGTTAGTTAGCTATTTTAATTCATTAATTGTATTTATAGGATTTGAATTGAAACATGACAAATTTAAATTGTAAGAGCATTAAATAATAAACTAAATTATAGAAAAAATCATATTCATGTTTTTATTCTATTTTTATGTATTACCCACTACTATTTCGTAAATTTTATTAAGGAAAAGAATGAAAACCATATCTGTCAAAACAAATTTTAAAAAATATTTTGTTGGGTGCCAAATTTAATACACTTGGCAAACAATTTGGGTTTGCCGAGTGCAACACTCGACAAACAAAGATTTCGCTTTCCCGCATAATTTTCCCGTGAAATTTCAAACTTGGTGCACTTTTTCTCAAAATTTTCACATATTTTCTTTAAATACCCTATCTTTTCCCTACCCGGTGCCGCCACATCGCCGCCACGTCACGGCCCGGTTGTCGACTTGAGCCTCACCCCAACGTCGTGCACTGCCTCGCCCCGTCGTCACGCCCTACTTCGCCCGGTGTCACGCCACGCCGTGCCCTCGCCCCCTCGCCCTGCCGGTCCCGTCGCTGTCCGCACACCATGGCGCATTGTGCGCGCCTCGCCCTACCACACTGTGATGCGTCACACCCGTCAGGTGTTCGATGAAATGTGCGTTCGGGACATACGTCCTATTCTACATTTTTTATTTTTTTTATTTTCTGTTTTTTTTGTTTGCCGAGTGCCAAATTTTGGGAACTCGGCAAACCTTCTGTCAAACCTCCATTACAGTATTATTTTTGCCGAGTGTCAAATTTGACGTTCGGTGAAGTATTCGTCGAGTGCTCTATAAAAAATACTCGGCGAAACACTGATCGTTGATAGTGTATTTGTTGTGTGTCCTTCGCCGAGTGTGACACTCGGCGAACGCTTTGCCATGTGCAAAAGGAGCTTTGCCGAGTGCCCGTGGCACTCAGCGAAGATCTTCTCCCGTAGTGTATGTAATGTATGCAATGAAAAGCTACAAGTTTAGCCATATTTTTAATCCATGTCTTATACAAATTAATTAATTTTTACCCTGATTGCATACATAGGAGCGAGAAATGTACAATATATATAGTCTATCGCGATGCACTCCTCCGTTTCCTTAATTATTTATGTTTAAAAAGTTCTTATATACCAAGAAGTAATTAATTAGTATACATAACTGTGTTGTAATGTAGCCAATGAGTATACATATATACAGGGTTATACGAGTCTAAGGTGATAACAATTAGCATCAAAAACTCCAAACTTAAAAAGTTAAAAATAAAATACAACCAGAGGGTCAGTAGGTCATACACAGCACACAACACGTACGATATCCTTCACTGGGGATAGATGTTACGTTTTAGTTTATCTTAACACGTGCAGCTGGCGAGTATATAGCCTATTAGGCTATTTACACCAGGGTTTTATGAGGTATTTCATGGTATTAATTACTATGTCACATCAGATTTTTTTGTTGACATGACATTCAATTAATGAGGAAAGAGAAGGAAGTAGTGTCATCACCATGACATGGTGCTAACCCGTTTTCAAGACAGATAAAACGAAATGAAACACTCATTGAGAGCCAAATCGTTTCATCGAAGAGAGGGTATTTCATGAGAGCTAGTTGCATTTAATTACACTGGTTAGTCTAGAAAATAGTGAAATGAAACTCTCCATTGAGAGAGGGTGGTATTCCATTTGGTTGTAAAGCTGATGTGGCATTCTAGGAAACAGTGTTATGAAACTCATCAGCTTTACAACCGAATGAAATACCCTCTCTCAGTGGAGAGTTTCATTTCACTATTTCTTAGGCTAACTAATGTAATTAAATGCAACTAGCTCTCATAAAATACCCTCTCTCAGTGGAGAGTTCCATTTCACTATTTCCTAGGCTAACCAGTGTAATTAAATGCAACTAGCTCTCATGAAATACCCTCTCTCAGTGGAGAGTTTCATTTCACTATTTCCTAGGCTAACCAATGTAATTAAATACAACTAGCTCTCATAAAATATCCTCTCTCAGTGGAGAGTTCTATTTCACTATTTCCTAGGCTAACCAGTGTAATTAAATGCAACTAGCTCTCATGAAATACCCTCTCTCTGATGAAACGATTTGGCTCTCAATGGGTGTTTCATTTTGTTTCATCCGTCTTGGAAACGGGTTAGCACCATGTCATGATGATGACACTATTTCCTTCTCTTTCCTTATTAATTGAATGTCATGTCAACAAAAAATCTGATGTGGCATGGCAATTAATACCATGAAACATCTCATGAAACCCCTATTGTGAATAGCCTTGTATAAGATTGTTTATCAAACCTGGCTAACTTAGGGCCTGTTTGGTTCTTTAGGGATTAAACTAAACTTTAGTCCTCTCCTTTTTACAGGACTAAACTTTAGTTCCTTCTTGTTTGGTTCTAAGGACTAAATAACTAAAAAATGGTGAGAGCTGAGAGGTAAGTAGTACTTTTAGTCCTTTTTAGCAAGGTTTTTGGGGACTAAAGGGCTAAAGTTTAGGGACTAAACTTTAGTCCCTTTTAGTCTGTTAGGGACTAAAGTTTAGTCTCTAAACTTTAGCAGCCCCAAACCAAACACCCCCTTAATTACTATGCTAGCTAGCTCTGGTCGGACTCTTTATTCCACATGCATTAATTGTGCTTTCTACTAGCTTTTAATTCTTGATCACTCAAATTAATAAAACCATCTGGAGTAATATTGATCTATATTGGGTCGTAACTGATCATTTGCACATATGATAATTATACACAAATGATGAGCTCAAATTCCAAAATATACTTGCATTCTTTTTATTAGTAATAATAAGGGGATGATGCATGTTTCTTCTTCTCTTAAAAAATTATAGCTCCATCTAAATTTTAGAATATAGTTTTAAAAATTTTGTATTTTTTACGGTGTTAGCATTAGAAATGTTGCAAATAGCTATAAACAGTATTTACCCTAAATTTAATTTTTATTTAAAAGAACAAATTGTTCTCTTTTAATAAATAAAAGGGAGAAACCAAGCACCCAATAATATATCGTGCATTAGTTTTGATATAATTTTTATATTTGTTTTTTACAAAAAAAATGTATATATGAGCACACCCATATAGTAATTTACAAGTAGTTTGTACTCACTCTTCTTCTTCTAAGATAAAGTTGATAAATTAGTTTAAAGAGTAAAAGAATAAATTACTCTTACTAATAAAAAATTAATATTGTATAATGACAGG
This sequence comes from Zizania palustris, assembly GCA_019279435.1. Lineage (NCBI taxonomy): Eukaryota > Viridiplantae > Streptophyta > Magnoliopsida > Poales > Poaceae > Zizania > Zizania palustris. Next base: position 59,906,228 of record JAAALK010000082.1, read on the forward strand.
TAGGGTAGATCAAAGACATCGGATAAACAAAAAAATAAATTTTTAACTAGATAAGTAGCTAAAAATAACTTTTTTAAGACAAAGTTATATGTTATAAGTGAAGACTTTCGTTAGGCCCGTTTGCCATAGCTCAAGATCCAATATTTTTAGGGCTATCAAAATTATCTCAAAAAATCTTAAATCTAGACACGTGGATGATTAAATGTATTTAGTTGAATAATTTGATTTTTATTTTATACTAAAAATAAAATTTTAAAATCACTTTATTTTACCCAATGAAAAATACATGTGCATATATATTAGCTGAAGCTCTAACAAATATTAAGACGTAAGAAAAAAAAACTCAAACTTCCCCTCACAACTAGTACTCCAATCAATTAATATTGCATGCAACTAGTATTTTAGATACGAGTAAAATAGAAAGATTAGGAAAAGGTTATAAATACTATAATATTTGAGGCAAAATTTAAAGTACCAAAATAATTATATTTTGGGACGGAGAGTGTAGCAATTAGGTTGTACTAAGTGGCAGTGTTTTTGACTAGCTATCCTAGCCGGCCCCATGCATGTAGCTTGGGATCGTTACATTCTGTCTTTACGCTCCATGTTCGATGCACGCTTCGCATCAAGCAGTTAATAATTAATAGCGTCCGCACACTCCCGTCTCGATCTGTCTCTCAGATTAGTCTAATCACTTGATATAACGCACCACTTAATGCACTGCTCCCCCGCCACCATGATATATACAAGAGCTAGCTGACACATGTGGTTTATTTCTTTTCTTTTTCTTTTTCTTTTTCTTTTTCTTTTTCTTTTTCTTTTTCTGAGGGACTCGTTTGGTTCGGTTCTCTGGACGAAAGTTTAGTACTTATATCACGTCGAACGGAATGTTTGGACATTAATTTAAAGAATTAAACGTGAATTAATTATAAAAATAATTGTGGAATCGGAATATCATTCGCGGGATGAATTTATTTGGCCTAATTAATCTATGATTAGCAAATGATTACTGTAGCGTCATATTATCAAATCATGGCGTAATTAGGTTAATTAGATTCGTCTCATGAATAATTCACCGATTATGAATGGATTTTATAAATAGTTTATATTTAATACTTCAAAATAGCTTCCAAATATCCGATGTAATGGGACTAATTTTTTGGACCGAAGAACCAAATGGGTACTAACGAGGTTGTAACCAAACTATAATTTAAATTTGACTTCATGCGTGTCAAAATATAATATTTTTTAAGTTTAAAATTGTTCAAAAGGTAATCTAGTTTTAAAAAATATACGCTTGTATTTATGAATTATCATATATTATTTTTCGATTTTATTACTCGTTAGCCATTACTCTATATATCTAACTACTAACAAGCTCACACTTACTCTGAAAAGATCTACTATGTTTTTTCCATATTTTCATAATAGAATTGTATTAAAAAATTCTGCTAATCCGTTTTTATCAATCTTGATACTAAAAACGTTAGGAATGAACATACAAAAGTCTCACCTTTTTGTTGAAAAGAAGTTAAACTCTAGATTACTTCAGAAAAAAGGAAAGGAAAAGGAAAAAAAGAAATCGAGATTTCATGACGAGCAAGCACGCGATCGATCGACTTTTTCCATTCCTTCGATTCGGAGTCGTGAGCTCAAGAAGAAGGAGAAAAAGACGCAGCTCGCGGCGGCGAAGAAAGCAACAGCACGCACGCATGATCCCAGATTTTTTTTCGCCACCTTAGACGACCATTGAACATTGAGCCACTGTACCTGTCACCATCTACCAATCAATCCATCAATCCATCCATCCATCCATCGATCATGTTGCCTGTTCGATAAGGATCGCGCGACACTGCAGGTGCAGCAAGAGAACTTGTCTTTTGATGCATCGGTATCTCTTCCGAACAGAGAAAAGATCCAGATGGTTCCATGGACGAGTATGACCAGCTGAACCGGACGCTGTTCACTGAGACCGCCGTGCAGCCTGCCAGCTCCAGCTCCAGCTCCGGCTCCGGCTCCAGGTGTGGAGCCTGGAGCATGCAGGCACACCGCCTGTCTCCTTCTTGGAAAAGTGCACCTTGTTACTTGTGAGCTGCATCATGCAGTTTCATCAGGTTGCTGTGTCCGTGTGCTCATCGACAGCACCAGATCGATTGGACCAGGCTGGGAATATTACCATGGGCGGGGATCATATCGGAGGAAGCAAACCTGGCACAGTTCCAGTTTCAGCCAGGAACACAGTAAACACAGAGCTGCACAGTCAGCTGCAGCATGGCGCGCAGATGTGTTGCAGTTCCTTGTGGATGCAACTGCTCGATCTGGCTGCTGCTGGGGTACTTGTGATAAGCCAGAGACAGAGAGAGCGAGCCTCAGCAGCATCCACCAATCTAGCATGGCTGCCAATTATTGGAATGGCATGGTTTGCAGCACACCTCCCAATCTTGATCCATGCCAATCCTGATTTCATCATCCTACCCCCACTTGCACTAAAAAGAGAGAGAGAGCATACAGTCTACAGTAGCTAAACTAGATGGTAGAGTGGTCAACATGGTTTCAAGAACATAACAACAAACAATAACTACGACAGAATATTTCAATCTCAAGCGAGTTTGGTATGCTAGAGTTAAAACCTAACAAAAAATCATTAATTAAAGTTCAAGCATATAAATAGCTTATTTACATACACTTCTATCTATTCAAGATCAAATCTTTAGAAATATTTCATCATTTTAAGTCACTTTTTTTCTCGTCCAAGTTAATTTAGGTCTTCTCACGTACCTTCTCACGCTATTATCACACCTCAGATTATCTAGAGTTCTCTATTGAATATATGTAAACCATTCTTATATACTCACAAATTCAACACAACATATGTATTTCTTCAACACTCAATTGTTAAACATGTTGTCTTGTATAGATAAATATGTATTTTATATCGTACAGTATTGCATGTCTAATCGGTGTTCTATATAACTTGTATTTTAGCTTCCATGGACTTGTCGCATTATGCTAGATACTTGTCATCACTTCATTCACCCCTCTTCATCAACATCCTCATCTCTTTGAAGCATCGGTCCCAAATATCGAAAGATATCTCAAGAACATCGACAGCTAGCTATGTAAAAATTGGCAGTATATTTTCTTTTGATTTTGGTCCATACAAAGTTTGATTCCTTCCCCTCAACACATACATCGAACGAGATCAACAAATTGATCTACGCCAGGTAAATGACAAAAACATTAGCAAGCTACATTCCCATACCACAAATATCATCTCCTGTGATAAGGATTGATTCCATAAGGCATCCTCTGCATGAATTATTTGCTGGGTAAATAAACAACCTTTTGCAAAGCTATACTAACACACAACAAATTCATGGGAACCTTACACTCAAGTTACCAACTCCTCTTTCCCCGGTCTTAGAGATCCATGACCCTTCAAAATTGCTGGCACAGAGCCCTTGCTCCCATAAGGCCTCCACTGAGGCCCTGTTTGTTTGGGCTTTCACTTTGGAAAGTCAAAAGCTCAAACAAACGGTCAACTTCTAGGTAGAGCTTTCCGAAGATCAAAAACACACAGAAGCTATGATTACATAGAAAGACCAGAAGTAGTGAAATGTGAGCTTTCCGCAACTTTTCATCTCCATCGTTGTCTCCCTCTCCTTTGGTCTTGTGGCAGCAGCACCTGGCCCCGCCCCGTCCATCGTCACCCCGCCCTTCCCCGCTGTCCCCCAGTGTCGCCCTAGCCGGCCCCGCCGTCCCATCCGGCGTCGCCCCTCCCTTCTCCGCCCTTCACCGTTGCCCCGTCCGACATCGTTGATGTCCCATCCGGCATCGCCCCGCCCTTCCCTGCCTTCCCGCCTGGCATCACCGTCGTCCGGAGTCGCCCCACCCTTCCTCGCCACCCTGCTCGATGTCACTGTCGCCTAACCCCATCGCCCTTTCCGGCGTCGCCACTACCCGACCTCCTTGTCCTGCTCGGTGCAGCTGCCCCGTCGCGCTTGGCTTTCAGAAAGCTAGGTTGCCAAATGATATTAGCTTTTAAAAAACTAGCTTTCAGAAAACTATCCTTCTAAGTTATAAAAGTCAAAAACTAGCTTTCTAAAAAGCTTGTAAAGTTAAAGCTCAAACAAACAGGGCCTGATAGTAACCGCATAGGAGGTCATTAGTATCTATGAGCATAATGAGTTACAATATGAAACCAATCAGGATGAGGTTGTTGTGAAAGTAGAGTGTTAACTAAGTAATCAATTAGTAGTTATATTGTTCACAAACTGTTGACAGTATCTATGTCACCAAAATGTGAGGGGAAAAGCAGTAAATTGTATGAATGGGCTCAGCTGGCCCTCTCTAATGGTCTAACAGGACCCCTTTATTAGAGTATCAAGTCAGTGATTGTATGCAAGAGAACAGTGAGGAACAAGAGAACAATGACATAGACCAGCTGGGCCAGACTGGGAGTTCAGAATTCAGCCGTTTACTGGAGTTCAGATCAAGTCTACACATGTCCACCAAGTGAGCAAGGCTCACTTCCTTGCATCAAACATAATAGAAGGTTAATTTTTGATTCACTCACTTTACTCATAAGTGACACAAAAAGCTCAGCAACTGATTCTTTATTTCTGCTCCCAAACACCTCAAACAGCACAAGGCATTCCTCTGAACGCTCGCAACGTCTGAACCATCTGCAAGACAGAAACTATGTTATTATCTTACTATTAGCTATATGTCTGATGATGGAGAAACCAGTCCAAGAAAATATAGTAGCAATGAGAATGGCAGAAAATGGTTCTAATAAGGTGTGGGATGCCATACAAGAGTTCAAGCTGCAGCCTGAGGATGACAAGGTAGTTTGGAAGTTCACTGAAAATGGTCACTACTCGGTTGCCTCAGCATATAACATGTTCTATGTCGGAAGGGAGAAATCTAGCATTGGGAAGTTGGTTTGGCAAACATGAGCACCGTCAAGGGTCAAATTCTTCATCTGGTTGGCGATTCGCCAATCGCCAGCGTTGACTAACGGGCGATGATTTGAGCAAACAAGGATGGCTACATCAGTCCAGCTGCCCCTTGTGTGAATCAGAAGATGAAGCCTGCAAGCACCTTTTCGTTTACTGTGCCTACACTAACAGGGTGTGGCGATTGCTCAGAGATTGGATAGGCATTGCTTTTCATCTACCAAAGGAAATGGAGGTAAATTTGGAGGATTGGTGACTGCATACCAGGAGGCAGGAGGTCTTTCTGGCCCAGTAACAGGAAGTCATTTGACACCTTGTTCATGCAGGTTTGCTGGCTGATATGGAAGGAGCGCAATGCCAGGGTATTCGAAGGGAGATCAGGCACAGCAAACCAACTTTCTGCAGACATCAAAGATGAGATAGTAATCTGGAAGGAGGCTGGCGTGTTTAAAAACAATGATGCTTAGCTAGTCCTTTTTCAATTTGTGTTTCAATTTCTGTGAGGAGACTTGATCCTGTGGAACCCTGCTTTCGACAGCTTAATGTCGATGTTATTGTAACCCCCCTCCCCCCAAGTTTAATAAAATTTGGTCGGACTGTTCTTTCATCCGGCCTGGCAAAAAAAGTTGTAATAAATGGCTGATATCTATCAAACTAATGTTGGTTGTGTTAAATTGTAAATGCTGTGCAACAACAGGTCAAGGAGAACACACACAAAAATAGTTATAAGTGCATGTCTAAACTAACTAACAAAATTCAAGTTACACATTTACAATAGTCATTTGTCAGGTTAATGGTCTTTCCTAAAAAATAGCTAGATCACAAAGATAGAAATCATACAATGGAATGGAATTCACCCTTCTGACAACATGTGTTTTAACAAAATACTAGCAATAGCTTCAACTACCAACTTTATCCTTCCCCTGAATCCCTCATATACCAAACCTCTCCTACACCAGCCCAAACAATAGTCCTCTGCTTCCTGGACAAAGTCTCACTTCCAATTTTAGTATGCAAGTAACGGTGTTTCTGCCCCAGTATTTCTGGAGAATAAACATTTTTTACTGTGGCATCCATAATGGGATACATCACTGTCGCCTGTATGTGTGGGTGCAAGCTAGGCATTGCATGCTCATCTTTGATCATGGCTAATTCTACCAGTTATGTTCTCTCAGATGAAAATATATAGCCACTTCAAATCCCTTGTTCTAATCCTTATTTTGCAAGTGAAATGAAACGACATAATTAAGAATGCATGTTTTTAGAACTTAAAATGACAATCAAATATGAAAGGACAAACAGATAACAGGAAAATTGTGAAGAAAACTACTTCAAGAAATAATTACTCTGATGAGAATGTAGGGCCTTTGCAAGCTTCCTAATTACATAAATCTTGTCATTGCGAGCAAATTGACTATCAAAATCAGCGTTAAAATTTACAGAGAGGTCAAGGTCACTTTTGGGAGTAAATAGATCCATTGTGAATGATCCAAATGTTTTCACAGCCAGAAACCCATTCTTTTTACCTGAAAGGAGGCAACAATCAGGGAACAGGTCACAACATCATGCAAATTCATAATATTCAGGTGGGCAACAAAGTATTCATAGTAAATGGTGTCTTGCATGTAAAGGTGTATTACAAGAGTGATAGACATGAAAACCTGAACAATGCTTGCTGGAGTAAACTGATCAGCTAACATTCAAAAGAGATTGACAATGTAAAATTTTGATAGAAATTAAGTCAGTTTTTAACTAACTTTCTTGATTGTGTTTCCAAATGCATTTCCCTTTTTCCCCGATCAGGCATTGCCGTCGTTTATGATGATCACACGCACACATTTTGGAAGCATAATTCTTTGACCCACTATAATAGATGAAGAGGAACTCTTACCAAAAATCTCTTCAGCAATTCTGTTGAATACCTTGACCATAATATGTCATTGCTCATAGTCGTCAGGCATTTATAGAAGTAAACCCTCAAGATTTGGAAGCAAGGTAGGATTGATCAAGAGTGCCTCTGACTCCAACTCGCAACCCTCTCCATGTTTGCATAATGCTGTAAGTAATTCAAAATTTAAATAACATGATATCAGTTGCAGTGTACATCAAAGTAGCAAATCATGGTGCAGAAGCCCCAATAATAGGTGGCAAGCATGGTAAGAACTATCTTCACGATTTTTTTCGGCATTTACAGGGTCAGAGAAAAATTATATTTGTGCTCCATTATATAAAGTTGCCATATTTGCAAGAAATCACTGATTGTATGTATATCTTCAGTTATTCACAGCTGCTGGCATTTTTTTGCACCTTGCGCAGAGAAGTTGTTTCTAATACCCAGGAAACCAATCTAGGGGCATCTAAATACTAAGATGCATACATGAATATGAAACACAATTGATCACTTGGTGTTCTTCCCCAATGGCATGGAAGTATCCAAAGGTGCTGCCTTCTTCTTGATAAAGGCACTGGTTCTGCTTTCAGTCTCACCACTGTCATCATCGCTATCCTCATTCACCTCCTGAGCAGCTCTCTTCTCCTCCTCGGCGGCCTTTCTCTTTTGTGCGTTCACCTTCCCGTGCAACCTCCTCTCGACCGGATCGGTGGGAGCTGCACGTTTCACATTAGGTGCCACTTTAGCACCAATACCAAGCCTACAGCAAGCAATTTGTCAGACTCCTAATCGGTCGGTTTATCCAGGAATGCTAAGAAGAAGCTCAATTCTTTGAATTGTTCATACCTCGATGGCCGACCCTCAAAATCCTTATCTTTGTGTTCATCCGGGTGTGATGCACTCATTTCGTCCACCCATGTCTGAGCCTGAGAATGATTAACGGCGCGGGTAAGTACGACAAGATTGGCAGGCAGCACATGGCATTGGATCCAACACTAGGAGGGGCAAAAAAGCATTCTTTTAGGACAAGACTTTTAAAGAAGGGAGGCGGAGTTTAGGAGAGGTGGAGGCGGAGTTTAGGAGAGGTGGAGGCGGAGCTCACCAGCTTGAGGGCCTTGTTGAGCGTGACCACCTTGGGGAGCGGGGCCTTCGCCGGCGGCGGCGGCGGCTGTTTCTCCGACGGCTGCTCGGTTGCCATGGCTGGCGGAAGTGGCGGAGTCAGAGACTGGAGATGGCGAGATGGACGGCGACGGCCCGGTGAGCTGCGGGGGAGAAGGAGACAGGAGGCGAGCGAGCAGAGCCGGCAGCGCGGCCGTGAATCGGAGGCCGGCGGCGAGAAGTGGGGGCCCTTTTGCCATAGATATTAGAGAGAGCTGATATAATTAGTACCCATATTTTTTTACAAGAAAGTATCCTAATTCTAATAATTTTAAAAAAAATAATTAATCCACAATAGTATATTAATTCTAATAATTTTTTAAAAAATAATTAATCCACAATAGTATATTAGTATCATATAGTGTATCCGTGTAATCTTAATTTCTACTCCTGTATTATATTTAAAACAGTATTACTATAGGAGATTAGAAAGAGTTTTTTCTTTTGAGAAAAATGAGTAATTTATAGAATGATAAAAAAATGTTTTTATTCATGAACAAATTAAAATAATCTTGTAATCCTTATTATTTAATAAGCATGATTATTACTGATTATGATTATTAATTACATTGCTGGTTATGATTAATACTTAAAAAAATTCTGGTTAAAAAATAATGTTTTTATTTTAATCATAAGCTATCAATAAGTATTGTTCCATAGAGCCTCAGTTAATCTTGCAGGCTAGTATTCCACTCATACATGAAAATTGTACTCAGCCGATTTCAATGGAAGAGAAACTTTAGAACAACAATTCGCACGCTTGTCAATTTTGTGTGTGTGCAGTCCAGACTTGAGCACCAACAAAACCAACAAGTTTCCAAACAAAACCAACACAGCAACACACACTGGATTATTTGCAGCTTGAGCACCTAGGAACTGCCAATTTATTGATGAGAGAATCTCCAACCCACAACACCATGAATCACTACTACTCCTACATGAAAACCTGCTCCTCAAATCTCCTCTTTTTGTATCTCTCTTTTTGTTGCTGCTGCTGCTGCTGCTGCTGCTGCTTGAGCAGCAGTTACTCTGCTCAGCCTAGCACAATGGAAGAAGATCTCATCTCTCTACTCATCGGTGACGCATCCTCTTGATGCAGGGGACACGAGCTTCATGTACTGCAATTATAAACAGGATTGGAGAGATGCTTAGCAAAGGCCAAGACAGTTGGGACGACAAGGAATGTTAATGTGGTACTGGTACCTTCCAAAGCGCTCCGCGGGTAACCTTGCGTGGTGGCGGGCTCCATTTCCTCCGTCTTTCTTCTAGCTGCGCTTCCGTCAATTCGACATCAATTACTCTCTTTGCAACATCAATGGTGATTATGTCACCATTATGAACAAGACCAATCGGACCTCCTTCCTGAAAAATAGTCACTTGGTAAACAACACAGGCCATAACAATCTTTCTGCAGTTATCTTTCCCCCAAGATGGCTTTGTAGCGAGCAAAACAATTTGAATTGCCACAGGAAAAACTACAAGAAAGTTTGTGATTGGGTAATATGTAACCAAACGCTAGAGCACTACGATGTGATACCTGTGCCTCAGGACATATGTGGCCTACAACAAATCCATGTGACCCTCCAGAAAATCTACCATCAGTCAGCAGGGCGCACTCCTGTAGTGAAGTTGAATAGAAGCTAAATATTCATCAGCTGTCACAAGAAAAGCTATCAAACATTCTGAAGAAACCAAGCCTGCCATGTATGAAGTCAGGCATAAACAGAGCCAATGGTTATGGAATGCTTAAATGTAAACTAGTGTTGAGATTTCATCATTTCAACGTTTTATGGAGCTGTGCAGAAGAACGCAAGAAGAATACAAGGAGAGCTATATTGCTCATTGTGCATTCCTCGTATTACTGATTACTTCTACGCCATAAATAATGTATGACACTACCCAGATGAAAGAAGTGCACTACTGCACTAGTTTTATCACATTTAAGAACAGATAAAAAAACTGAAGTACAATGGTTGACATGTTATGCCATGACCCAAACCTTACCTTCCCAAGACCAGCACCCATTATTGCACTTGTTGGTGTCAACATTTCAGGCATCCCTGGCCCACCTTTTGGTCCTTCTCCTCGGATCACTACTACCTTGCCCTGTTGTGATTGAATGTCAACGAAATAATTCAGCACAAGACCACATGGGTTGCTCCAGTGAAAATAGTACATTCCATAACCAAGAGCAAAAAAGGCAATATGATAAAGCATATCGGTTTGAAAAACAAATTAAGTTGGCTGCTATGTCGACTGGAATAAAAGCAAGTTAAATATTGAAATATAGGTGTAAGCCCAACAAGTAGCAAAGGAAGTAAGTTGCTATTGCACCAAGAAATTTCCGCATTCCTAACAGCACCAGAGTATTTGCTTCTTCATTAGCATTTGTGCAAACAATTTATTTTATAGTTCTCCATTTCAGCACCAAGAGTTGTCTTCTAAATTTAGCCAAATGCTTGGAGAATTGGTTGCTGTCACAAATTTTGGTCTTCAGGCATCCAGGTTGTCCAAATTGCATCTTTTGGATTACAGCTTACAGATTTAGCTGTGCATAACTGCATATTACCTTGAAATTCGCTGGGTTTTCTGAGATAGCTGTAATCATAGATTCCTCACCCTCAAATACTAGTGCTGGACCTGTCATTTGACCAAACAATAGTTAAATTTCCTACATAATGCGAGACCCAACTGATTTGAAAATGGAAGCGACAAAAACACCTGAGAAAAACAGCCCCTCTTTGCCAGTTATTTTTGCTACAGAACCTTCTGGTGCAAGATTGCCATAGAGTATTTGTATATGACCAGTTAATTTGATAGGATTGTCCAGGGGTCTTATTATTTGCTGAAAGAGAAAATAAAGTGTGTAAATGCTACTACATGAAGAGCTAGATTATGAGGCAAAGAATTCAAGGTTGAGCCTTACCTGTCCTTCGGACAGAGGAGGGAAGATTTTAGCATTTTCAGCTAGGGTTTTCCCAGTGACTGAATATGGAAAAGAACAAATCAGTTAGTACCCAAATAAAGGAGTTTCTAACCGTCATTACAAATGGTAGTTGACTGCACACACCAGTCATACAATCACCATCAAGAAGACCTTGCTCCAGAAGATAATGAATTACGGCAGGTGTTCCACCAATCTGAAATGTATGAGCACTTTTTTTTGTGAGAGCTTCACATAAGCACTAATTGCTTAAATATAGAAGCATATGAAGAAAAGAATTAAGTGGGCCCAATTAATATTTATAGCATCATGTATTTACCTTATGCAGATCCTCCATGACATATTTTCCACTAGGCTTAAGGTCCGCAAGGAAAGGAACTTGGTCACTAACCTTCTGAAAATCATCAAGAGTTAATTGCAGACCTACAGACCTGAAAGAAAAAAAACAATAAGGATTTGTCTATCTAAGCAATTTAATAGACAAGACTACAAGAGGAAGATAACCCACCTAGCTATAGCAATTAAATGCAGTACAGCATTAGTAGACCCACCAAGTGCCATGACAATAACCATTGCGTTCCGCAAAGACTTCTCAGTGATAATGTCTTTAGGCTTCAAATCCATCTTTAACAACTCTAAAAGATACTTCCCAGCAAGACGGCATTCTTCTAGTTTTAGTGGGTCTTCAGCAGGGGTTGAAGAACTTCAGAAAATAAAACACAAGGCACAACTGATAAGAACTATCAATTTGTGAACTCAGGGCGAATTGATTGTACAGACTAAAATGAGATAAGGTTTCACCATTTCAGGATATTATTTGCACCTGTAGGGAAGGCTCATGCCCATAGTCTCAATGGCAGATGCCATTGTGTTTGCTGTGTACATACCACCACATGCACCTGCTCCTGGGCATGAGTTGCGGAGCACATTCTTTCTTTCCTCGTCGCTGATTGACCCAGTGACAAATTCTCCATAGCACTGCACACCATAAAAGACAAAAATAAGCATAAGCTGTATACTGCTCCATTAGAAAGTACTGCCTTTGTTCCAAAATATAAACACTCCTGGCATTTGAAATTTGTACCAAAATATAAGCACTTCTAGATTACTACTTGTCCCATCAAGCACCCCTTATTCAATTTTCTTCCCATCTTGCCCTAACCACCCTCCCACCCCCAACCATCCCTTATTTAATCCTCAACCTTAATCTCTGCTAAACAACTTAGAAATGCTTATGTTTTGGAATGGAGGGATTCCTTGCAGGTATGAAGCATATTACCTGGAAAGCAGATACTATGTCATAAGAATTGCCCTGAAAGTGACCAGGCTGCATAAACAGAGTCTGTCAGGAAATCCTCAAAAAAAAGTGAAAGCAATTCAAAACGGGCATATATTTTCCATGATTTATCAGTGGTTAGTGACTTCAAACCCACTATTAAATTAAAAGGGCAATCCACAAACACGGTCCCAGCTATATTGACCGGTTTTCTAGCATAAATTGATTTCTATTTAATTATTCATTATGCAGAGAACCAGTTGTTTCATCATGTGTCATTAACATATTTGAAGTACTTCAAATATTAGTACATTTCTACAGAAAAAGAAGAGGGTGAATAAGTGAATTACCTTAATTGTTCCACCATATACCATGATACTTGGTCGATTAAGACGACCCATTGCCATTATTGTACCTGGCATCTGCAATTCACATAACCATTAAATTCAAATGCAAAGAATATATGAATGTGCATTGTTATATCACAAAGCTTTCCTCATGTAAAAGGCATCATGAGGTAAATTAAAGTGGGCAAGTGGCATAAAGCTACAAATTTCATTTTATTATGTTCTCGAAGAGAACATTAAAGTAAAAAAAACACATCCTTCAAAGTCCCTTCAGCTTCAACAACCGGATTACACATTAATCTAATGCACAGGATTTTCATTACAGGCTAAAAACATAAATCACTTAATTTCGAAATGTTTGAAACACCTGCAGACCAAACGGACATCAACACGAGATATCCCCATTGGGTACTTTCAAGAAAGCAGTCTGATTTTTCAGCAAAGATTGCACTTTCATTGCATCTATGAGTTAATCTAGCAGGGTGGAATGCAGAATACAAAAAAGTAGAAGAATAGCACTGACGTTCTTGTCGCATCCAGGTATGGAGATGTTGGCGTCGTAGTGCTGCGCGCCCATGACTGTCTCGATGCTGTCGGCGATGAGGTCGCGCGACTGGAGGCTGTAGCACATGCCCCGGGTGCCCATGGAGATGGCGTCGCTGACACCGACGGTGTTGAAGCGGAATCCCACCATGCCGGCCTCGCGGACGCCGTCCCGTACGGCCTCGGCGAGGCGGAGCAGGTGCATGTTGCAGGTGTTGCCCTCATACCAGACGGATGATATGCCAACCTGCGGCTTGCGGAGGTCGGCGTCGGTGAGGCCGACGCCGTAGAGCACGGCCTGCGACGCCCCCTGCGACTTGGGCTCGGTGATGCGCGCGCTGTACTTGTTGAGCTTGGGCTCGTCTGAGACGGCGGTGGCACGGATGCGCGCGAGGCGGCGACCAGTAGCGGAGACGGGGGCCGGGGGGGAGGGGGACGTGAGCGCAAGGGACTGCATGGTGGCGGCGGAGAGGTCTGAAATGTGGGTTTAGGGTTTTGAGGGTGGCGAACAGCGCGATATGCCCGAAATGGATATCGACGGGGACAAGTGGCTGCGACTGCGGCGGGAGGAAGCCGACACAAGTCAAAACCTGCTAGAGTTGCTAGAGTAAAATTACAAGGTATACATTTCTTATGATACATGAACATATGTTATGAGATACATATATCGTAAAAATTTGATTAAATTTTTAGTAAATTCTGCTTTGCCCCTGCTCTAGTGTCGCCTTTCACCAATTGCTCTGCGCAATTCAAAGCGTCTGACGCAGATCCGACGGTACAAAACTCTCTTCTTTTATTGTAGAGGTGAGTTCTACAACCTTCTAAGCCCTTTCGAGGCCTCCTCCGATACCCGTTGGATTGAACCAACGATGCGGAGGGGTCGACTGCCTCCTACAGTCGATGGAGTCAACTATAAAAGATCTCGTTTCCCAGGCTCCCTGCCAGCCTTAGCCCTCATTCACCCCTATGCCATGTTCTCTTCTCCTCTCTTTACTTTTTAGGTAGTTGTAGGTAGCCTAATAGATTAGGGTAATTTAGAATTAGATTGTGAGTAATTTAGAAAGAGTTTACTAGTATGTAGGGGTGGGCAATCGGTTTTTTCGGTTCGTTTTTTTGGTTTATAAGAAGTTCGGTTTTTGAAAAACAGGAACCGAATATTACATTAAAATTATTCAAACCGAACCGAAAAAATCGAATTATTTCGGTTCGGTTTTTTCGGTTTTCGGTTTTTACCGAACATGTGGTCGCGGCAGACCGGTACAGGCAGAGCAGCCTTAGAGATGGCAATGGGTACCCGATACCCGTTTACCCATGGGGAATTACTCTATTAGGGTATGGGTATGGATAGAAATTAGTACCCACGGGTACACATTTGGGTAAAAATTTGTACCCATCGGGTAAAGCGGGTACGGGTTTGGGAGAGCAGTACCCATTTACCCGTATACCCGCACCAACCAAACCATGGCCCATGAGCCATATTACCCTAACATTCAGCAGCCAAAAAATAAAAGGCCCAACTAACTGCCGGCCAGCCCAAAATCCCCCAAATCCATAACGTCAAATCCTACATATTTCAAAATTGAATGCTTACTTTTCTAATTATATTTGTGTTGGTTGCTAGCTTGCTGCTTGTTTTTGTTATTTATTTGTTTGACTGTTGCGGGTATGGGTACCCGTCGGGTATCAAATACTCGTGCGGGTACGGGTATGGGATCAAAGTGATACCCGCGGGCGGGTATGGGTACGGGTACGGGTATAGATTTATTCATTCGGGTATGGGTATGGGCGGACAGTACCCACGAGTATTCTACCCGTTGCCATCCCTAAGCAGCCTGAGCGCCATCGCAGCAAAAAGTGCTGAAGCAAGATGTGAGTTGTTGGGCTGAATTAAGCAGCAGCCCAACATGCAAAACTGTTTTAAAACGGGTTGCTAGGCTGAATTAAGCAGAAGCCCAACATGCAATACATGTGGAAAGCCTGCATGCAACTGTGCAAGCGCTAAGCCAAGAAGCAACATGCATAGGCTTCGGTTTTTTTTGGTTGCTTCGGTTTTCCACCGATAAAAACCGAAAACCGAAATTTTTAAAAATAAAAACCGAATATTTTTAAAATAACCGAAATAATGCTTTTTTCGGTTTGGTTCGGTTTTCGGTTTTCGGTTATTTTTTGCCCACCCCTACTAGTATGTTAGGATCAGTTTAGTAATATTGTAAGGATAGTTCAATAGTATTTTAGGAGTATTTTGGTGCTTTCATAGGTATTATAAGCATAGTATATAGATAATTTAGGGGTACTAGAGATAATTTAGAGATACTTTAAACATATTTTATAAATAATTTAGTGGTACTGTAAACATAGTTCAGAGATATTCAGGAGTATTTTAGAGATACTTTAAACATACTTTATAACTAATTTAGTGATGGTGCTTACCTGTCAATTGGGTACTTTGTCCATGAAATATTTGGGGTTAGCAATTAGTAAAAAGAAAATTTTAAACAAAGATTGGAAGCATTGTAAAAACAAAATTGAGAATAGATTGAGTTGCTGGCAAGGAAAATTGTTAGACATTGGAGGAAGAGTACTGCTTATTAACTCTTGTTTAAGCAGTATTCCCTTGTATATGCTATCCTTCTTTCTTTTGCCCAAAAGGGTGAGGAAAAAATGGATTTCTTCAGAGCAAGGCTTTTGTGGTAAGAAGACCAAGGGATAAAAAATACCATTTGATCAAATGGCCTGTGATTTGCATGCCAAAAATTTGTGGAGGCTTAGGTATCTTAGATTTACAATTGATGAATGTGGCCCTGATGGGGAAATGGATTTAGAAGATAGAAAATGAAAAAGGGATATGGCAAGACTTATTGAGGAACAAATATTTATCTAGCAAACCTATGATGCAAAGGAAGAATAAGACTAGAGATTCTTAGTTTTGGATGGCACTTACAGATATAAGAAGCGTTTTTATGCAATTCTGTCGAAAAAAGATGGGGAATGGAAATAGAACACTTTTCTGGGATGAGGAATGGACAAAATTCGGGAGAATGGCTGACTTGTTTCCTTCATTGTATATGGTGACTCTGTCAAAAAAATCACTGTGGCTGAGGTTTTGAGAAATGGTATTTCAAATATTAAATTTAGGAGGGATCTTAATGGTGGAAGGTACCATGACTAGATAAAAATAAAGACGATATGTGAGGATATAGTACTAACAGATGATGAGGATTGTCTTGTTTGGAAATTGACAAAGAATTGTTGTTTCACTGTTAAATCCTTCTACATGGCGCTGAAACTGCAAGAATCATGTAGATGCACTGATATGGTTTGGGAATTGAAGATTCCCCTTAAGATCAAAATTTTCCTATGGATGGCAAAAAAGATAAAATTTTAACAAAAATTAATTTGATGAAAAGAGGTTGGAAAGGGAACTCTAAAAGTTGCCCATTCAGTTTTCGAGATGAAATTGTACAATATTTGTTTTTTGACTGTAGTATTGCTCATTTTGCTTGGACATTGGTAAGGGTGTGTTTTGGGATTGGCCCCTTTACAGGTATGAATCATTTGTGGTACATTTGGTTTGGACGTTTGGGGAAAAAGAGAAAAGTTTGGCTGGTGTAGGTGTTGCAGCTCTATTCTGGAGTATATGGAAGATAAGAAATGATGTGTGTTTTGAAAGGAAAATTCTGAATGACCTACTGAATTGATAAACTTGATTTGTTTTTGGATCTCTTCATGGTCCATATTGCAGAAGTCGGTGGAAAAGGAAAGAAGTCTGGCACTAGGGGTGCGACTACTCGAGGAAGTAGCAAAGGAGATCTTTGATAGAAAACATGGCCGGGGAGTCAGTGGGGCTTGTCTTTGTGGCTGATTAGGTCCTTGTGTTGGTTGTAATTAGCTGGTTGATGTGATGTTGGTACTTGGGTGTGCACCTGAACATTGTCTGTCGAGCTTGGCATATGATGTGCCCGGTGTCCTAGAAATACTTTTGGTCTGTAATAAGGTGGATTTAATTTCAAACTCTGCGTGTGCTGGTTAGGGTTTTTGTGTGGTAGAACTTTTGCTCATTTCTTTAATAGAAATGGGAGAGGCTTTTGTCCTCTCTTTCTCAAAAAACTAATTTAGTGATATTTTAGAGATAATTTAGAGGTATTTTAAAGATACTTTAGAGTTATTTAAGCGGTAATTTAAATATAGTTTTGAGATAATTAGAGGGTACTTTAACATACCTTGTTTTGTGTAGCTTTCTTGTGTGTGCTATCCTCTTGACGTAAGATTCGATTGTGACTGCATCCACTACTATTCTAGGTATTTCAACACATCTTATCGTGACCATACTTTATGTAATGTTTCATTTGCATTCTATTTTTATTACATGCTATGTTATTTCGATTGTTGTTTAATTTAGTTTTGTTGGTGTAAATTTAATGTTTATAGACATGTTGGATAGAACATCATTTAAGATTTATTATGAAGATGGGGAGTATTTATCAGTCGTGATGGTGCTGACCTTAATAGTTTTCATTGTATCGAAAATATCGAGTGGTGGAGCGTAGCATCAAGAGTGTTAAGTGGTGGTTGTATCATATTTTTCGATTAGATAGATAGTAGTGGGAGTTATACTTGTATGCTCAAAACAAACGCATAGTATGCTTCAAGGAAGGAGGAGTACGAGTGTTGTGCCTAGTCCAAGTAAGGTGATTGGATAATCAAACCGATTAGAGTGCCACAGTGGCTTCAATGCCCCAAATGTTACTACAGAGACCGCTACTAGGTAATGACCGTAACGTCAGGACGAGGTGCTAGCAGAAGATACTTTATATGTCGTACCATCGAGAATGACTTCGTGGTGTGCGCGACAATACTAAATTAGTTCCTCTGTCCATTGATTACAAATTTGGGTGTAAATAATTATAGTTATTTGGTCTTGCAAAACGATCCAAGGAAGTGTGGTTTCACCTAATGGATCAATGATTTAAGGCAACAATCCACTAGAGGGCCTATATGACAAGCCGAGATTACAGATGAGTACAAGTGTAACACCTCAAATTTCCAAAAAAAAATAGAAATACAATTTATTTATATTTTTCTGAAAAGGAGCATTCTTGAATTTATTTTGAGGCTATAAATACCCAAATAAACTAAAACCTAGGGAAAATATCCAAACAAGAGCATAAGAAAATTTGTATGTAATCCCAAGACCAAGACCTATTTTTGAGAATTTTTACAAATTTTTATCACCCTTGGAAGCAACCCAAATATTTTAAACCAATTTCAGAAATTATTTTTCTTCAGAAATAGATTTAAACAGTAACGGGCCCCTTTCCCCCTTTTCTCCCTCAACCGGCCGGCCCAGCCCACTCCCTCCCCGCGCCCCTCACTGACAAACGGGCCCCGTTGGTCAGCGACTGTAGGACCAAAAGTAGCGACCAGAGGGGGGTGAATGGGCGCCTAAAAATTTCTTGCTGAACTATATTTTAAACCCAACACCCAAATTAACTAAACCAGACAAATAATATTTGCAAAGCAAACTGCAGAAAATAAATTGATTTAGCCTAAAAATAACTGGTGTTCCAATTAAAATGATATTAAAGATAAACTAAATAGAAATATTGCAGCAAATAAAATTGATACTAGAAATATATTACTGAATATTTATATTGCAGTCTAGAAATGAAATATTAATCAACTGAATAAAAAACATGAATCATCCAGAAATTTATTTAGAAATAAACTTAAAATATTTCAGGTAAATCTTGAATAAAAATATTACTGCGACTAATATATATATATATATATATTATGTGAGCAGATTGAAAAACTTAAATAATAATATGTGAACACTAATAAAGTCTAGCAGATAAAATTAACTTCAAAATAACTAGCAGATCTAATCTAACTAAAAATTAGGAGATTAGATTAAAACTTACCTGGGATGAAGAATCCTCCGTCTCAATCCGCCGCAGAAAATCCGGCCAAATGTGTAAGCTACAGCGCCTTCATCTCCTGGATTGTGTGTATGGCGTGTATGTGCTAGTTATGCCTAGGCTTTGACTTCCGTTGACAATCACTCATCACATCTGGAATATCAAAATCATATTCTTCAACATGGTTTCTCAATCTCCCCCTTGATGAGTGCATTGTCAACACCCTTTTTAGCTCATCTCCAGAACCTGCAAAACATGTGGAAACAAGAAAACAAAACAAAAGAAAAATAGAAGAAAGGAAATAAAAGTTTAACCCTAATGACCAAAAGCCAAATAAAAGCAAGAAAAAAATGTGGTCATTATGGTTAACCAAAAATAAAGCCTCAAAAACAAGTGCACATCTCAGAATTACCAACAAGAATAAACTCCCCCTGAAATAAATCCTAGAGAAAGCCAAAAATATATCTAAAATTTCTCCCCCTCGTTGACAATTGGACTCATCAAGTGAGACTAAATGCACTTTTAAAGAGACATAAACACAAACTCCCCCTGAAATGCAGCTCCCCTCAAAATATGCCATGAATGCAGATGGGGTGCAGGTGGAGTGTGAAAAGCATGCTTCTTAGATATGACTAACTACAATTACAAAATCTAACTAGTATACCAAAAGATATACTATCTAAGATACATGACATGATCAGTGCAACAGATGATATCTAAAGAGAGTCGTTAGCACGCATTTTTCGATTTTTGCAAAACAAAAGCATCACCACTTTTTCTAGTAGACAAGCAAAGTAAAGCATGAGATGCAAAAGCTAACTGATATCTAACAAGATAAGCATTGTCCAAAACAAAGTGCTTTAGCAAACTTGTCATCTTTTTTAAGTTTTCAGACTTTTTCTTTATATTTTTCATTTCTGCCAGGGGTTATTTGCATGTCAAACCTTATGCTAACCGACCAAGTCAAGCCTAGGCCAGAACTGGACCATCAGAAGCTTAAGACAATGGTCTTGGCATACATTACACCGTCCTAGTTCATACCAAAGTGCTATGGTAAGTAATCCAGAACAATGCAATGCGATAAAGCAAACCCACCTGGATCTTTTCTAATAATCATAAAAATGCATAAATTTTTCATTTTTTTGATTTTTTTTATCATTTTTATAGCACAATTTTCAGATTTAAAGCATATAGATGTCCAAGTTGCATATCTGCATCTAAGTAAGGATCTAGCTACAAGGCATGTAAAAGATAGCGAAAACATTCAGCCTACACATGCTAGTTACCAGAAGCAATGGTGATCATTTTTCAATTTTAAAGCATAAAAGCCATGCACGGGGTCCTTCGGGCTCGATGACGGCGGCGATATCCGGCGGTTATCCGGCCTAACAGAGGCGATGCCGAGGTAGAGGAGGCGGAGGGGATTCCGACGGTGGCTATCACGAGGGCGGCGGTGGTCCGGAGCGCCGGTGAGGGGCTGCCGGAGGGGAAACAGGGGAAAACCCTAAAAGGGGGTGGCGGCCGTCGGGATTTGCGATGACTAGGCTCTAGCGGTGTGGTTCGGTTGCGGCGAGGGTGGGAGGCCTTTTATAGGGCTCGCCGGCGTGGTTATGGCATGGAAAACGAAGGAAACCCGAGGGGATTCCTTGAGCTCTCCGGCCAGCTTCCATGAGCTCGGATCCTCTTCCATTCGGGTGAAAATGTGTCGGTTTTGGCGGAAGGAGATCGCCAGCGGTCGGGGGAGGGAATCCGAGGCTCAGACTTGCGGATCCTGGCGGCCGATGGCGAAAACAGAAGGAGGGGCGCCGGTATGGAAAGGGATCGCCCCCCTTTCCTTCGGAGAAGAAGGATATGACAGGTGGGCTCCACCTATCATAGTCTGAGAGCGAGGGGCGACTGGCTAGAGGGTCCGGGATGGCAACGAGCGGGTGGGCCGCACGTGGGAGGCTGACGCGCGGGACCGGCTGGCAGCGAGAGGGAGGGAGCGCCGGTGGCTGCCAG